>JAUBOD010001112.1:1090148-1123883 GCA_032353885.1 Nothura maculosa | reverse complement strand
TGAAGACTGGAATGACGTTGGCTCTCTTCCAGTCCTCGGGCACCTCCCCTGCTCTCCAGGACCTCTCAAAGATGATGAACACTATTTGGGAACTCACACTATTTGGGAACTCAATTCGTTCCTAGGAAGGCGATCGGACCTACGGTCTGCGGACTGTTCGTGAATCCGGTACTGCCAGAATTGAGCTTATAGCTGATCAGGCTATTAGGGAACTCAGTTCGCTCCTAGGAAGGCGATCAGACCTACGGTCCATAGATTTTTGAGTGGCCAATTTGCCTAAGTGACCTCTAAGCCAGATTTTTTCCATGACTTCTGTAAGTGAGCATTTTGTTCATGAAAACATGATATTACATTCTCATAGCCTCTGTAACTGCAAGTGTTATTCATACTCATATATACTTTTTGAAAATTTAATTCTTCAGTGGTTCAGGTGCTTTCGTTTCAGATACTTTCCCCTTCCTTTGCCATATGAAACAGGAAGGCATATATTCTGTAGATAAATATTTTCTATTGCTCTAGGTTTTATATAAGTAAAAACATAGACAAAATCCATGTGATTTAATGATATAAAAGCCTGATATGAAAGATCATCCTTTTATCCTTTATAATCTTCTACTAGTACCTCATCAAATAAAGCTTTCATTTTAAATTCTATAGATGAAGCAGCATTACAATGTTCGTCTATTACTACACAGACAAAGTCACAAAATACGCACTTAGGTAAAATAGAATGCCATTAAGGGCACAACTTACTGTTGCACACATTTCTCTAGATGTGGATCAAGCAGCATGTTGCAATGTATCTACCCTTTAATGTGTATTAAATGCCAGTGCTGTTTTACATGTAAGCAATTTTGTTATTTACAAAGGAGTTAAGGTGCTCTAATAGAATTTGCTTTTCATTTGCATCTGTTTTGTTCAGATGACATGAAAGATAAATGCAGGATTTTATTGGTTTATTTTATAAGAACATTATGGAACTCAGAAAGAAATCAATGTATAATCAGGAAATCCATGATGTACATATTTAATGGCTTAAGATAAATGCATAAAACCCAAAGATGCTGGGTTTTTCAGAAGCTTACACAAGGATTTCAATAGCCATCAGTATGATTTTTCTTCAGATTAATAGCTACCACTTCCGTTATGCTTTATGCTTTACATCTGAGGTAGAACAACAGTCTATAACCTAGTGATAGGCTTCCTCTCCTTTTATAAGAGGAAATTAATTTCATAGCTCAGTGAGTATTTCTTTGAAGGCCCTTAAGGTCTTATGTTTGCTCAGTGGCCAAGAGTGACTATTCAAAGCTTAAGAAGCCCTCAAAAACAACAACAAAAAAGCCCATAGAACAGATTTTTCCATAGTGGCTAAGGTCTCTAGAGCACTTTTATACAAGGAGAGTGGCAACTTTCCTAACACTAAATAGATGATATCTATATCATTATAGGTTATTCTTACATGTCCAGTGAACTGATATTCACTGTATGTCTTTTGCCCTCTGCAAAGCAATCTATAAGACAATTATTGTAACCTCAACTTCTTGCAGGACAGAGAGGTGCAGGTATAGACTAAGGATATGTTGACCAGAAAGTCTTATTGTTTGTTTTCAATGCTTTGTATATCTGTTTTGTGTTTGTTTGTTTGTTTTTAAGTAAGACATCATTTAATCAATTTTTTCAGTCACTTATTTACAGAGAAAGAAGGGATATGGTTACAACAGCTACATTAGCTTATCAATCACAACTACCCATGTTTTCTTCTAACTAACATATCATGCCTAATCTGGCTAATTGAGGCTGATGTAGTAGAGACACAAAACAGAAAATATTTAACTGTAGTATGGACGCTCAGGTAAAGTATAGAGGTATACTACACTTGAAGTATTCCTACTGCATTACTATTATTCTTCCTTAGTGTCATGTTTTCTTTGCAGGAAAGGCAGTTCTTAAATTTGGATCAGTTCAGTCCAGGAGAGAGAGAAATGAATGACAGGAAAAAAAAAAAAAGGCTAAGATGTTGGGCTAGTAATCTAACTACAATTTTTATAGGATATGTTTTCAGATGAACTTCAGATGAATGGTCATAGCCACGAGGCAGTGTTTAGCAGTAGAAATAGGCAGCTGAGCACAGGATCAGTCCTTCTGCTTGGTTGATTTTGCTGCCTCCAATGAATTGCCATAGAGTAGATTGGGTGCCATGTCAAACAACTACCCTATTTGCCACTAAAACTCTGTCTTTGCTGATGCAGTATAAAAATATCCCTATCAAGGAAAAGGGAAGTGAAGAGGAAATGGAAAGTGAGAATAAGGTGAGAAATGAAACAAGGAAGAAAAGAAGAGAGCAAGCAATTAAGGAAGCAAGGAAGTAAAGAAGGAAGTAAATGAGAGAGGGAAAGACAGAGAAAATTACTCAGATTCCTCTAAGTGATGTAATTTTGTGTGTCAGGAAGGGAAACATGATCTAACATTTTGAGGGAATAAGAAAACTCACAGAGGACTACAATTGGAATTAATATTTGTATATATGTACATACATACATTCATATGTGGCTTTGAACATACACTTAAATGTACCAAAATGGATGGACTTTTGGCAATATATTTTCATTCAAAAGTGTATAGTTGCTCGGACACAAACACACATACCTTCACCCATGCATGAACTGAAGTTCAGCTTTAAAAGACCTCATTTATGAAAAAGCAAGCCTTTCCAAGAGCCTGATATTTCAATCATTATCCATGACACACACTCTGAACTGGCATGGAAAAAAATATTCCTCACTTGCAAAGCTGCTAGACTAAAAGTCTCCTTTATACCTTTAAATGAACTGATGAGTGAAAAATTAAACTAACATTTAATTGCTTGCATGTGCCATGTTGAGTTCGGTAAGAGACTATGCATATGAATTGTGCAACCCTCTACAAAAGGTTTTGCAAGTGTTCAAAGTATGCGAAGAAACGAGTTATGCTCGTACTCCTTAGGTAGTGCACATGTGATACAAAACACTAACTGAATCATAGAATGCTTAAGGTTGGAAGAGACCTCAGAGGTCATCTAGTCCAACCACCTGCACACGCAGAGTCACCTACAGCATGTGGCATGAGGCTGCATCCAAGCAGGTTTTAAAGATCTCCAAAGGAGACTCCACAACCTCCCTGAGCAGCCTGTTCCAGTGCTCTGTCACCCTCACAGTCAAGAAACATTTCTTTAAGTTCCTGCGGAACTTCCGATGCTTCACTTTGTAGCCATTTGCTCTAGTCCTATTGTTGGCCGGCCCCCTCCTCCTCACTCCCTCGCTTGAGATATTTATACATACTGATCAGGTGCCTCCTCAGCCTTCTCTTTTTCAGTCTGAACAGGGCTGTGTATAGGGGGACGATAACCTCCCTCGACCTGCTGGAGACATTCTTTTTAATGCAATTGTTATTGCTGACAATTTACTGACAATTGTTTTAACATCTAATAGTAAAATGAAAAGTCTGTGTAGGTTTTAACAAAGATGTCTGTATGGATCCTTCATCTATACTAACAATCGACAAGTCTCCAGAAGCCCAGATGCAGGTGAGCTACAGCACCATTAGATGTTTCATTTGATAAGACCATAATTCAGAGGTAGCTGAACATGCCCAGGTGATGAGGACAGACCAAATATTGTGATTATGTCTGAGGTAATCTAACTGAAGAGTCAAAGAGTTCAATATTTATGCCAAATCACATTTCTCTCTTATGCGACTAAGATGTGGAAAAGAATGGCCATTATTTGTTGTTATTGTAGCTAGCCATCAAAATTACTATATCATCTCTTGTTTTGCTTTTTTATCTATCTGAGGTATAGATGTCTGCTTTTGACTTCCTCGATGTCTTTTTAAAAAAATAATATTATTCAATTCACCTTTCAGACAATATAGTTCATAGTACTGGCTTCTTAGTTACTGTATTTATGGTAGTTTTATTAAGAGTTATATCCTCTGCTAAAATTTAGATTTGCTAACCAAACACAGGCATAACATTTTTGTTTTATCATCTTAAACACAGAATCACAGAATGGCTGAGGTTAGAAGTGACCTGTAGAGATCATCTAGTCCCTTAGTCATTTTTGTTGCTTTGCTGCTTTGTGAACTTGCTCTAGAAGTTCCATATCCTCTTGGTCTGAGGAGCCCAGAACTATACACATTACTCCAAGTGTGACCTGACCACTGGGTAGAGCTGGGTAGCAGGGAGCAGGATCCCCTCCCTTGACCTGCTGGCAACACTCCTCCTCATGCAGGCTAGGACCCATTGGCCTTCTTGGCCACAAGTGTACATTGCTGCCTCATGGTTAATTTCTTGTCAACCAGGACTCCCAAATCCTTTTCCATGGCATTTGCTGTCTTTGACTTCCTTTGTCTTTAAGAATAAATGAAGCAGTACTCATGCTTAGTCCAGGAGTACAGAAGGTAGGGAGGACAGAGCAAGAAGTATCTCTAAAGTTTCTTCTGTGCAGCAGAAAGAAGATCAACGTGGAGCTGAGGAGATGAGAGCCTTTTTTTTCTGAGAAACATGCAGAAGTTTGATTTAGAAATGACAGAAGTTTCATTATTTCACATTTTTCAGTCCTTCCAAATCTAACATATCATATAGATATGCTGAAGGAGTTAAGGTACTTATTCTTTATTTCAGATCTAATCTGCTTGTACTTTGTTCCTTATATATAAGCATAGTAAAGTATAAAATACTACTACTCATACGACATAAGTAGCTATATGACATGAATAAAAAACTACATGAAAAACAGATAATGAAGGAAAAGGACTCCAAATACTGAGTGATAATAAAATGATAGTAATGCCACATATTCCTAAGACTTTCAAAGGACAGACATGAGAAATATGATTAAAGATTCAAAAGACAATATCAAAGACCAGATAAAACGAGGTAAATCGTAAGTGTCTCTAGGTAATATAACTTTAAAAAAGATTGAAATAATATGTGTTCCACTTCCTGCAAACTGTAATTCAATTAGGCATGCAAATAAGTTTAATAATTAAAAAAGACAGGAAAAAAACTTGTAAAGGGCTCTTATTCAGATGAGAAAGGAAAAATAGAGGTATTTTCTAATGTATGTCTTCAAACTCAAGGGAAGCCTTTGTATTTGAAAGCCTTTGACATTTGAAATGGATTTTAAAAGTGTTTTTCTGACTATACTATAGACTATACTATGACTGTAGTATAAGTCGAATGAAACACGAGTAGACAAACATAATATCTCAGACATATCCTTGGATAAATAAATAGCTTGGGTTGGATTTCCTGGCTGTGTGCTTCTCCTTGGCTTGCCCTTTCCCTTCATATTCTGTGTTTCATTAATCTCTCTCATTAGCTAGAGAGGCTTTCACAGTGTTCACTCCAGCCTGAGCCAGTTTGATTTTGGCCTTCAAACAGAGGCATTGTGATCTTGCAGATGGAGCATGAAAATGGTAGTTAGGTGAAGAGAGTTGTAAGAGAGTTTGAATATGTCCTTTATTTCTTAAGCCAGCTTAAGTATAGTAAAGTGATGGTATTTATCTAATGAAATGCTTTTAGTTAAGGAAGTAGTGGTAGGAGTAATATTATTGTTATCCATTCTATTTAATTTGTAATTTGCTTTCTAGTTTTAATTTTTCTTTTGCTCTCTTTAGTCATAACTTCTTTAGCCTTTGACTTTCCCTTTTTTGTGAGATTTTGTCTACTGATAAAAACATAAAACAATTATGAAATACTTTCCCAGGCATTAAAAAAAATCAACGGTGGCCACAATGTGAGCAAATGACTTAAAGTTATGTATTTATGTAAGCAGTATACTTCATGTGCTGTAAAGTACTGAATGTTGGCATCTATTGAAACTGCAGAGCAGTACTAACTTCCTTACATAAATATATTATGCAGTAGGCAAAAGAATCTGAACACTATGATCTCCTTCCACTTGATCTGCTAAACTATTGGCAGTCAAGCTGGTTATCTGAGCTTAGAAAACAAAGACTTCTTGACTCTGGAGATTGCATTATCTTTTCCAATTATGAGCTAGTCTACCTAACAATCTGCTATTAAAGTTGTTTAACACTGGGAAAAGAAGCTGATTTAATTGACTTGATGCTCATCAGGAATTTTAGCAAAGACTACTTAAAATCATGTTTGACATTGAATAAAGCAACTACTGGTTTAAAAACCGACCTTTTTTTTTCAGGATTATTTAATGAGAAAGAAAGCACAATTCACTTCATCATGCTGACCTCTAAACCTAGACAGAATACTCAATACTAGCTCACTTTATTTCCAATTATTCTACAATAGTATATAGAAGGGACACATCTTTATTAGTCAGCTTCTCCAAGTGAAGAATAAATCCCATGAGGAGAGTAAGCATTTCTATCAGCAGCAACTCAGTCTTTTATCTGTAATCTATGAATTGTGGTATAGTGGACTTAGTACATTCTTTACCGCAAAACTTTATAGAGTTGCAGTACCTTTTTGAAAGAGTGGACATCTATATAAAAACAAATAAACTTCCAGAGTCAAAAAATTATTGCACTAAATAATATGAGATAAAACCTTTTAACATCTCCATAATTATTTTTGCTAAAACAAACAAACAAACCAAAAGTTAATTTTATCTAATAAATGGATGCATAACAAATTTCAGACAATGATCAAAAACACACTCATAACTACATGAACAATAATTGGTGTTTACAGAGAAAGAGATAAATGTTGCATGGTGGAGTAAACAATGACACCCAGTGGCCATATGTATTCACTGTGTGTTTGCATCATTTTGGATTTTCCCTGTACAACTGTTTCTATAGTTGAAGTGGGATAACATTGCTACTTTTTTGTTTGTTTTATTTTCTGTTGTTGCTGGCTGTTTTTATTTATTTATTTATTTTCATAGTACTAACCACTTGATGAGTTTTCTTTGCAGACAGATGACATCACAGGTTTGACATGAACAGCTCCCTCTCCCTTAAAATGGAGAAATGCCGGGTAGTTATTGAGTGCCAGCTTGTCCCAGGTCATCAACAAGAGTCACACGTATAAATCTATATTGATCATACTTTCTAAAGAAAATTAACACAGAAGAATTTTAAGAGCACAGAAAACACTAGATTGTTATGACAAGGACAGGCAGCGAGTATTTAGGCTGTTTTCCAGCGTACCATGAATATGTGACTTTGTTGTTTGTCATTATGTTAATCTGACGAAAAAAAATAGAGGCTGTATAAGGATAAAAAGGATTAAAATTAAATCTTATTTGTCAGAAAATCTGGGTTATCTGAATCTGACAGAGGCCAAGGCAAAAGCGAAGGAAAGCTGACTCTAATGAAATTATCTAGAAGATGCAGATATGGGATGTGTTATCTGGTTCTAACTTGGGTGTTGTGAAAGCATAAACTTGTTACTTATGGCTTCTGTGGTGCACTAGAATATCATGGGGGCTAAAGCTGGTATGCTATTTCTGTGAAGAGCTGAACTCTTGTCTGATCTTATTGCAGATCCTCTCTCTTATCTAGAAATAATGATTTTTTTAAATAAAATATATCTCATAAAATACCAATTTCTTGTATGTTACAATTATAATTTACATTTTCCTCTGTTTCTGCCCTTATCTCCTTCTCAGCCTGCAGTCATCATATAGACAAACTAGGACAATGAAGTGAGGGAGAAGCATGTGAAAAATATCTTAATTTCCTCCTCCATGCTTAGGAAAAGGTCTGGGAGTGCTGCTAATGACAAATTTAAGCCAATGTCATGGTACAAAAGCTGTGGCAACAAGTTTTCAGTAAAAATTTCTGACCAGTGTTGTTGGGAACTGTGAAAGATTCAGCCAGGATGAAAATGTCCTAAAGGCACTCTGCTAGTGTGAAAAACATTATTTGATGTTGCTATAGATAGAAAGGCACACATCTAGATGGTAGAGAGGGAAGCTGCAATGACCTAGTAATGCAGACCTAGTATTTTCTAAGAGAGAATGAAGAACTGTCTTGTGAGTCTGAACTTATTATAGACCTTGCTATAGCTGCTACTATCACCAACAAAAGTCTGTGGCTGGTCTGTGCAGCCAGTCAGCACCACATTACATGTGTCATGGCATGATATGTCATCCTAAATGCAATAAGATGTGATAATGTGTCATCCTAAATGATGTCATTCTAAATGCAATAAGAACAGATAAATATAAAAAAATAGATGAGTATGAACAGGTGATTGGATATGAAAAGAACGATTATAGCTTGTGGGTGTTGTCTGTAGTGAAAATAATTAATCTTGGTGATTTTTTTTTATTGCTTTATTATGAATCTTTTGCTCTCAAGCGTACCACCAAACCTATATCTCAAAATTAGTTTTAAGAGTGGAACTCTCTTACCCAAATAATCTAGACAAATATTCTTCTCTATTCTGATAGCATGTAATTGTTTCATGAAATTTCCCCCAAGCCATTTTTTTCAAGTAGAGCATCTAGAATGTTCTCTGCCATGTAAACTTTGCTTAACCATCAATCGAAAGACATGAACTAGATTACTTTTGTTTTAAAACTCCATAAATTTTCAAAATAATCCATCCAAGGGAATTCTTATTTCTTGAAAATGGTAAAAGAGATGAAGGACTAACATTATTTCTTCATGCTGAGGAAATGTCATAGTGAGATAATTTTACCCTAAATCTTGATGAATATCTATAGAGTCATTATTAATTTTTTTTTTGAAAAAGCTCTGATGGTATTGCTACGTGGAAATATGGCCATTGGATATTTCAGTCAGGCAGGGATCTCAGGAGATCCCTGGTCTTTCCCCTAGCCCAAAGTAGGACCAGTTCCGATGTCAGACCAGGCTGTTGAGTGTTGTGTCTAGTTGGATATGGAAAACTTCCAAAGATAAAAAAGGCAGAACATTGTAGCTACCTGCTCCACTGACTGACTGTCCTCCTGGGGAAAAAAATTCTACTGCTATCCAGTCTCTCTTGTTTCATTTTATGTCTGTATACAAAACAATATATTTGGCTAACACAGAAACAGAATATTTCCACTCAGATCAATGAAAAAATTGCCATTGATTCACAAACATCTGAGGGGAGAATGCAAAGAAGATGAGACTGAACTCTTCCAAATGCTGGCTAGTGACAGGACAAGAGGTAATAGGTATAAATTAAAAGATAGGAAGTTCCATCTCTTTATCAGGAAGAACGTCTTTACTGTGAGGATGACAGAGCCCGGGAACAGGCTGCCCAAGGAGGTTGTGGAGTCTCCTCCTCTGAAGATCTTAAAAACTTGCCTGGATACCACCCTGTGCCACATGTTCCAGGTCTCTCTGCGTGAGCAGATGTGTTGGACCAGATGATGTCTAGAGGCCCCTTCCAATCTTAACTATTATGTGAATCTGTGATATTTCCTTCTTGTTTTTTTTTCATTAAATGGGATTGCCCATCTTACATAGAACAAGGCTCCCTGGCCACAGTTACGTTAAAATGAAGATGAGTCAAAAGAATCTCTGAATTCATATATCTTTGTCATGTTTAGTCTGCTTTTTTACTGCCTCTTTCTAGAAATTAGGTGTAAAATCCTTGTGACAATAAATATTTCAGATTCATTAAACTATCTTCTGTGGTGCTATATGGTGTCATACCACCTATGGTATATATGGAACATATTTTTCACTTAAAATGCAAGTGAAAACCAACTGCCAATTTTCTCTCACTAAGAAAAAAACAAGAACAGCAACAATTACAACGTATAAAGTATTTGAAATGGTGTCAGCAACTCTCTCTTCATGGAGTGTGCATAAGACACTGTAAAGAGCATTTCTGTTAAAAAAGAGAGTACCGCAACAAGTCATCTATAAAAGAGCCCTTATTTCTCTCTAGATTTACTTAAGATATTTGTGCAACTTACTGTTCCTGCAGTTGTCATCCCAGCTTCCCTCTTCCCAGACAAACGGCATACTTGAGGTCTTCGCTGTATATGGCTTACAATCATCTCATGGCCTCACAGTGGGTTGTCCTGAGAAAATGCACTGCACTGATCAGGGTGGCTTTCACTGTGGGAGTAGTGGAAAGCCTCATTTGTCATATGAGTAGCATTTTTTATTTATTAACACATTATTTATTTATCTTTTAAGAATAGCCAACCATTACAATAAGAATAACAGCTTATTGATTTCACAGTAACCCAATACATAACACAGGAGTACAAAGTTAATACTCATTTTAATGCATGTTCCCATGGTTTTACTTTATTCATTTTAAGGAACAGAAAGATAGGAACATCATCATGAAGTTTTGCCTTTTTTTTTCCTTATGATTGCCTTTTCTCGTTGTCCAGTCTCCCACCTCTCAGAAGGTGGGTAGTTTTCTGTGCAAAGCCTAATGTACTGTACACAAGGAGTTTAATAAAAGGATTAAGAAGGCATCTTGAACAGAAAGAACTCCATGTGTATCATCACCTCCCTTTGCATCATCCAGTCAAATTACCTTTTGGAAGTGCATGTTTTGGTCTCAATACCGAGTCATTCAATAATGTATATTTTGATTAGTTTTTTATATTACTCAAGATTTGGAGGCTGAGAAGACACACAATAAACAAAAGATACTTGTTTTCTTTGCCTGCACAAAATATCACATATTTTGATGCAGTTTTCTTGGGAATATCTTTATGCCTTCAAATATCCAAAAGACAGGAATAGCTAGATAATGAACTCTAAAGCCCTTAAGAATGATTCTTTTATTGTTATATTATTGTTAGTGTATGCATTGTATCACCTTTGCACATTTATAAACTGGCTACAGTAAAAGTTTTAAATTGCAGATCTTGTTCTATGACATGAGTTTATGTGTCTTTTCTGATGCTTCACTGGTACTTCTCCTTTTATACCAGAAAATTCTAAGATTTTCTTCCCTCTGAGAACCATATCTCTTTCTTCTGCTGAGTGTTGCATTACAAAAGACATGAAAAATCAGTTAGAATCCTATGCCATATAGATGAGCTGATATTGAAATTTATACTATATTGTTATTTTTAATTGCTATTTTTAGTACTAATCCTCTAACTTGGACCCTGGAGAAGCTCATATTCTCAAATATGTTTATTAATTTATCCTGATTTATCCAGGAAGAAAATCTGAAGTTTCTCTTTCTTGTAAAAATCAGGTCAAGCAAAAAAAGGCTCTCAGATCTCAGAGGCATGCAAATAAGGACACATTCTGGAAAATGTGGGCTGTAACCATTCTCATCAGTAAAATGTAGATGATGATGTTTGTCATGATACGAGGATGATATAAAAGTCTGCTAACACAGACTAGATTATGATTTTGTCAGTTAAGCATTTTGAAACATTGATAATATTTTGCCTGGAAGTTCTTTCAGTAAGATTTTAATTTATTATTCTGAGATGGAAAACCAATGCTTTTGAGATAATAAATTCAGGACAGTACTTTTCAGTGCCTCACTTGACTTTCTCATCAGAGTTACTGCCTTCCTGCCTAGGAAGAATTATATTATCTTGCAGAATATCATATATTGTAGAATATGCATTCATCTTTGAAATGATAGAGTGGAATTTTCCAAAAATCATTGTCAAGAAAACATTAGTCTCAGGGAGTTCAATAGGTATATTGGTCCCATCAGCCATAAATGCATAAATCTGACAAGGCTGAGCACTTTTAGAAATTATCTCTGATTCGTTTCCAGAATGATTTAAAAACAAACAAACGAAGAAAAACCTTAACTGCTCATCTTTTTTTTTTTTTTTCCCCACAGAACTACATAATTACATATAGTTTAGGATACATATTTATAGGAATTCTATAGGCACAAATATCTACATGTGAAGAAATGTACATGAATTTTTATACCTATATGTGCACATTTGTTTCTGCTTGTACATAAACACATACACACAAATTCATACCAGATATTTTCTCAGTACCTCCTCTTATTTTTGTTTAGTTTTAAGTGCCCACTGTGGCAGCAGTATAAATGATCCAGCAGTTTAAAATGACTACAATAGTTACATACACACTAGTTAAAGGATTAATCTGAGAAAAATAATATCCAGTTTCAGTCCTTGCTCTAACTGTCAGGAAATTCTTAAATGTTAAGCAGGCACTAAAAGGGTCCTTTTACGCCCAACATATATCATAATATACCATAATATCAGCATATATCATACCATAATCACATATATCATAATTACTACACTATGCAGTCTCCTCAGATTAACAAACACGCAAGAGATGATCTTGGAGAGTGTGTCCCTGTATTGGACACAGTGGCAAATGGGATTGTGTAATAAAGACTGGGACAGTGGGATTTTCTTCAAGTCTGATGGAGGCAATAATGTACAGGAGCTGTGAATGTGAATAGCACACTGGGTTAAAAAAACAAACAAACAAACAAAAAAGCCTTTTCCACCTAACCAACAACCAGGTGCCTAAGAAAAGGAAATACTCAAGTGCACTGGATAGTTGTAAAAGGACCTTCTCAAGCATAGAAACACTCCTTGGCCATCCTAATATTTTATTTAAAAAAGACTGACCCATAAAATCTCCTTCTTTATGCATTTTAAAAAGCAGCCTTCGGTAGCTCTGAGGATCCTGCTGTGCTAGACAACTACTGGCTTTTTACACCTAAACTGCTTGCTCCATACACCATATCCTGAATATAATGAACTCCATGATGCATAGATAACTGTTAATTGTGGAGTCTGATGGTACACTCTGAAAGGGATGAGACTTTAGTCAGTCAGTGATCCTTACCATTTGCTAAAAGGTATTTTTAAGTAACTCCCAGGTCAACAATGTGGCTCCCATGGATTCTGTGGTTAGCCATTATTCTCTACAATGCATTGTAGACTGTTGATCCATCTTGGGATAGGCAGCAAGTCATTTAAAAGTTAATCAGTGCACAGCTCAGCATTTCAATAGCGGTCTCATTATGTGTCTAGACATTAGTTGGGTAAACCAATTCAAAAAATGATCTGTGGTTGCTGCCTGAAACCTCATACCTTATCTCTTTTGAATTTCAGAAATAGTTCATCAGGAAATGTGTGTTCCAGACCTTTGAGTTTATTCTCAGTCAAATGCAAAACCCAGACAGATTTTTTTTTTGTGCAAGCCATAACAACACCAATCTTGATAGAAGAGCTGAATTTGTAAATTTGTTATTACTCATAAGATGAACTGTTTCTGTGTCTTTTTTTTTTCTATTTAGGCTCAATATTTTATGGGAACTGCTTTACAAAGACCTTAGCATTATATAATCATTTAAATTTTGCTTAATTTTAATCAATATATAGACAGGAGCCTTGTGTCTCCAACTTACTTTTAAACAGGAGTGAATGTTTCTATGACTAAAAGAGGATATTAAAGAGTAAATTATCTCTAGAATTTTTATAGACTCACATACACGTGAAGTCTATTTAAAAAACAACACATACATAACACAATCACTGGTCTGTTTGTCATGTTCAATACAAACAATTAAATCCATCTGACAGGGAGTTGCATAATGTATAAAGAGAAAAAGGATAATATTTCTTTTTGCCTGAAAAAGGAAAAATGAATTCATAATGTTGCTCACCTTCCTAATTTCTAAATGTTTATTAGGTATTACTTGTTCCTACATGTGTAATTGATTTTTTTTCTGTAGCTCTTGCATAACTGGTGTGAACACTACATAAGATTTCATTTATAACCATTTCCAGAAAACTAAATTCCTGTATTTCATTTTCTAAATAAAGATATTATTAATGAAGATAACTCTATCAGAAAGCAATATTTTCCCCAAGAAGTAAAAGCCATATTTTTTTACCTTTCTTTCTCTCTTTCTTTGTCTCTTTTCCCACTCTTTTTCTTTTTTTTTTTTTTGATGAACATAAATTAGAGTCATAGCAGGGTGAAAAGAATGCACTTTTGTGTGCAAAAGTTCTCTTATTGAAAACTAAACAAAAAAGATTTCCAATACCTCCAAGCACAATGAAACAGTATGCATGAAATCAATGGTTACAATAAATATATATATTTATTTTTAAACACTAATTCTGTAGACACACACATTTTCTTTAGTTACTATTAATATTGGAAAAATAAAATAAAATTAAATTAAATTAAATTAAATTAAAAAAAATACAAAGCATTTTACTGTCAGTCACTTAGTTAAGGAGATTTCTGTTAGTACACTGTTAGAGTTTTACTGGCATAACCAAAATATCAGAAAACATCTTTTTCACTGAACTTAAATTCAGTGGATAATGCAGGTCAAATTTGCCTTTTGGCTGGGCCTTCTTCTGAGAATAATACTGCTACACATCTTACTTATGAAATACACATAAAAACATAGAAAATGACTATATATGATTATTGTGATAACAATAATCTATGCATCTTGTTTGATTAAATACTTCACTAATTTCATTTTGTAATTCCGTAGATATTATTTTCTCATGAAAGAGAAAAAACATGACAGGAGAGTAATGCTTGCTTAAGATTTCATTTTTCAAACTCAGAAGCTAGAAATATTTGAAAAGTTTCCATGGAAACTTTTTTATTTTGGTTAATGGGGACATTTTCATTATATACAAATAGTTAATTCTGAATATATTAGTCAAATACACTCTTCATCGTTATAGCAGCTTGCTACAGTGTGCTGCAAAGTATAGCTGGGGAAAATTCAACAAACAACAAGATTGAAATATTTCTTATGTACATACAAATCTAGATGACGAATTGTCAAGAAGATAAGAAAGAACAACATGTTAAACATGCAACAACAGAGCTGCATGGACATTCTGTCACAATTCTTTTGAAAAATTTTTAAAGGGTTTGGTTTTATCCCATTATAATATTAAAGATTTTAAAAATTCATTTATGATTTCAGACCAGCTCTTGTGAAAATGCTTTCTTAAAAAAACAAAAGGGATAAGCAAGACTCTCATCATAGTTCAGTAATGTTTAAAGTTCTCAAACAATGAGTCTTTCAATTCTTTTATTGTATTTTACCATTCCTATGTAACTCAAAATCTGGGAGGAGTTCTGGATTCAAACTTTAGTTTTGTAAGTTTTGTAGTTATTTTATCACTTCATCCTACTTCCTCTGAACTATTCCTAATTCACTTTTCTTTCCAGAGTGAAAATCAATTAGCAGATCTCAATTTATTGTTCTTGGGAAAAGACACATCCAAACCAAAATCCATGCCAAAGAAAATACAAATGTTGAAACATAAATGGAATTTACTATATCTGCATAAATCTTGTTTGTGCAGTACTTTTATTTTGTATTTAATGGGTAAATTTCAAGGCTGGCAAACAAGAATATTTTATCCTGATTTATCTAAAGGTTTGTTGGAAGTTACAGTTCTGGCTGCCTTTCCAATGTACCTCAAGCAAAACCTGGAAGAACCACCTGCAAAGATGACATGAGAATGTAAATTGCTCGGTCAATTTAGTAAATGTTTTTCAATATCAAATTGTCAATTTCATTTCAAGAAATGTTTTCAGGCTTTTAAGGTGGAAAGGAGTTAAGGAGTTTAACACATAAACTTTGTTCACCAGGAAATGAGCTGAGCCCACCAAGTCATTTTGGATGTATGTATGATATAGCAATTACATATAGTCAAGTTTACATGACATTTCAACTTACAATGGGAAACAGAGTGAGCAGGCATACCAATTTCTTTGCTAAATCAAATTGTTGATCTTGGCATCACTGTAGGCATTAGTACAGTGAGTGTTGATTTCTTCAATAGAGAAGCAAAATATATAAAAAAATAAAAACAGTCAAACAAAATAGTTTATACTTATCAGAAGATTTGATTGTAATTTAAGAACAACATTCCACTAACTCAGAAATGTAGATGTTCTATCAATGCTGCTCTGTACTCAGCTCGTCATGGAAAAAAGTCTCCTAGTTACCTATCTGATTCAAAAATAAGTTAAAAATCAAAGTTAAATTGATGAACTATTTCCCACTGAATAGTCACGCTTAGATCTTGGGTGAATGACAGAGAGTTCAGACAGCCCTGAAGCCAACCAGAATTTGGGTTTTGTTTCTGTAAGATCAGGTCTTAATCACAGCAAAGAGATTCCTGTATTTGTGGTACCTATCATTTTTATTTCCCATGAATTGTCTGTGCTTGTATTCCTAGAGAAAAATGTTAACTTCCAACTATGAAATCTTATTAAAAGAACATCTGTTTCTGCTAACACCGCAGAAAGAAAGAGATGTTGGTTCTTGCAATACAATAGTTGTAATTTTAGACCAAACACAGCTGTACAGAAGTAAAAGGATCTCCCATGTGCTGGAAATGATATTTCACATATTATTTACCTACACCCATTTATGAGTTTTTAGATGAACTCAAAATGCTAAAAGCAATTCAATTTGTGACTTTTTTCCTAAATCCTTTTCCTGTCAAATATTTTCACAAGTTGGTACCTAAATCAGTTTGTTAAAGTGCCACTTACAATTTGTTAAAATGCCTCTTAGCTGTAGGAAAAATGATGTTACTTTTGGAAAACTGCATTAAACTGCATTAAAATTGAATTAATTACATATATTTCCTAATTCTTTCCTGGTATGTAATTTTATTATATATTACTCACTTAAAATATATTGTAATAAAACATAGTTTTTAATTGTAATAATTAAAAATAAACAACATTACCTTAAAAAGAAAGGTGTTCAGTAAAGATAATTTTGTGTTTGGTTTAGCAGATAGTGCAGTGCTATTATTATACTCTGAACTTTTGAATCAATGTGCTAACTTTTCACTACAAGACCAGAGAATGAACAGGATAACCACTTTTTCCTTTCAGTGGAATCCCTTGACATCATTTCTTTCCATTAAGAAGCTAGAAATTAGAAAAGATGGATATACAAAATCCTGAAGCTGAGAACTGTAGTAAAAAATATATAATCCCATAAACTCTGCTGTTAGATTATGGGCTTCTCAAAATAAAACAATAAAATCCAAATAGCAATCCAAAAAAGAAAGAAATCCAATACACTCTTCTCCACTTGTATATTTTTCCTTAGATATTGTGTGTGCATTTAACTAACTATGGGAAAAAAATTACTATAACCAAAATAGAGCTGGTTACATTTAAGGTTGCTCTATAACATCTTTTTTCTATGGGAATATTAATTCATATTTGAAGTGGCAAAATCATTTCACCTTGCTATTTCTCAATGGCTACAGGAACATTTTAGCAACAGTTTGGAGATGTATTTTATTCTGGTAGCTGAAGAATGAGACTTTAACATTTTTTTACAGGATGTTTCAGAGTATCAGTGATCTGATGATCTTAAGGACTTGACATGAGCGTCATACTTTGGAAAGTGTTTATAAAATGTAATGTCTAATTTCACTGTTAACTTCACAAACAATATTGTGATCTGGAGCTGTATTTCACATTCCTAGAGGGGAAACTTTCGTTTACTTATTTCTGCCTACTTTTGCTACAAATCAAATTTAAAATAAAGAGAAAGGCAAGAGATAAAAACAAGGTTTGACAGGAATACAAATTATTCTAAAAATCCCTAGGACTTTGATTTATTCATCCTCATTAATGTACCTGATCAAGATATCTTGATGATTTTTTTTATTGTTATTTGGAAAATGATTATTGTTGTTGGAAAATGATTACTGAGTGAGCTTAAAAGAACTTGTAGGAAAAGGTCAGACGTGCTGCCTTTCTAGTTTAAATAACAAAAATATGAAACAGAATGATGCAAAGCTGTCTGAAAATTTTCAAAATGAAGAGTTCAGGAGATGTTTCCCAGTATGGAAACATTTTTACTTTCAAAATATTTGATATAATACCAAAAAAAAAATCAACTTTTTTCATAGAGGTCATATTTGCTATTGAATAATTATTTATAGTAAATTGTATTTTTTGTCAGAATTGAAATAGAAATATGACAATTAACAGCAATTTAAAGTTTATAGCTAAAATACATATTCCATATGCATACATAAGATGGTTTAGACAATACCTAAGATTATATTTCTGTATTTTTTGTAAAAATCTTTGTAAAAGTCCTTAAAGACCTAAGTTATTTTGACTGTCTTTCATGGGCTTAGAACAATGGATTTAAAATTGCTAAGAAACAGGACAGAGGGATGTGAGATGAACTTAAGACAATTTTTCAGAACATCTAACTTAAAGCTAACATTGCTGAAGGAAGACTCATTCCCTTGTGTGCTGATAATATCTGGTTGATAAAACTCCAATTAACACTAATTCTCCTCTGTATTTAAAAAGGAAAGGATGTTTTTAAGCATTCAATATTAGTTCTGGAAGATGATTAAATATGCTAGTCACTAAGGAGTGTACATTTTGTTTCAGTGTGAACCTGCTTTTTGATCTCTGGAACAAAGTGTATAAAATAGGCATTGAAATGGACTGTATGAGAGAGTTTGAGAACAGATGAGTATTTTATATGCAAAAAATCAACAGTGAGCTCAATAGTAAGCTTTAATTACGTTGCTTATGTGAAATAAAAGTATAAAAGCAATTTTCAACAGCAAGCCTGTTTTATGTCTAAGAAAATCTACAGATATTTTCTTCAGGTTTAGAATTGTAATTATACAATATAAGGAATTACATTCCAGGTTATTATTTGTTTTAAAATCAGTGACAGCAATATGAAGATCAGTGACCAAAGAGTTTTTTCAAAAAGGTCTTCCTGCAGAATAAGAAGGTTTTACTATGAGCACTTCTTTCAGTTGATTCAGTCTTCCCATGTAAGGAATTCTAGCTCTCGCATCTCTCTATTCATTTCCTATGACAGTAGCCTAGAATGCTGGTATTCTGCACTTGTTCCAGCGAGGGGATTCATTACAGGGAGTCTTGTTGAATTATCCAGTCATAAGTGCTTGAATGTTCATCACAAGAAGGGAATAAACCTTCACCTAAGATTATAATATGCCTGACCTATGCTGCAAACATTTACTGAGTTATGAAATTTAGGTAACATTAATGATGAAGCACTATCCTTTCTCATAGGGAAAATTTTATGTGTGAATCAAGGTCTCCTACTCTGAAGTTTCTTCTCTTATTTTGTCACAGGAGAAAATCTAGAGATTTCTGCTGACTTCAGCTGCAGTTTCTGCATTACTGTGATTAAGTGTAGGAACCTAATTGCATTTTAGGTTTCCATAAACTCTGATAAGCTTTTTCAGAAGCTAAGAAATGCAGAAATAAAAAGGCGTGAAGAATGCAGTTAATATTCAAATCTTGGTAGCACAATTTGCAGCATAATTCATAGTTTAAAATATTACCAATGAAAAAAAATCAAAGTTTCAGCCACTTTCCTTTCCAAACTCCTAGATACAGTTTGTCTCTCATTTTGGTTTCCTGCAGAACCAATTCATGTGGTAGATTTTGAAATCTTTCATTATTTTAGATTTTTTTTTTCTTGAGATGGACTTGAAAAAGGTAACTACAATTTGCAGATGCTCTGCAGAACTTGATAAGAAAAATGAAAATTCTGGATGGACTGAGAGAAAAACTTCCATTTAGAAAACAAATTTCAGGCTATTATTGGTAAGAAAAAGAGAGGCATTCATTTCCTTTCTCCATTTCTTTCAGGCAGTGCTGAAGAAAAGAATCCAATTACTCTTTGGATAAGAATCATTATATGTTTCCAATGAATATTCAATATTTCTATTATACTGATTATTTACTAATTAGCAGTACTAGTTATCTAATGCTGTTATTTAATGGTAATCTAATTTAATAATGCAGTTTTCTATCCTCTTTTACCTGAAAAGCAGTCAATGAAATCAATATTTAATTGAAGCAGTGATCCTTTTCCCCTCATGATTGCTTCTATTGCTCAGCCAATGTGACAGATTGACATTTCCCCTTGCTGTCCTAAGGAGGACTGGTTCTGAGTGCTTGCTGTCCCCAATCTGGCTGGCTTTCCCTCTTTCTCCCTTGCTGCTATTTCTCCTGCCATATCTTTAAAGATATCTTTGTTGTACTCTACATGTCAAAAAATGAGTAGTGAGTAGGAGACAAACATATTTCACAATTAGAAGGTGTCTAAATATCCGCAAAGACCTGAGCTTGTGTACTATGAGATTTCTCTATTTTAATATCTGGTGTTGCTTTTAGTTATAGTTTTTGGCCTCTGACAACTGAATGGTGATTCACTACTGAGAAAAAAATTGTATATATTGCAGGCAAAAATACAAGTCATGAGAGAAAAGACAGATTTTTCAAATAATATTCCTGTAAACTCTTCAAAAAATAAGAAAAAATATACATATATTTACACATACAAATATAAAAGTGAAATCCTTTTGAAAAATAGTGCTTTTTATTCTACATTTCAAGATTTTCAGTGGTACGTTCAACAAAGTCAAATGTGACATATACATGAAGAAAAATAGAACTTTTACTTGTGTTTTAACATACTCCTTTCAATTCCAAGATATTGTGAGTTATTATTTACTAATACAAGAAAAGTAGTTACAAATTTAGAGGGTTTTTCCTTTTCCTTTCCCTCTTTTTTCTCTCTCTCTCTCTTGAAAAGAAGTATTGCATCTCCTAAGTGCAAGAGTCTGTTCTGGTTGTAAATAAACCAATCTTTTCACTAGCCTGCCAGAACTCTCAAAAGACTTTTAACCTTACATGAAATATCATGTTGTTCTGGTTTATCTCACAACTAAATACTAGGAAATGTTTTTTGTTCCAGGAAGAAGTGAATTTTATTAATATGTAGTGAATTCTGGGACTCATCACCAGGCCGTAACCATATTTATGAACAGACTCCCTGATCTAAGGCTTTAAACACCTGCTAGTCAATATCTTTCTTATTAGCACAAATGTCAGAGAATACTAAACTCACTGTGACATCATTGGTATTTCCTGAAAATCCATGTGCTTGCAACTGCAGCCCGAGAACCTTTAAAGGAAACATGTAGCCTTTAGTAGGATTGGGACTCCAAGTCATTACATTTTATATTCTAAACTCATTAATGTTTAAATATCAGCAAGTATTGGACTTCTCTGCCTGGTTTAAAAAGATAGAGTAAACTGAAATGCATTAGGAGGAAAGTATAATTTTGTTCTTAGAAATCCAGGTTCTCTTTGATCAAATTCAGAAGACTAAAAGCAATTTTAAAATAATATAATGAGGCAATGCATCAATTTCTCATTGGACTTGCAAATAAAGCAACGATGATTTTATTAATTAAATATGAATGTTCAGAATTAAAATCTAAAATAATATTGCAAGATTCCTATCATTATGCCAGAAAAAATTAGCAACCTTGGACTATGTTGCTTTGTCTTAACAAGTTGTAATTAGGAATTGTTTCAGATGTACACTAACGTATAGAAATCTCAGAAAGTCATTTGTGGAATCTGCAGCATTCTCTATAAGATAATATCTCATTATATGTAGCATAATTGCCTCATCTGATCTTCCATTATAGAATGAAGCAAGATAGTTAACATCTACTGTATATTTTTTTGTTCTTGCCCTCCTATCCCCACTGATCAAACTGCTTTGGTTTCCTTATAGCAGTATATAATACGGAAACTGCATACTGCAGATGATGGCCAAAGTTTAAGTTATTCCTTCTTTATCCTATGTCATTTCTTTGAATTAAATCACTTTTTTTCTTTCTTTTTTTTTTTTTAATATGTAAGTAAACACTGCCGTTGTTGTGGAAAGATTCAAGATAACATTGATAAATTTTATCAAAATATAAGATTATATAAATACTCAGTCACATCATTGATTTTAATGTTTGATAGTTTACACATTACTGAATACACTAATATGGTGAGGTTGAACACTATCAGAAGAATACAAAAATAAATTATTTATTTTGTAAAATTCTTAATTATCTGTAATGTATCTTAACAATACAATTATAGACCTATTGTTAACAAAATATCAAGAAGTAGCTAGATATCCACTGAGAGAATATTTAGTTAATCATTCCTATAAAAAAATTAAAATGACAAAAATGAGTCAAGTTATAGCCTTGACAATATAAACATTATTATTACCTCGCAATACATATTGTTAATGCCAAAGATAATATCAATAACAATTTATCTGAGAAAACTGTCACACTAATGTGACACTAATAGGAGATAATGTAAACCACAATAGTAAGAACAGTTTTGTTTATTTCTAACAGCCATACAGAGAATAAACTAATTTCTGTAAAAGAAGTTTTAGACCTTTATGCAATATGAGTACTATGAATTTTTCATATCATGTATATAGACTCCTATAAGACTGGAAGCAATATAAAAATACCACTTGAGAGCACTGCAGCAAACACAGAAATGGGTTTGGGCACTTTGAACTGAGAAATCACCTACAGTGGTAATTTACACCAAGGGCCAGAGTGCTACCAAATGCCATTTGCTAAAAGGTGTGAATTAAGCTAGTCTTGTCTGCAATGAGCAGGTTCGAAGCACTATGGTTGTAAATTAATTATGCTGATTGACTTTGGGACTAGCAACTGGACTTTTGCACTCCGCCCCCTTTCAGTTAGCAATATAGACTCACTGTTGGCAGCTTTTGTGCACCCGCTCTTAATCATCACTTTCTGAGGGATGTTGTCTAAGTTTTGGACAGTCTTCTAGGATTCCTGCATCTAGCTGTCTTCATGTCAGTCTCCACTCTGCCGCTCAATGAAAATAAATTTCTCCAAACCTAAAAGAATTTTGTCTTCCTCCATCCCAAGGAATCATTTTGTTCTCCTCAGTTCTTTAGGACCAGGTAGTCTCACGGGCTTTGTGAAGGCTTTGGTAATGTTTTCTATTCAGTAGCTATAAGATTGCACTGATTGTAAGATTGTCGAGAGTTTTAGGATCTCTAATGCAAAACAGACATTGGTAAACTATAGTTCAATTAAATACTACTAACATGGTTAGTGGATAATAATATGTGAGGGGATGTTAAAGAAACTAAGTTTCTTTAGCCTGGAAAAGTCTGTTTTCAGTACTCAGACATCTGCTCTGCCTGTGTTCCTTTTTTGTTCAAATACAAGAGGCCATTAGATTAAGCAAGCTTAAAATAAATAAAATTGAGTAGTTTTTGACACAACTTGCCATTATGCCATGAAACTTCTTACTCCAGAGTGTTGTGGATGTTGTCTACATCATTTGAAGAAAAAATTGGAAAAAAGTAAGTTTATTATTTGGGAAGACATTATTTCTTTCTCAGGAAAAAACAATCCTGACTTGCAAGTTCTAGAGGCCGTAGGAATTCTAAGGAAGTAATACTACACATTTGCCATACTCTTTTATTCTTCCCCATGTACCTGATGCCAGACATTGTTGGGAGCAAAGCTATGTGTACCTTTAACCTGAAGTCTGTAAGGACAGACCTTATGTCTTTATGTTCTGCCTATAAGAACCACAGACAGTGACGGTGAAGGAAGAAAGGAAGTCAAATCATTTCCAGTGGAAAGATAAACAGCTGTGGTTTTACACTCTTGCCCATTATATAACAGAGAAAACTCTAATGAGCTTGAACAAATGCCTACACCGGGAAGATCCCCCTTGAATCAAATAGTCAGCTGAAGAGCAAAGTATGTGACTGAGCTCTGGAAAGTGGAGTTCTTTGCTGAAGCACATCATTCCAATGTACAAAGCATTGACCACTGATGTATTCCTGCCGGGTTGGGGCAGGAAATTTGATTTTCCATTCCCTTTCTGTAGAGAAATGTAATTGCTCTGCATCAATATGTTTTGTGCTTGAATCATCTAGATTGGGGGTTAGTGAAAACTAAAGAGTTGATAACCATTGTTCATTAAAAGACAGAATGTAGGAATGACAGATTGGAAAGAGAAAACCAGAAGTTCTTTGTTTTGTTTTTGGCTATTTATTTGGTTATACAGCCAAAAGGTGAAAGAAAAATAAAACATTTTTCTAACAACGTTAAAATATTTAAGAATATCTAGATACTAAATACTAGCCACATTGAAGGACATAAATGAACACTAATTAAGTTCAGGTAAACTATTCGGAAGATTAGTACTGAAATCAGCATTATAATTTGAATTAAATCTCATATTTTGATATACATTTCAAAATAGTTTGTAAAAAACATTTAGGAATGTGGTGGATTTTAACAAATTATAGATTTCAATAATATTGTCATACTCAGCAGGAGATATTTGAAAAGGAATAATTGCCACTAATACAACATTATTGAGAGATAATAAATCCTGTTGCTTTGGGAAAGAAAATAACATATATTACACAGACATCAGCAGAAATATCTACCATTGTATTTCCAAGTCCAAGTTAAGTCAGTTTAGAGTGATCATATTTTCTTAGACAGAATTACAAGACTTACTAGGGAGCTAATTAAGTTGAGAGGTCATGTTATATTGCTACTATATGGCTCATTATTATATATTGATATCAAAATGAATTGTGCTTTATAAAGAATTAAGAATTTAAAATTAAGAAATAGAGATGGTCATTATTTCCTGAAGTTCACTATAATAAAATTCATAATAATCATAACATTATGTTTATATTTATTTAAAAGCCAATATTATTTCCTGTAAGACGACAAAATCAGCTTTTTAGAAAAAAAAAGTACCATCATGGTCAAGAAGGCCAATGAGATCCTGAGATGCATTAAGAAGAGAATCTCCAGAAGGTTGAGGGAGGTGATCGTCCCCTTTTCCTTGGTCCTGGTGAAGCCACATCTGGAGTCCTATGTACTGGGCTCCCCAGTACAAGAGGAATGTGGAGCTGCTGGAGAGAGTCCAGTGCAGGGCTACCAGGATGATCAGGGGCCTGGAACAACTGCCCAATGAGCAAAGGCTGAGACAGCTGGGCCTGTTCAGCTTGAAGAAGAGTAGGCTGAGGGGGGTCCTGATCAATATGTATAAATACCTCAAGGGAGGCAGTGAGGAGGATGGGCCTAGCCTCTTTTCAGTGGTGGCCAGTGATAGGACTAGAGGAAATAGCCACAAACTGAAGCACCACAAGTTCCACAGGAACTTAAGGAAACATTTCTTGACTGTGAGGGTGTCAGAGCCCTGAAACAGGCTGCCCAGAGAGGTTGTGGAGTCTCCTTCTCTGGAGGTCTTTAAAACCCACGTGCATGCAGCCCTCTGCCACGGGCTCTAGGTGACGCTGCGTGTGCAGAGGAGTTGGACTAGATGACCCCTTCCAACTTTAAGCATTCTATGAGACTATGAAATACATAGGAAGCATTTGTACTTTTAAGGCAGTCTAGTAAAGAATAAAAGGCTTTCATCTCCAGCAGTTTTAAAAGTAAAGTGCAGTTGTGAAACAAATTATTCTGGTCGGAGTGCTTGACCTTGACACTGTAAAGAGAACTTAAGTGACAGGTTGGACACAATAATCTGGATGCTCACCCTAAGCCTGAAACCCTTTCAGAATTCCCTTTCATGGTCTTTTGCTAATAGGCTACTTCATTCCTCCTGCAGATATGCTCAAAGCCTTTGTTTGCCTTGAAGGTAAATATAGCCTCCAGAGGTCTGTATTAAGATTAGGAACAAAGTAAAAAGTTAAACTGTTGTATTATTGAGAAATTTAAACTTTTTCTCATAATTTGCAAGCCACAACCTTCCATCTAAACTTTAAGACAGAGATTAAAAAATCTATTGATTTTTTTGAAGAATCAATAATCCTAAAAAATATGATTTCTTTTCTGGAAGATGCTGATGGGATACAGTACAATATGTAAAAACTAACTCAGAAGAATGAAAAATGGCTGAAGTTAATAAGTTTTACCTCTGTGTACTATTCCATGACATTTGAAAAGGTTTAGAATTTGTGTGTCTAATAGTGCAATAGTCAAAACATAGGTACTGGAGAGAAAGTTGAGTTAGAGTTGATAGTAGAGTTATAGAACTGCCTTAAAATTCCACTAATCAGAAAAAAGTATATGAGCCACATTCAATTCTTAAGCTTGGCTGTCAAATACTTGACAGTAGATTACTGTTTCTTGAAATATGCATAATACGATTTGGGATTTGCATATAAGTCCCTGTATAGCACCAGAGATACTGCAGTTACCTCAGTATTATTATTTTTTGACAAGATTGATCTTGCACGACTAGCCTAGACTTAATAAACCCAAGCTGATCTTTAAAGGAAGAGGCTAGATGTGAGACAAAACCTACAGAAAAGTCTCACTGCCTCAAAAAGATAAATGCTGTACTCAACATACTGCTAATAAATAGACGAATTCCCACCTGTTCACTTCCACTATCAATGTTCTTTCTACTCTTGGTTTGTATACTTGAACAGAAACAAACAACATTTTATGCACTTACAATAATTATATGATTTAGGGTTTAATTCAGCAATGAATACAGTAATGAATAAGGCCTTCCAGGCATAATTTTTGGTAAGTATTCAAGTGTTTTCTACAACTAACATTACGTTTTTGTTATTAATAATAATTTTGGTCTAAGAATAATTTTCTCTTTGCCTTGTAAGGTCCAGAGAAAAATCCTTAAATGAATAAATCAGAACACCTGCAGTTTGATTTCTGTCCTGAAGTATCACTTTGGTAGGGGCTATCTTTCACTTCTGGTCATGGAGGTAACTAAGATGAAATTCTCTCTGCCTAAAGTTCATCTTTTTAAATTTATCATGCATCATCATCAACTTGGTACTACTGCTACTGAAATCAACATAAGATTTGTTGATTTGATCATACCTTATGTATCTAAGTTATTTCTTTTGCATGCATTCACACAATGTCTTGGAAATATATCATCTCCTGTTTATTTGCCTTCATGCCTTTACTTTTGTGGCTATATTGCAAAATTACATCCTCTTGCACTCGTTGCATGGAGTGGCAGCAGACTACAACTAATCCTCTATGTCAGAGAGCAGATACCTCCTAGAGATCAGGCAGATCCTGTTTACATAATGTGTTGTTGGCTCTGAGCCTAATGGACTATGTTGTTACTCATGCAAACTACTTTGCAAGCATTGTAGCCACCTAAACACATTGAGTAGATTATTTTACTTACTGCATTTAAATTTTATATAACAGAATCTCTTTCTTGAGTCCCAATAATTTTCCATAAATTTTTTATTATTTCAAATTTTGCAAAATGTCACCAGCAAAATATCATGTGCAAGAATCTCCTATTGTATTTCTGATGTGTCCAGAAAAACATTAAATATATGCTTTCTAAATATTTCTTTGCCATGAATTGTGCCTCTGTAGACCTAACTCAAATCTGATGAATTGGATGCCTCAGGGTATGAGGCAGTATGTGCATGCTGAAGCAGGAAAAGCTTCCTAACATTGAGGTAGTTCCTGAAACAAAAAGTTAAGATATTAGGAATTCTAAAGACTCAGGCAGATCATGTATGTATTTCTAATTATTCCTCAAATGTTAATGTACGTTCTTGCAATGTGTTTCCCTCTAAACACAGATAGCTACTAATGTTGATTTACAAAGTTTAGCCTGTGCATAAATGTTTGCTGTGTCAGCGCCATAGCAAACCACATAGCCTATACTGAAAGGCAGAGAATGAGGCTACTTTCAGTGAGTCAGATGTAAATCCAGGATCAGGCACTTTGATAAAAATCCCAGTGCTGCATGAAACTAGTGGTGAAATGTACAGCTGTGGCATGCGGGGCTGTCTTGAAAATGCCTGAACTAGAACCAGCTCAAGCCCAGATGCCTCCTAGCTGCACGGTACCTTGTTGATCTTGTTTTATTACAGAAAAAGTAAATTGCAAATTAGTATTCAGAAGACCAGAAAATCAGTGTACTGTGCTGTGCTACTGTACTCAAAGTCTTACGACCTATGCACTGAGGCCAATTTCTCTACATACCATGAGATGAAACAAGGTTCCAGCACTGGTAACCCTAGCTCAGATTTCACATCTGGAACTGCTTAGTAATGTATATGTAAAAATTATCTTGATAGACAACACAATGTAATCTCACTCAGACAGCATTACACTTCTAAGTAATGTTGTTGGATTAAATCACTAATTCTAACACTACCACTAAATATAGATTTTCTACTGTTACATATTCCATGTCTCTTAGTTATATTACAGGTTTCAGTCAGAGAATGGAGACATTGATCACACAGAAGGGTATGTGTAAAGTAGGAAGTGCATCTTTCCGCAGATTAATTCCTCCTGCTGGTTTATGAATAGCTGATATCCTGATATAACAGAGAAATCCAAGCAGCTGTAGCAATTAGACATCACAGGACATTTTCCACATACTGTTTTGTCTAATGAACTGTCATAAAGTGCAGTTTTCCTGACTTCTAATTATTACACCACCCACAGTTAGTACAAGTTCACTTACCTTTTCTATAGGAGAATTAATTCATCTTCTCAAACACACCCTTATTAAAAGTGATGGGACCCAGTTCGGGATTGTTTTAAACAATGCAGTATAACCAAGAAGTGTCTTTTGGGATGCCAATTCTTTATCTCTTGAAAAGACTGCTCATTGTCCTTTCCAAAAGATCTAGTTCTCTGCCTTCTCAAATCGATGAGAGGTTTCTCCTCAAAAGTAAGATCATAAATTTGACAAATTTAAAACATTCCCTATAGAATATCCTGGAAAACTGTAGAGTGGAGTGGAAGAAAACATTGATACTGGTCTATGTGTAAGATTCCAAGGACACTAACTTTAGTTATTTTATTATACTTAATGAAACTATTTTTAACTATAAAGAAATATGAATTTTATTAAGACTACTCATGTGATTATGACTGAACATGCATTAGGACTAAAATCTGAGAGAAAGTTGTTAACGTCACCTTCCCAGTGACATACATACAAATATAATAACTCATACTTTAATTCATAGTTTACAACTTCTTTGTATTAACAGGTAATTTCTTACAATACTAAATTTTATCTTTTTATATTCTAGAGTACAGTGTAAAATTTTGCTTTATGATATTAATAAGCACATCTCAGAAAATCTTGTATATTTTCATTCATTTCTTAGCTAATCGTGCAATTCTTCTAGAAATTAAGACTTTACTATACATAATAAAATGAGCAAACCAACAAAAAAACCATTTTTTTCAACTGGGAAATAAGAAAAAGTGAAAAAAAAAAGCCTATAACTTTTACAGGTCCATATTTAAATACCACTTAGGACTAGAAATGGTTGACAAAGATGAAAGAATGCTGGGGTTGAGATTTATGTAGCAGTTTTACAGTTAGTTTTCATTAATTTTTTTGAGGTTTTTATTTTCATTATGAGACATATCATTATTTTTCTTGAATATGAGAACTCTAGATTCTTGCCAAAGTGATCTTAACAGAAAGTCTTTCATCATTTCACTGAATTCTATCATTTTTCACATCTTTGTAACTCTAAAAGGCAAAATATGCAAGTGTTCAGCACACTTGCTAGGAAAAACATATGCTCTGAAAATACATGTGGTATGATATCTTGAATTTTGAAGGACTAGAACACTGTGATTTATTTTACTGTGTCCTACTGACATTTTTTTCCCAATATTAAATGAATTGCTGTAGGTGGGTGGGTGAGAACAACAAAGTAAACCCTTGCTTTCTTTCTTCTTTGGAAATATAACTCACAAACCTTGTATTAGGTAGCATTTTAGCAGTACTTTATATATATTCTTTTGTTACAGCTCTCCTATCAAGCTCTCCTCATCTATTAAGATCTCCTTACAAGCAGACTTGCCCTTCCTCATCTATTAAGATCTCCTTACAAGCAGACTTGCCCTTTTGAAAGTATAGTGTGCATAAATAATATTTTGCATACTAATCACTCTTTTCACTCCTACTTAATTCTCTACTGATGAAGAATATCATGTTATGTTATATTTCTGTAAATGCTTGTGAAGGTTTCTTTCTGCTCTCCATGGGAAATATAAATGATAGTTTTCTTCAAAAATATCACCCCAATGTACTGTCATAATATGCCATTCTAGAAAGCCATTTAATGAACAGAATAGTGATGGCCAAGTGACGTACCACGTATCTGCTAAGGCAGTTAGTTATTTTGATTGTTAGCCTGCATACTCCCAAAAACTATTCTGTTTTAGGACACTAATGCAGTTCCTCTCACTAAATCATTTGTCAATGAGGAGCAAAGCTACTAAGCACAGTTTCTAAGGAACAGGAAATTTTTTGAATGTGATTTAAAAGGAAGCAGGGAGAGCAGGGAGTAGACAACTGCCTTGAAAGTCATCAAAAGATGGTGAGGAGAGAAAGCATATTTACAAACTGTAGACCTTTGTCTTCCTTGAAGAAGACTCCACCTGGCCAAAGCCACTCATCAAACTCACTGGATGGATATGGAGGGCAATAACGGCATTACTGATTCCACAGGGAAAACCCATGCACCTCATAGGGAGCTCCCGCAGTTGTCCATCCCATGTGCCATCAGGCCTCTTCCAGTCACTTCCAGTCTGAGGGTAGCACATGCTCAGGATAAGTGAGGACAAGCTGAAAGCTGTTGGTGAAACAAGGTTTCTTTTACACACAGATAAATGTTTTCTGAACCTCTACACTGTCATAGGGCAGTCAGCATTGCCCCTTTAATATGGTCCACATGAGTATGAGGAGCTAGTCCCGATGAAAGTATCCAGATGAATCTATCAGGAGATGGTGTCATAAATTTATAAAATGATGATAAATCATTTACTTAGAAAAAAAGTATGACTTTTCTGTTTTCTTTCTTAAGTAATTAAGTCTGATTCATAGAATCATAGAATCCTTAAGGTTGGAAGGGACCTTTAGAAATCATCTAGTCCAAACCCCCTGCACAGGCAGGGTCACTTAGAACATGCAGCACAGGATTGCATCCAAGCAGGTATTGAAGATCTCCAAACAAGGAGATCCCACAATCTCTCTGGACAGCCTATTCCAGGGCCCTGTCACTCTCACTGTCAAGAAATATTTCCTTAAGTTCCTGTGGATTTTTTGGTGCTTCAATTTGTGGCCATTTTTCCTAGTTGTGTCAGTGGCCACCACTGAAAAGAGGCTGGGCCCATCCTCCTCACTGCCTCCTCACTCAAATACCTTGAGGTATTTAAACACACTGATCAGATCTCCCATCAGTCTTCTCCAGGCTGAACAAGGCCAGCTCTCTTAGCCTTTGCTCATAGGGCAGATGCTCCAGGCACCTGATCATCCTCGTAGCTCTGTGCTGGTCTCTCTCCAGCAGCTCCACATCCCTCTTGTACTGGGGAGCCCAGAACTGGACACAGTCTCCAGATGTGGTCTCACCAGGGCTGTGTATAGGCGGACGATCACCTCTCTTGATCTGCTGGAGACACTCTTCTTAATGCACCCCAGGATCCCATTGGCCTTCTTGGCCACCATGGCACACTGCTGCCTCATGGTCAACTTGTCGTCCACCATGACACTCAGGTCCCTCACTGCAGGGCTGCTCTCTGGAAGTTCAGTCCACAGCCTGTACTGGTGTCTCGGTTTATTCCTCCCCAAGTGCAGGACCCTGCACTTGCCCTTGTTGAACTTTATGAGATTTCTCACTGCCCAGTTGTGCAATCTGTCCAGGTTCCTCTCAGCCCTCTGGTGTATCAGCTACTCATTCCATTTTCATATCAGCAAACTTGCTGAAGGGGCACTTCATCCCTTAAGCCATGTCATTGATGAATAAATTGAACAGGACTGGACCAAGGACTGACCCCTCAGCTAACCACAGGCCTCCAACTAGACTCAGCACCACTGACTACCGCCCTCTGAGCTCTGCTATGCAGCCAGTTCTTAGTCCACATCTCTGTTCACTCATCAATCCCACACCTTCAGAGCTTCCCAGGATGATGCTGTGAGGGACAGTGTCAAAAGCCTTGCTGAAGTCCAGAGAGACAACATCCACCAACTCTCTTCTCATCTATGCAGCTCACCAGTCCACTATAGAAGGCGATCAGGTTAGTCAAGCATGATTTCCCATTGGTGAATCCATGCTGGCTGCTCCTGAGCACTTTCTTGTCCGCCAGGTGTCTGGAGACAACAGCCAGGATGAGCTGTTCCATCACTTCTCCAGGGATGGAGGTGAGGCTGACTGGCCTATATTTGCCTAGGTCCTAGATCTTGCCCGATTTGAAGACTGGTGTGACATTGGCTTTCTTCCAGTCCTCAGGCACCTCCCTCATTCTCCAGGACCTTTCAAAGATGACATTGAGAGGCTTAGCTATAACAACTGCCAGCTCACGCAGCACTCTGGGGTACATCCCATCATAGCCCATGAATCTATGGATATAAACTTTCCCTAATTGATCTCTGACCCAATCTTCCTCTACTCGGGGCAAGTCTTCCTCTCTCCAGGCTTCTTCTTTTGTCCCTAGAGTCTGGGATTCCAGAGGGCTGCCCTTGGTAAACACTGAAGCAAAGGCAGCATTCATCAACTCTGCTTTTTTCTGTGTTTTCTGTAACCAGGGAACCCACCTCATTCACCAGTGGACCCACATTCTCCTTAATCTTCCTTTTGCCATTAATATATTTGAAGAAGTTCTTATTATTTTAACATTCCTTGCCAGATTTTGTTCTAAGCATGCCTTGATTTTCCTTGATGCATCCTTGCATTCCCTAACAGCATTCCTGTATTCCTCTCAAGGGGCCTGTCCTTTCTTCCGCATTCTGTATACTGCCTTCTTCCACTTGAGTTTTGTCAAGAACTCCCCGTTCATCCATGCAGGCCTCCTGCCCCTCCCGCCTGACTTCTTACTCATAGGGATGCACCGTTGCTGAGTGTGGAGGAAGTGTTGCATGGAAACTAACCAGCTCTCTTGGTCCCTGCTTCCTTCTAGAGCCCTAGCCCATGGGATTCTTTCAAAGAGGTCCCTGAAGAAGCCAAAGTTAGTCCTCCTGAAGTCCATAGTTGCAAGGCCACTTACAGCCCTGCTTCCTCCTCTTTGGATTCTGAAGTCCACCAACTCATGATCACTGCAGCCACAGCTACCCCCTACCTTTACATCTCTAACAAGTCCCGCTCTATTTGTTAGCAGGAAGTCTAGTAGCCCACCTCTCCTCATTGGCCCCTCCACAACCTTTCTCAAAAAGTTATCATCAACACATTGCAGAAACTTCCAGGACTCTTTGTGCCTCACCGTGCTGTCTTTCCAGCTGATATCAGGATAGTTGAAGTCTCCCAAGCGAACCAGGACCTGTGACTGTAAGGCTACTTCCAGCTGTCTGTAGAAGGTCTCATCAACCTCCTCATCTTGATCAGCTGAGGGTTTCCCAGGGGTAAGGGGAAAGAGGGTCCTTTGTAATCATATCCTAGACTCACTTTGCAACTACCTTGCTCCTCCTGGGCACCTTCTGACTTTGGCTGCGTGACATTGATTGCCCTGTCTATGTCACACTCCTCTTCACCCTTCTTGCCTAGTTTAAAGCCCTCCTAATGAGGCTGGCCAACCTTTTGGCAAAGACACATGTATCCCTCTTGCTGAGATGGCTGTCATCATTCCCTGCTACCTGGTTGTCCTCAGATAGAGCCCCATGGTCATGGAAATCAAAACTCTGTTGCCAAAACAAGCGGTGCAGCCAGATGACTGGAGCACTGCCATGGAGGGCTATGTGCTCTTTAGGAAGGACAGGCTGGGAAGGCGAGGGGGCGGAGTTGCTCTGTATGTAAGCGAGCAACTGGAATGCACGAAGCTCAGCCTGAGTGGATGATGAACGGGTGGAGAGCTTGTGGGTAAAGATTAAAGGGCAGGCCAACGTGGGAGACACTGTGGTGGGTGTCTGCTACAGGCCTCC
>JAUBOD010001112.1:1043921-1078366 GCA_032353885.1 Nothura maculosa | reverse complement strand
CAATCTCCCTTCATGTATTTATACATGTTAATAAGATCCCCTCTCAGCCTTCTCTTCTCCAAGCTGAACAGGCCCAATTCACTCAGTCTCTCCTCATATGAGAGATGTTCCAGTCCCTTATTTTTTATTTAAAATTGTTATATAATTTTACTTAAAAGCTCAGAGGTTGCACATTTTTACAACAGATAGTTAAAATTAGAAAACTCTGCAATATCTTTTTGGTCTTTAAAACTTTTCAAGACCATATATCACCATATTTACAGAGTATCATACTCATTTCTAGGTACTATTTGCCTATGTAAGTCTGGATGCTTCCTGACTCAAAATGTCATTTAAACAAGTAATCCTATCTGTCTGTGATGGCCTTACTGTTTGCCCTTTCAGTAATCTTTTTTTCTTTTTTTGTTCCTTCTGATACATGAACACTTGCACTCTCACCTGCAGTTCTAATTAGTTCATGGCACCTTGGAAAGCCACTGCTTTACTGTAAAGTGTGTGATCTATAGGGAAGTCTAGGTTTTATTAGCAGTAATGGTGCTATTCCTACCTCTAATCACCCTTGAAATTGATATTCTTCATCTGATCTGCATAGGTCAGCTTGCAGGTCACTGTCTGTGTTACATTAAACCACTGTTTTCTACGAATCCAGTTAACCTTGTTAACTGGAAATGTGACAGGGAGAAGAGAGAAGCTGGACACATGGCACATATTATTCGGCTTACAAGTCTCTAGAGACTTTTTTATAGCAAGAACATATGAATAAATGGCTTTGACTCAAACAAATTCATTTCATTCCTTGTATTTTTTTTTTTAACGAACATCAAAACTCTTGAGATCATGTCCCTCCCTGCTGCAGCAAACTCACCTTTAAATAAGCTATTTGCCTGAAAGGGGGAAAAAAGAAGAAGAAAATATTTTGTTTCCTGGCAAGACTTGAGTGCTTTATATATTTAACTGCCAATATGCCATCTGTCTCTACTGCTCCTTTGAGCCTTGTTCTTCTAATTGTATTTTTAACAGATGACAAGAAACCTACATTCCTCTTGGGCACTGTAAAATAATAACAATTAAAAAATGAATAATAATAATTAATCAAGTACTCATGGTGTAGTAAATCCACTTCTGAACAGACTGTTTATTCTGCAGGGTATCTGTGCATATTTAATCTTAAGAGATGATGGCAAACACTGCACTGGATGGGTAACTCTATGGCTGACAGCCTTTACTTGGAAGAATAAGATTGCTTAGTAAATGATACACTGTGGAAAATGTGGTGTTCTGCATCACTTTTGTTTTTTTAATTTCCACAGACAGTAGGCAATTTTAGTGGGTGGACCAGGATTTCTCAACCAGTGGACTGAAAAAGTTGGTTCTGAAAAGCAAAATTTGTTCAAGAGACAGTTAGTCGTTTCTTCCAGCTATTATGGTGGGTTCCTCAGATTTTTCCAAAGGGAAAAATCAGTTTTCTGTGATTCTTTGCTATGTTCCACTTAATTTTTTTGTGGCTCTACCAATTTGAAAGACTATGGTACTTCACAGAGTTGCCAAAATGTCACCTTTATGTAACCAGGGAAATATTTGATGTCACTCTTCCAAGTTCACATGATTCCAATGTAAAATTCTGGTAGAACTGAGGTTATGAATGCCAATGATCTCCAGGTGATTATCATAACTGATTCACTGCTATATAAGACTTAGAATTGTTTGATTTATATGCAAAAGTTGATCCTATTAACTAAGGTAGTGGCCTTTAACTCAGAATTATGGACTCACTGTTCTAGAGCTGCCAGCAGATGTTATAGCCAGTGCTTGTAATTGAGGAATATCCTCATTTGCTCAATTTCCTAGTAGTTTCATTTTGCAGTAGTAGAAAAGAACAGAACATCATCATGTCCTGTGGTGATTGAGAATGTCATAGCAAATCCAAACTTATCCAATGCTATGGTATGGTTATTTTTATTGTGACCATTTCAGAGTGTCCAGGAAAACCTTCCTGTAATGAACAATTATAATTTGTATACAAGCTACCAGAGTTGTGAGTAAAAATATCCAGAAGTTGTGATTAACTTTGTGTAATGTCCAAAGTGTTTAAAAATTCAATCCATTATTGATGTTTTCTGTTTTGACCATATGCTCAGTGAAAATATTGTTTTTCTTCTCCCTTTTGGAACTGTGGCTGTGCCCCAAAAGGCATTTTGACATTTTAGCACTGAATACAGCTTTCAGCAAAATTTCCCTTATATGACAAGAAACTCTTTTGTTTCTTGTATAAATTTAAAGCATGACTACAATGCCTTTTGCAGTTTTCTGCAAATAGAAGATTCTGATTTTTTCTAACTTTCCTGATGAGTGGTTTCCTGCTGAGTAAGGTTTACAGGTGGAAAGAACTACAAAATATTTGTATAAGTAGATGTATGTCCATTTAATCTTCTTTTCTGGCTACATGAGATGAAAAAAGCCATGAAGTTAAAAACAAACAACTGCTTAAAAATCCTATATCGATGGAAAGAAAAATAACTACAAAAATGCATCCAGATAACTGACACATAGAAATTTTTCTAGGAATTAAAAATGGACATTCACATTTCACAGTTAGATGTTGTTTACTTGTGTCTCTTTCTTTTTCTTATCTTGCTGAGTATGATCTTATAGTTAAGCAAGGCCCAATTAGACAATGATTATGTGCTTCCTAAGCCTAATCAGTAACTTCATCTATTATCTCAAGCTAATAATTTCTAAATGAGTTCAAAACATTGGAAAATGCATTTAACATAGAGCATCATTTTTATATTTATTAGATTTTATCAAAATTGTTAGAACAAGATGAAAATGACAAAGTTCATTTACTTGTCCTTTTTGTCATCAAAAAATCTTTGACATATTACAATAAATGAAATGAATCAACTAAACCCCATGATTTTAATTTAAATTTTTGATTTGATAAGTAAGTGAAACTTGCAAGAGAAAAATAAATTGCAGAAATGTACCTCAGAGAATCTCTTCAGGATGCTAATTTCTTTTTCCACATTCACAAAGCACTAAAACTACATACCAAAAATATGTTTGTTTTAAAGGAGGGGTTTGCTATGAATTTGTAATCTTCCACAGTTCTAATCTGAATGATTTCCCCTACCTATATAAAAATGAATTTGTTTGTATCTTCATTTCTCTTTATTATGCAAAGCAAATTTCCAATTAGCAGAAATATTTAACAATTTTTTTTTGCTAAATAACCCTTACAAACTACTGTTAATTAATGTTTCTAAAGACTTACTTGTATGGCATGAGCTGTAGGAAGACTGTCACTGAACGCTGTAATACAACGATTTTTTTACAAGACAATTTTCTACTTGAAGTTTTCAATGTCTATTCAGGGAAGATAGCATAGCTGGCTAATTTAACAACAGCAGATTTGCAATAAAATCCAATAGACAAATAGTCTAAAAAGTATCTGGAAATCCCATAACATAGTACATCAAGCATCTATGATCTCATTTCCTTTACTGTGATAGACAATTAAGTAATTACTTTATGATGAAATACAGTATGACATATAGAAATTTTTATTACTTCATTCAGATAAGTGAAGTGAGAGAATCCTCAGCAGTGTGGTTGTCGAAGTGCTCAAACAACATCTCCCTTCTCATCTGGGGTATGAAACATTTGGCTCCCACATAGCAGCAGCAGCTGTGCAGATTAACTGTCTGGTAGAAATTAAAAGCAAATAGCCCAAATGGCTTACTCCAGGAATCCTTACCATTAAGCAGGGCTAGACGAATAGTAAGAATTCACACTAACAGGACTGGCATCTAATTGACAACAGGACAATCAAATTTATTGTATGTTCCCAGCTTGTGTTTTCATTGGAGGAAACGAGCCTCACTACAGATGAAATGAAAGTAAATATGGATCCTCAATTATTCACTTACGGAAGCAAAGCAAGTGCATGGGGCCAGTTACATTTTAAGGATACTCACAGGGTGACTGTAATGAAAACAATAACAGGATCTCTCTGCTCTTGGGAACTAAAGATAGTCTAGAAGGAGATGGTGAGATATAAGTAATATGTGCCAGAATTTAGCTTTTTAACAGAGGTGCTAAACCTTGCCCAAACAAAACATTTAACTAAATCAGGAGAATATATATGGAAGGAGATTATCTATAGAACCCTTCATTAACATTCATCCTGGAATTCTTACTCTTCATTGGTTAGGTAAGAGAGAACTATGTGAGGTCTTGATCATTTAAAGGCTAATTCGGCTAAACGCTGTTAAAAAGGCTATTAAAAGAACGAAAACATTTTTGTTTTGTTAATTTCTGAGATGGTTTTGCTTTTTCTTGTTTATTAAATTCTTTTTAAATGGACTGTACTAGTTAAAGTAGGTTTCTGTTTGTATGATATCTACTGGATCTGTGACTTAATCTATGTGCTGCAGTAATAGTGAAAATGACATTTCAAATGACTGTGCAATACTATATCTTTATTTAAGCTATTTACTGTAGATTATACTCTTCCTGAAACTGAGCTAATGTCTCAAATTGGTAATAAATTATCTGAACCGTTACTTTCATTCTTTTTCAGATTGTTTCATTAATTTCAAGCACAAAGAATATATATATGTATTGCAGAAATCCTCTAGGTTATTGGACAATTATTTTCATACTCTTATTTTTAAAGGTCAAAAAAATCTTATGATGCAACAGAGGTGAATACATCAGGAAAATGAAAGATTCTTAGTATTCCTCAAAGTTTAGAAGTGTTGTAATACTGTCATCTGGGGAGAAGAACGTTTGAAATCCAGTGTCATGAGCAGAATGTAAATTGAACCCTTAATGTCAGGCTGGCAAGGTGCTATCTTTACAGCTTGAGTATGTAAGGTGGGTGGCTTCTTTACACATCCCTGCCCTGGTAGAAGTGAGATATAGAAGGATCCTGTTTATTCAATGTAACAGAAAGAAATCCCCTGGGAACCTGTCATGCTGGCTGCTCTGCCAGGACAGATGTCACCTGTTGAGGGACAGCACTACTCAGCCCAACCTGACAGCAGCCCATGACAGGCTATAATTCAGTGGTTTCACATCTACCCAGATGACATTTATGAGAAAAGGAAAAGACTCAGCAGGAGAAAACAGACAACTGAGGGAAAGAGAGGTCAAATATTTACAGCAGAGCACAAGAGGTCTGACATCTGAGGGCAAATGGTAAAAGGGTGGCAAGGAAAACAAAATATGGGGAAAGTATAAACATACACAAATCCACTACAAACTTCAGTGCAATACCGCATCAAATAGCATAATTTGAAATGCTAGTAAGTCATGGATGGCACAAGGTGCAGTTTCCATCATATTAGACTTTTGAGTCTGATTACAGAAATTAGTTTTAAAACTTTTAGGAATCTTCTCTCATGCCTTTAATCCAAATAAGACTGACTTCACCTTGATTGTCAGGCAAAGGTGCTCTTCAGTGAAAAGGACTGAGAATGTTTACAGAGTTATATAAAGTAACTGAGAAGTCACAGATGCTTTTGAATAAATCAGCTTAGAGTCCAAGAACCAAATATTTTGATTCTATCTCTGAACTTTGTTGCATGACATTTTTCCTGAAAAGTATAACTTAAAATGAATGCATAAGCATCTACTTAAATTTACTACAGTGTTATTTGCTGTATGCACCAGTTCTGAAAGGCCAAAATCTGTTCCTTTTTAGGTTAAAATAAAGTCTATTCTTCAAATGCCAGAACAGCTCTCCAAATTGGCAACACACACAAGTAATCTGGTGCTATAACATTCTCAAAAACAAGCCTATACTCCAGGTCACCCTTCAGAGTCCTGCCAAGAACATTGTATAAGATTTCATGAAGAGAAGGACTGGAGTCTTATAAACAGAGTACAAAGAAAGAGTACAAATTAAAATGACCATAAGAAAGTGGTTACTTCTACAAACCTAGGTCAAATTCATCTTTAGTTTTATTTTACTTAAGTTAGATGTATGATGCTTGAAAATTGGATGCATCCCTTGTTCTTGTTGCCACAAAATGTTTTGATCACATATTTTGATATTTTTAATCAAAAGAACATATTCAATAAAAATCTTTGTAAGAAATCTCAGATATTGTACCTAATAGCTCCTACAGTTCTTTAGGTATGTGGCTAAATGTAAAGTAGGAACACAATAATTCCAGGAAGTAACTTTGAAGTTAAAGAATCATCTCTTCACAGGAATTAAATTAAATTAAATTAAATTAAAGAGGATGTTCTCATGAAATATCTACCCATATTCCTGCTTGAGCCCAAAGAGTCCTCTGCTGGTTTCAGTCCAAAGAAACAGTGATGAATTCATATTCTGTAAGTCAAACTCTAAAAACCACTACTTCTCTGGGAGAATATTCAAAATTGTATAGCCCTGAAGAGATTAAAAAAATCTGTTAAATAAAATGTATTCTCTTTACATTACAATTTCATCTTCTGTTATAATCTAGACCAGCGCTAATCAACTAGGCTTTTAAAATTATCATTTTATAAAGCAACATATAGAAAAAGATACTCCCAAACCCACAAAGTTTTTCACTCTGTAGCATTCAGCTGGAGTCTCAAGCAAATCTGACTCCATGGTGCATTGATTACTGAGATTATTATTGTAACCTTGCTCACCTTTGTTTCATTTTCACCAACATGGAACAATTCCTATTTTGATATTTAGCTTGTCTAGAGAAAGGAGTGGAATTCAGGACCACAGCCTTACTGAAAAAAATATTTTGCCTCTATTAAAACAGGGAAAAATGAGAGTAATAAATTCAAATATAAGTATTTTTATTTACAAGGAGTTTGAGACCACCTCTGACACACTTTTACACACATTTTTACATCGTATTACAGCAAGAGAGAGTGAATTTTGAAGGAAATGGCACTCACAACTGCTGGGATCTTCTGGTGGGTTGAGTGTGAACCTTCCCCAGACAAATGCTACCCAGGAAATTCTCTTCTCCCCTCCACACCCTGCAGTCATTAGATGTGTCAAGAATTTTCTATCACTTGGGCCAAAGTGAAGATAATTTTTCTTTTAAGCACTGCTGTCTGAATTGCATTAGAGATACTGCAGATGGACTTTTTTTCCATCTGTATTCTGTCCTCATTCTTGAAGTGAACAGAAAAATTGAAGTGCAATTATTAGGTGTTTTGTCTAATGCTTTTCATAACGGATGGCAGAAGTCCTTCTTTTTAACAACTCTGTGAAGACTGGAGCAGTATTTGAATGTCTCAGATGTTATGTATACTAAAAAAAGGATAATATGACAACTAATTTCTTTGAGGGGTGTCTCTTTCTATAAAACTCACTGTTTGGGCACAAATGCATATTTTGAAAGTAGCTATGCAGTTGATTTAATTAAGTTAAAATCCTCCCAGATTTCCCTTAGAGAGAAAATGTTCTCTGCTGTTGCTTTTTGTCACATTAACAACTTATATAATTATTGAAATTTGACTGATGTTTTTTCTGAAAATGTACTGAAATCACATCTTTTTAGAACTCATTATTTTGTAGATTAAAGATACATCTTATTTTGGCTGTGCAGCACTGTAGCCATGTCCATTCTAGTAAACCTATGCAAGAGCTCAGATTTAAGTCTTCTGAATTGATCATCTATTGACAGCATAGTCATTATACACTCTTGATTAAAAAAAACTGTCACACTTCAAAACAATTCCTGAGCAAATAATAAGAACTTGGAAAGGAACATGATTATTTTGCAGTAATCATTTTGTTTTGGAAGCTTAACAGTTTAATTGTATGGACATAAACTGACCTTTCTGACAGAGACTCAGATACCACTGGTTAGTTTATGTTAGACTAGCAAAGTCTTTAAACTACATCAATGAAAAGATTAAGACTAGCATCTGAGTTAAAACTACCCTGGCTCTGGACACAAAAGAATGCATAAGAATGGCTTTCTTCAAGATTCTCTTTCTTTTCAGAGTGTTGATGACAGATTGAGCCTTGTCAGGCCCTCACAAAAAGTCCTGTTGAAACTAAAGTCTCTGCTGCTTGCCTATGCTTTTCTTTTGAAAAAAAGAAAATTGTTTGGAAAACCAAGAAAATCTGAACACAGTAGTTAGGTTTTTAAAAGGCCATTAAAAAGACATCTTTGTCTTCAAAGAAGCAGAGTTTTAAAAAATTCTTTCTAATCCTAGGGAGTGTATTGTCTGAGTCTACCAAAAACGTCCTGCCTTCACATTTGCTGTTTTCAGTGTTAGAACTTCATGAACACCTATAAGAAGCACAAGGTAAAATGTGCTCACACATTGGCAGCGTGTTCTTGGATACCTTGAAAGCATGTTTATCCCCATCTCCATGTTCCCAAAGGGACAAGGTATCCCATAGTGTCCTGCATATTGTTTGACGCAAGGCAGCCTATGCAGAATCACAGAATAGTTATGGTTGGAAGGGACATCTAGAGACCGTTTAGTCTAACCACCCTGCTCCAGCAAGTGCCCAGCAGGGACACTTAGGGCACATGGCACAGGGTGGCATCCAGGTGAGTTTTGAAGACCTCTACTCCACAACCTCCCTGGGCAACCTGTTCCATGACTCTGTTACCCTCACAGGAAAGAAGTTCTTCCTCACATGCAGAAGGAATTTCCTGTGTTTCAAATTATACTCATTGCCCTTTGCCCTATCACTGGCCATCACCGAAAAGAGCTTTGCCTCTTCCTCCCTACATTCACCTTTCAGGTATTTATACATATTGATCAGATCCTCTCTCAACCTTCTCTTTTCCAAGCTAAACAGGCCCAGCTCACTTAGTCTTTCCTCATATGAGAGATATTCCATGTTCTCTTGATTGCCCTCTGCTGGACTCTCTCAAGAAGCTCCACATCTGTCTTATACTGGGGAGCCCAGAACTGCACCCAATACTCTAGGTGCGGCCCCATCAAAGCTGAGTAGAGGGACAGGATCCGCCCCCTACCCCCCACCTGCTGCCAACAGGATGCAATCAGGATCCCATTGCCTTTCTTGGCCACAAAGGCACACTGCTGGCTCATGACTAATGATGCCGACCAGGGTTCCCAGATCCCTCTCTGGGATCTGGGCATATTTCTTTAGAAACATTTAGAGTCTTCAGGATTTCTACTGTGCTCCATGTTGCAGTTCACATAGAAATAAGTCTCTCAACTCTTTGTTTTGGAAGGGGATTAAAGATAACAAAATAGATATGTCACTTTCTTGCAGTTATACACAGCATTTGGACTTTGATAAAAACCTTCTAGACACATTTTATACTGTTCGAATCTTCCCCTCATTTTGAATAAAAATAGATTAGGTAGTAATAAAGCAGTAAAGTATAGGCTTCTTGTTCAAATGCATATTAGCTCATACTGTGATATTTACCCTTGCTTATTTACACTGAGAGAAAATATCTCATTCTTCAAAAAAAAGAAGTGAAAGTTAACAACAAAGAATGATTTATCAATGAGCCTACTTTTCACCAATACAATTTTGACATCCCTAAAAGCATCATACACTGTTTTCTGTAATTAATTAGAATAACAGTTAGGAATATACTGATTTACTTCCTCATATACAAATATATACGTAAATATACATACGCACACCTTACATATACCTTATTTATACATGTGCATATACATATACCATAAATATATACACGATACACATGCATTTGAAAATGAATGCATGTGTATGTGTTTATATATACATAAGCACACATGCACATGCATGTACACCCATATACGTACATTCAATGTCATGTAATTAGATGTCTACATGGTGGTACTGATGGTCATGGGTTCAAGGAAAGATGACAGTGAAACATGTTCAAGAAAGTACTTACCTCTAAAAAGATGTTTTCTAGAAGCGTTCCAAGAGCAGTTCAGAAGAATAAACCTCCAGCTGCAGTCATGTAAGCCCATTTTGAAATTATAAACTAGTTAATAAGAAATAGGGAAAGTTTATATACTTCTCTACAAATCCTATGAACAATATATTTTTATCTCAAATTGTATGTTCTAGAAAAATTACAAGCCTATTAAAAGCACTTTTTTCTTACTTTTTATAAATAGTACCTGTGACAGAAAAAAAATCCTTATTAATTATATGTATGTTCTCTTTATGAAGCTAACAGGTTGCATGCATGACATCAAAATTTGGTCTTTGAAAATAAAATTATTTTTTATTTCCATAAACATTTAAATGAAAAGGTATGTTCTTCCTTATGTACTAAGGGTATTACATATAGCGGGTAATGATTTGGAAATTATTTTAAACTTTGTTGGCATCTCAAATTAGTTGGCATACATTTTGAATTTCACAGAGAAGTATTTCTTAAACAGGTAATTAAAAAATATCATATTAGCTCGGTAACAAACTAAATAAGCCACTATTAGGTTTAAATTCTCATGCTCACGAGATTATAAAATAACACATGGAAGATCCAAACTGAAAGAATGAAAACAAACAATCTAATAATAGCTTGATTAACTTGCAAATGGCTTTTACTATTCAGAGGAATAAATTACTGTGCCATCCTTGAACTGGGTTGATGTTTGGCACAGTAATACCCTAAAACCAACTGATTGTTTTACCAATGATTTACAGCATTTTCCTTGCTTTACTCTTCTGCCAGGCTGCTAAAAAAAGAACTTCAGTAAGTTTCTTAGAAAGCCAGAAGGCAGCTCAGAAGAATTTATAGAGAAGAGATTCCTTTATACATCATATTTCTCGTGTATATATGAGAAATTACGTAAATTGTATTTCTAAAAAAAATAGTCTGCAAGGAAAGATGCTTAGCTCAGTTAAGAGCTCAGGGGGACGTGATCAGTGTGTATAAATACCTCAAGGGAGGGAGAGAGGAGGAGCGGGTTGGGCGCTTTCCAGTGGTGGACAGCGATAGGACTAGAGGAAACGGCCACAAACTGAAGCATCAGAAGTTCCACAGGAACTTAAAGAAGCATTTCTTGACTGTAAGGGTGACAGAGGACTGGAACAAGCTGCCCAGAGAGGTTGTGGAGTCTCCTTCTTTGGAGGTCTTTAAAACCCGCTCGGATGCAGCCCTGTGCCCCATACTGTAGGTGACCCTGCATTAGCAGGGGAGTTGGACTAGAGGACCTCTAAGGTCCCTTCCAACCTTAAGCATTCTATGATTCTCTGATTCTATGACATTCTATATGATTCTGTTTTTGCATATCAGACTGTTTTAACTGGAATCTGATTTATATTTGTAAGACAATTCTGTGCTTTGGATTAAATAAAAGAACTAGCAAAAAAATCTATTCTTTGGTGTTGCATCCTGAAATCTTGCATTATCTGTTTATCTTATCAAAACGGGGAAACGCAAGCTTATGTGTTGTGAAACACTTATTTCAGGAAGAAAGTCCAGAAATGAAAGACCTCTTCTGTTTGAGGTCTTTTCTTCTTTAGTATTAAACGTATTCTCTCTTTAATCGTAGTTATCTCAGTGTGCAGGAGATTAATACTGTCCAAAAAGCAGTAAAGATTATCTTCATATATAGTTATCCACATATTAGCATGTTAGCAATGCTAACATATGACTAATATATGGCTCAGCTATTCCATTTTGTCTATATGTTTTTTTACTATTAAAACTTGAGTATTTCAACCTTGTGTAATTCAGTGCTTTTTCTGGTCTATCTCTTAAATATTGAACAAATCAAATGAGGTTTCTCTAAGCTATTGTTGTAGGAAGAACTCATAAGATAACAATAAAATATTCAGTAAAAAAATAGCTGAGTGCCTTTACTATCTATCCTAGGTCCTAGTTTGTTGAAAAGTGTTTAACCTTATAAAACACAAGCTTCTTAAGTAACTGTTTCCATCATGTGTTAATAATCTTTAGCTGGCAAGTGGAAGAGCTATGTAAATGATCAGACTTTGTATCTCAGGCCCAAAAAAGCTTCAAAGGCTGACATTACTGAAGTGATGAGGTGTTTAGACTTTAAGGATGTACTCACAGTCTTCATGATTAGCCAGTCTCTGTATTAGATTTCGAATGGAGCTTTCTATAAAAACATCTGTGAGGAAGTCGAGTCTAAAAACGTGGATAAGAAAGAAGTAGTAAGGGAAAGATGAAAATATAAGTAATCAGACATATATGGACTACAGATTAATTTAGATATAAATTTCAGAGATTGATGGTCAACAGTCAAGAGATGGGACAAAAAGATATATAGGGACGTTTGGAAGCAGATCGCTGTTTTATCTAAGGATGCAGCACGTCAATAACTGCATTTAGTTGTCGCTACTCTGGCAGCTCTTAACATCAAACATAATAATCAGAAGCTTTGCCAGATAACCTCTGGCTCTTTATATAGATTTTTGAATAACATATATAAATTATATTTGAGGTACAGCTCTTACAGTGAAACCCAAGCATACAGCTTTATAGCTGCTACTTACTAAGCTGGTAAGTCTTTTCACTTATTCTTTTGTAAATCAAGAAGTTATACTAAGGAACTTCCTTTTCAAATTTTTTAAGTTAAATGTTAAATAAAACTTTTATCTACTTCTCATGGAAGATTTCATACAAAGCAGAATATTATAAGATTTGAAATACATTCAGAGACAGTTTCTAAGTTAGATAATTCAGAAATATTAAGCTTCCATTTCTGAAAAGAAATTTGAAAATTTATTGGTTATTGTCCACATCATTCCACAAATAATTAGGTCTGAAAATAATTCACTGAGTATTCACTACTTTGCCAAAAGGGTGGGGATCACATACCTGAGATAATTTTAAACTGTACCTCCCTTATTGACTATAACTACAGAAGCAAAGAACTCAGGCTAAAAAATGCATACAAATTGCCAGTTTAAGCACAACATCATTTAGTGTTTTAGCTGTTTTAATTGTTGGCAGATGAAAATTTGAGAAAGAAAGTAAAATCGTCAATACTGGCCAGCAGCTATTTTGCTGCTAATAACCATACAAACCTAAAGCTAGAGACAGTATCTCTATTCTAAGATTGTTCTGTGTCTGGGAATATGTCCAAAAAAGTTTTTGGGTAAGTAGTAGTATAATCTCTATCCTTGTGGAAATCTTCCTGCAACATCTGAAATAAAAGATGATCTGATTACTAGAAATGCTTTTATCTAGTACTTTTTGTACACTCTAGTACTACTACACTCTAGTACTACTGTTTTTTTTCTCACCATGTTTGTCATAACATTTCAGACATCTCATCCTCTCTTGATACTCTCAGAACCCTTAGCATTAATTTCTAGCCTCAGTCTGCTTGCCAATTTGCTATCATTGCACATGGTTCCTTCAACTGCATCCCAGATTTACTAATCTCTTATCATTATGCCCTTAATGGAAGAATTCCTTCCAATAATTCACTTGTGACCAAGGAAGACTCAGTGCTCAGAGTCCCTTCTCCCCTTCTCTTTTTCTAACAGCTTCAGCACATCTGTAGGGATCCACATGGGAACATAACACAGGGAAACTGTAGAGTGCAGTCCGTCTCTGAGGAGTTGGTATTCTAATTCGCTGTCTCTTCAAAGATTCTGAAGTGTCATTCTTTAGCCTGGCTTTAGCTGAAGCTTATAGTGGGATGTAATGCATTGTTGCCTTTGGTGTGGCTCTTTGGTGTCAGGGTGGTCAAAACACAGAGAGTCTTCAATAAAAATAAAAGGATTTATTTTTTAAATGTCCTTAAAAAGACATGTGAGGGGTCTGACTGAGCACCAAGACTAAAAATTTCTTGTTAGTTGTGGTTCTTGCTCAGAGAATATAGCATTTGGCAAAGAAAGGCTCGACCTTTGGAAGTGTGCTGGCAGAGAAGGGCATGGCATAGATTAGAGCCTGCTTACAGCTTCTGAGTTTAGAAAATGGAAAGGGAGTAAGAAGAAAAAAGGAAAAACAAAAGTAAAGCCAAAAAAAAAACCAACAAACAAACAAACAAACAAAAAAGGAACACTCTGGCTGCAGCATATATTGCCAGGCTAAACATAATGAAACAATAGACTTTTTTAAAAAAATGTCCATAAAATTAACATCATGTAATTTCTTAAATAAATTTGACTTAAATGTTTTTTTTCTTATGTGGCTTCAGCAATTTTCATGTGGTCCAATAAATTCATATTTATTGTACCATCTGATCATAGCCTCTATTTCAACTCTTCATAATAATTTTCTCAGATTAAGTATTTTACAATCTGCTTAACCACACATATTGATCTATTAATCTGATAGCAGGAATATACTTAAACTCAAAAGAATAATGCATTAATAGATGTCTTATAAAAAAACAGATCAAGACCCTTTAAATTAGAATCATAGAATCACAGAGTGCTTAAGGTTGGAAGGGACCTTAGAGGTCATCTAGTCCAACTCCCCTGTACATGCAGGGTCACCTACAGTACGGGGCACAGGGCTGCATCCGAGCGGGTTTTAAAGACCTCCAAAGAAGCAGACTCCACAACCTCTCTGGGCAGCCTGTTCCAGTGCTCTGTTACCCTCACAGTGAGGAAATGCTTCCTGAAGTTCCTGTGGAACTTCTGATGCTTCAGTTTGTGGCCATTTCCTCTAGTCCTATCACTGCCCAGCACTGAAAAGAGGCCAACCCCATCCTCCTCCCTCCCTCCCTTGAGGGACATTGATCAGGTCCCCCCTCAGCCTTCTCTTTTCCAGGCTGAATAGGCTCAGCTCTCTCAGCCTTTGCTCATAGGGCAGATGTTCCAGGCACCTGATCATCCTGGTAGCCCTGCGCTGGACTCTCTCCAGCAGCTCCACATCCCCCTTGTACTGGGGAGCCCAGAACTGGACACAGTACTCCAGGTTTGGCCTCACCAGGGCTGTGTATAGGCGGACGATCACCTCCCTTGACCTGCTGGAGATGCTCTTCTTAAGGCATCGCAGGATCCCATTGGCCTTCTTGGCCACCATGGCACACTGCTGCCTCATGGTCAACTTGTTGTCCACCATGACACTCAGGTCCCTCACTGCAGGGCTGCTCTCTGGAAGTTCAGTCCACAGCCTGTACTGGTGTCTCAGTTTATTCCTCCCCAAGTGCAGGACCCTGCACTTGCCCTTGTTGAACTTTATGAGATTTCTCACTGCCCAGTTGTGCAATCTGTCCAAGTTCCTCTGGCGGCACAGCCCTCTGGTGTATCAGCTACTCATTCCATTTTCATATCAGCAAACTTGCTGAAGGGGCACTTCATCCTTTAAGCCATGTCATTTATGAATAAATTGAACAGGACTGGATCAAGGACTGACCCCTCGGAGACACCGCTAACCACAGGCCTCCAACTAGACTCAGCACCACTGACTACCGCCCTCTGAGCTCTGCCATGCAGCCAGTTCTCAGTCCACATCTCCGTGCACTCATCTATCCCACACATTCAGAGCTTGCCCAGGACGATGCTGTGAGGGACAGTGTCAAAAGCCTTACTCAAGTCCAGATAGACCACATCCACCGCTTTGCCCTCATCTATCCAGCTAGTCACTCCTTCATAGAAGGTGATCAATGTCCAAAGTCTCTACAAGTAAGAGCAGAGAAAAAATAAGGCTCTAGTCTACATATCAGGGTCAAGGGGCCTAAAAACACTCCCTTTTGCCTTAATTCAGTTTCATTGCATGGATACCATGGGCTATAATAAATGCTGCAGGAGATAAAATAAGGAATGAAATGGGAATGAATAACAGAACTAACAATAATTTTCAACCAGTGTAGGTATCTGGTGAAAAATACAGATCTTAAAAAGAATTCAGTATAGACAGTGGAAATGGTGTACCTGCATAGTATGTGTAAAAAGATCCTGTTGTTCTTTGAAAGTATTAAACATTCCCAAGACATTAATATCTCTATACAAAGTTTACTGAAAGTATAGCGTGGCTAATTGCCCTTGTTATAATACTCATTACTAGTAAGATAAGCAAAAAATTGAAAAGCAAGCAAATAATTTTCTTTAATGTCCTACTCATGCTAATAGGTTGCTAAGTTTTATTACTTTTAACCTGTAATCTAACTGACTGATTTTGTGAATGCTAAATAAGTACTTAATGCTACACCTGATTTTTTAAAAAAATATTTTCTAATTTTATTTTGTTTTGTGTCAATGCCATAGTTTATTCCTTTTCCTGGGAGGAAGGAGAGGATTTTCAATGTTGTGTGAGAAAAGAGCTAATATTTGGGAACATAACTTGCCTTAAGTAAATATACTCTACCTTAGATATTCAATATGTAAAATGTGATAAAATTAATCCTAATCTTGATATCATATAATTCTGGTTTGAATGGCAAGTCAATACTCGATTTTTAATACACTGTACTGTTCAGCTGTACTCAGAGAAATCTAGGACAAATGTTGTGTGAGGGTAAAAACATCCAAATTCCCATGGATACTCACAATGCATGAAGGCCTAAAGGTCAACAGACCATAAGAAATCAAAGTTACCAAGCTGAAGAGTACGGCTGTTAGGTTTGTGAACAAGTTCCCAAGAGCAGTCGCGGTGCATGAGTGGCTGCAGGTCACCAGGGCATGAGAATTTGGGGGGATTCCTGCATGGTGAGGTCCACTGCAGAGTCCACTCACTCTTCTCAGACATATATGTGTACCTAATATGTAGGTAGGCAATATCTGTACCTAAACACATATTACACTTGGATTAGCTCTTTAGCAATGTTGAGATGTCACCAAAGACTCAATATATCAGTATTGTCTATAAATACCACCTCTTGTAAATTAAGAGTCTTCATATATTACATATATCACAAGACTACACTTGTATAAAATGGACATATTTTAAAATGTGTATAAAAGATTTTTCAGAGTAAATACATTTTATATGTTTCATGACACGAATTCTGAAATATCACTTAAGTATGAGACAACTTGGCAAGAAGAAACAAACATTCAACAACAAAAATTTCTTATGAAGTAGATCTCCTTTTTTTTGTTCAATTATTTAATTCATGATCTGTTTCAACATTTTCTCAGATAGATAGAAAATATATCTGAAATATCTGAAAATATTAACAAGAGTTAAAGACTAATTTGAAAATTTTGGAGAATTAGGGTTATATCACTGAAGTTCCCTCAAATATTACCAAGGAGAAATACATTTTCTTTATTTATCATTATCCTTAGTTTCAGGACTTAGTACTTGGCAGGAACCACTGTCTAAACTTATGAAGATAGCAAGGATATACATTTTTCTGAGGCACTAGATCCAAATGTGTCAGATGAATGTGCTGCAAGATGTTCAGGTAACTACATGGATATCATAGAATATCAAAGAAAATGTAGAAATATGAAAACTTACAAGGGAAGTTCTCATAATTTGAGAATTATGTGAATGATGTCAAAGAAAAAATTCTTTTAATAAAAATATATTAAATTTTTGTTGATAGAGAATGAAGTAGAGGCCTTTTTTTTGTCTTCAAATACAGGTCATAAAGAAAGATTCTTTAAAAATCACTTAATTAAAAAACACTTAATTCACATAATCGGTTCTGATTTGTTGGCGAATGGGAGGTTTCAACAACAACAACAACAAAGAACAAAATATCTTCAGTATTCGGTGAAATATCCTTCAAGAAAGCACAATCAAACAAAGTTTTTGCTTAATTTCCACCAAGATTTTTCTCAAATGGAGAAATAGAGAAGATAAGAAATTTACTTTATATCCCGGAAAAGAAATTGTATTTCAGGATTACTACAGTAACTTTACACTATCATATTTTGAAGAAGTAGAACGTGATATTTGTATTTTTTTTAAAGATATAAGAAGCTATCTGAAAGGATGAAAATTAAAAAGAGGACAGAGGAAATATATAACAGAAGTATTTCACTTTGGAGTTGAGCTATTTGTATTTTTATTAGTATGCATTATCATTGTGTCTAATAAAATTATTGGAAAATAAATTTTGGGAAAAAATACACAGGCTTAAAGTGAAAAAATAACACTTCTGTCATATATTTCATAGGCAGATATTCTCAATCTCAAATGATATAAAACAAAGCCAAAACATTTTTTGTTTTGGATCAGTTAAAATATATACTTTTTTTTTGTCTCTCATGGACATCTAGTTTCAGGACTGCAATCCAATCAAGTTTACAAAGTAGAAGTAAAATGGCCCTATTATATTTACTCAATATTAGGATTATGTTTGATACATTAAAGAAATAAAAAGGGAGAATATAATTGCAGGATCAAACTAAACTTGGCAAATGAAAGATTAGGACAAGAAAGAATGATGACAAAATTAAAAGCACCAAGTAATTTGAAAATTCATCTGGATTTTTGATTTATTAAACATTGAACATCCAAGCCTTCATCTCCATTTCTTCTTAATAAATCCATCCAAAACTGAACCTTCTAAAACTCATGCAGAAGACTGGCTTCTCTGTTTGCAGCAACACTTACTTGCCAAGGCATGCCACAGAATTTCCTGGATCACAAGACCTGATTCTCAGCTTGTATGTAAGTAACAGCATGTGGTATGGAAGCCATTCTAAGAAATCTAGAGCATGTGTTAGCAGGAGCCTGTGCTTGTGTAGGTCTTGCACAGATGCTGTCAGAATATGGCTGAACTGCATCTAGGGAGCAAGACATTTGGAGCTGAGAAATTGGCAATGCTCCTGGATCTTATGATATAGATTTAGCCTCTTCTAATGTCAATATAATTGCAATTATTAAACTTGGATTCACTGTTCTGCAGCTGTCAGGCTGGATTATGGCAAACCACCAGGCTAAAGCTAACCAATAAATTACACGCAATAAGCTTCTGCCCCTTAAATGGCTTCATGCCATCAGGCTGGCTGTTCACTCTGGTTCCTTGCAGACTTTGGTTCCTTACAGAGAATCCGCAATCTCTAAGTTGAGCTTCTCTTTACAGTTATATTTCTGGTTTTGGTAACAACTTCCTCAGTTATCACATATATCAGAATCAATAATAGATCTCCCATGCTCACACACTTATTTTTGGCACATTATCAAAAAACTTTATAACCAAAAAAAAAAATATTTTCCACTGAGGATCCATCCCCTCAATTTTTTTGTTTTCAGAAAGCACAGCATAAAATGTGTTTTCAAAATTACATTTTTCAAGTAAAACTGCAATACAACTGCAACTAGTCTGAAAATATTTGCCAGCTTTTGCTTCCAGCACAGTAAATCTTTGTCTGTGGCTTGTTACTAATATAATGCATTCAAATTTGGCATTTAGGTAATATCTTACCTTTTCTCAGTTATTTAAAGTCTAGGATTAACAAAACAGTCTTTGACAAGATAATTTTGCAGTTTGACCCTATAAACCCTATAAACACTTTGACCCTGTTCTCAAAAAAGTATTCTTTTTCAGAAACTTCCATTTTCCAGCTGGCCTGAATAGATTTTTGGTCATTTAGATGTAGATCTTTCAAAATTATTGATGGCAACAGATGGGAAAAGGTTTCATGAAGAAGTATCATACTGTTCCTCATTCCGATTCTTTGTGAATCACAGAATCATTTTTTCCTGTGGAAACTCTCACAGCATCAAAATGAAACTACATGTAGCGAAAGAATGAATACATTGGTACTGGAGGAGCTCAGGCAAATATGCATGTGTGCTTATGAAGGAAACAAGGGCAGATATCATAATTTGCCTCAGATGGACATGGAGATCTTTCTGAAAAGCTGGAAGAATCCTACGTGGAGGTTCCCCGCTCTTTCCCTTGTGACCTGCTTTTAAACTGAAGCATTCCTGCATGGTGGTGCTCATCCAAACTACCTTGCAGTCATTCCCATACCTGGCTGGGTACCCTATTCATTTTGACTCTGACCATAACCCATAGATAGTCTTCTGTTTTCCCCTGAGTACTTTGGCCTCATCCTGGTTGTTGTTTGCAAACCTGGTCCAGATCCAGATCAATGGGCTTGACTCCTTACTCCACCACTTGTGGTCTTGCAAGGCATGCTAAGTTCTAGGCTGCCCCTAGCTAACCTTGTTGGGTTCTATAGAATCCTGCTTGAGACCTAGTTGCAGGGGTCTGATGAGGGACTGAGGCACAGTCCACTCCATTTCCCAGCTTCTTGCCCTGGCTGCACCCACGCAGTAGGACCTGTTGGCAAAAGAGACCAAGGGAGTACGTCATTTGAGTCTGGCAAGTCTCTACTGGGAATTAACTAATTTTGGCATTCCAGATATCTAAAATTGAGTGAGACTAAAGAACAGTCCACCCAATCTCAATGGAGTTCCTTAGATGATGGCCGTTTATGATCTCTTTTTCGCAAAGTCTCTGTCTAATGAAGTTACTGCAGATGAATCTAAGGCAGTATTTTCAGAAAAAGACATCAGCCATGTAGGGGCCATGTTAAACCACAGATGAGCCATTGGCCAGATATAGCTTTTACTTACTAATATTATTTATTACATATTGAACAGAAATTATATTAAGGATAGGTCCACTTGAATTTAAAATGATCAAAAATCTCTTTACATGAAAGAACTGAACTGAAGAGACAGTGTCTTGGATATGGAGCTTTTCAGACTTTGCTACTCTTCAGATCTTTTGCAATTTCCTTTGGCAAAGCCTGAAAAAGATGAATGCTTGTGAAGGACTAAATGTCCATAATAACATATGATCTCTGGGATTTTACAGTATCTTTCATCTTGCAAAAATATTCTCAGAACATGCTAAAGATGAGTAAAGTATTACTATAAAGTTAAATTACATGACCTGGAAAGTTAATCAGCCATATCCTAACTATAAATTAGTTTCTCCATTACCATATATACATGATTGGTGTTCCACATTAATGAAGAATCTTAAGTAGGTCATTGACTGAGAAGTCTGTCAGAAAGCTGGATAGTACAATTGGAACAAAACCACTTCTTTGGATTCATTACTTTGCATGAAATATTTTTATAATATTAATAGCTGTACGATTGAAAATAAAGATTTTTTTTCATGTCTACTTCAAGTAATACAGCTAATGATTTTCTTCTTTTTATGCTTTTATGCTCAAGAAATCAAGCTTATTAGTTGGGATAGCCAAAATGTCTACTTCTGATAAGTTTTAACTCTTCTCTGAGGACTTCTGTCTTATTGAAAATTACATTTGAAATATGACACCATTCATGTAAATGTGTGACTGTTGAGTATCCAGTTGTTTTTCTGAATACTCTTTGCCTTATCCATAGCCACAAAGAGACTGTAGTTTTCTGTGGCTGTTCCTCACCATCCGAGGAAATAGTTGCAGTTTTTTTATATAATGTCAACTCATAAACATTATATGTTCACAACATGCCTGCCATAAGTCAATTCTTACCTTATAAAAATTAAGTTTCATCACTAGGTAATAGCTTTCTCAATATACGAAAAAGCCTTGAATACAAGATAATTATAAATTTGTTGCTGTTTACTGTATTTTAAGAATGCGTTTTGAAAATGTGATCATAACTGAGCCAAATATATTCCAGGAAAGAGTAAAATACCTCTTTTCTTCTTTGAGGTAGCTACTTATATTTTTAAGAAAAGCGATTGTATGTTTGCTATATGTGTGCTAGCTTTCTGGCCACAAGCAAGTTTTTCGGGTCATTTTTCCTTTGTTGTGCATGGGGTTGAGAAGGGGACTCACGAATCTCCTAAAAAGTGGTTTTCCAAACAGACTTTAAGATTTCCTATAAGTAAGTGCTTTGTTTACACCTGATTATCTTTCAGCCTTTTGGCCTCATGAGAAGACCATTTGGCATCAAGAGAATTACAGAGTCACATGACTGGGCCTGCACCCAACTAATACACATCTGAAGCATTTCAACTACTCTGTATCACAGTAGAAAGCAAATTCAGCAGGGTATGCTTCTTTTTGGAGGACAGGATCCTGCAAAGACTCATGGAGACCAACAAATGGGTTAAAAGTGAACTATAAAGGTAACTAGAAAAAGGAAAAGGATTCTTTTATGAAGAGGTTTAGAATAATCTACTTATTCTTCTTTGACAGAAAGTAAATGTGTCACACTACGGGACTGGGCTGACTAGAGACATGAATAACCTCTGGAATCTGGGGTTACTTTCTGTTGTGGTCTAAGATATCAGGACTTGGCTTACCATCAATATCTATACTTCCCTCTATCATTGGCACCTGGCATCATTGGCATAGTTACAAAGCAGTACATTTCTGCAATAGACTAGTAGCAGCTATGTATGTGAGCCATTTGCATGATTCACTTCCTTGGTCTCACACATGGCTTAAAGACTAGAACAAAGAAAGAACTTTATTTCTCATGAAATGACATGTCTTATCCCTTGCAAGCCTTAGGTAATTCTCACCTTTCCTTTTGCCAGACCCCCTGAATTCATCACACAGCAGTGAAATGCGCTGAAACATCTTTTATTGCCAATTTACAACAGTTACATTGAACTCTTTCAGCGGAAATGCTCTAACTGCTTTCAGTGTTCTTTTTTAATGTGCTTTCCCTCTGGCCAAGATACTAGGCTACTTTGTAATACAAAATGGAGCTAAATAATAGTCTTAGGGCTTCTGCCACCATCTAATGCAATGAAGTTTAAGAAGAGAGTAAAATAGTCAATTCTTTATGTATTGGCTATCTTTATGTATTTGCAAGGAAGGAAACCTGCCTTGAATTCTCCCCAAAATGATGAAAAGAAACAAGAGTTATTAAATTTCTATCACAGGAAGGTTTTGTAAGTACATGGAACTAGTACATCTTTAGTACATGGAGGACTGCAGATTTAAGGATCTAATAGGTCTGTGAGATTACCAGTGAGGCAGAATGGTTATTTCAAAGTCTTGTAGACAAGAAACACTATAAAAAATCAGTGTTCTCCACTGTGGCTAATGTTGGATCTTTGGCAGTAGCAATGTGAAAAATAAACAATGAAAACATTGACAATATTAACACTTTTTTGGTTATTGATCAGCTAACTCAAAGTTCAAAATTTCAATCATTTTTTCCTGAAATTGTCTTCTGATATTACCATTCTAGGTATAGATCTACAATCTACATCTAGGTACAGACAATACAATAATATTAAGAAGCAACAAACTACTCATCAGAGATTCATAATTATATTTTTGAATAATTTATCATTCAAATTATAAATTCATAATTATATTTTTGTTAAAAACACATTACCCAAATGTAATTGCCACTCCAGATCAGTGTGAAAAATGTATACATTTGGCTCTACATCAATGACCAAATATTTCAAGGCTAACCAAAATTAATTTATAATGTTAGCTATTGGATTTCTTTCACATTCAATAGGAAAGAAATTACTAAATCACATCTTACTGATATCATTTAAATGGATGTCACTGGCTTAAATGCTTGAACTACAGAAGAATCTTGTCTGTAACTTACAACTGTAAGTAAACATCTTGTTTTTAACAAGACGGGTATTTTCTGTTTTCACTTTATTGTACTAGATTTGCCTTGGTATGTCTTTCTCTAATGGCAGGCAAAGAGGTGAGCTGAAAATTTTCAAAATGATACAAAACTGAATACTCTATGAGAAGAAATAGGCTTGTACTTGTAGCTCTCTCTTCTATGAGAACAAAGTTCTAAGTTTGGAGTTTTGTCCCTATGAACAAAGAAATAACTATCCTATTCACACAATAGTTCTAAAGGGCTTCATATTGTGGTAAATGTGGAAAACGTATTTTAAAACAAAACTGTGAGTATGAATTCTTAGGATTCAATCTGAATGCCAGAGCTCTGACCTTTAACATCTCTTAGACCAAAAGAGAAACTATAACAAATATGTGTCAAGAGGTGATGACTCTTCCCTCTGTCATCTGAAGAAACCTATTGCCCTTAAAAAGGCACACCCTTTTAAGTGTAAGTGTAATTACATCAATAGCAAGTGAGTTCCAGATGAAGCAAGGAAATCTTTAACTAATTAGAAATTAAGCTGTTTCATATTGCTCACTATTTGGCTAGCTATCTTTTACTTAATGTTCTCCCTCCTTCTCTATTTTTTCCTTTTGGAAATGGTACATAGCTCAAAAATAGTCACAGAAACCTACTTTGATCATCATAATGTTTGCAACTATGAAACTTACCAGTTGCTCTATTAAGCATGAGGAAAAATACATCTGCTTTCAGTCTAGAGGGTTGTTAATGGAATACTGATGACTAAGTGAAGAGGCACTTATACATAGTAATAGCCTTTTCTAAAAAAATCATGAGAACATGTGTAAGAAAACTCCACACTAGCTTTAAAAATGTGGAAGTTAGATTAGTGAAAAATTTGTATAACTTAAGTGCACACCTGAAAGAGATAACATCCTTGTATTTGAGTGGATAATATGTTTTCCTTTGTGTGGACTATCTGAAGCAGGACCATGCCTGTCATCCTTAATGCTGTTTTCATTTTTCAATATCACATTGTCAAAGAAAGAAAAAATAGGTAAAAGCAAAACAATGTTTTCTTCTTCACAGTGCTATAAAAAGTGCTCCTAAAAATATGAAATATTGATGAAGGAAAAATATAGTAAGTAAATTCTAGTGGCTTTTCATTAAGTTTTGACAAAGCTAGAGATAGGGATCTGATACAAGAACATAAAGGTTATTGCAATTTGTTGAAGAATAATCGCAAAATGCTAAACAGCAGGGACATGCCGTCAAGCCTTTTCATTAAGATTGCAAAGAAGCAGCCAGCAAATCAATATAGTTTATAAGGAGTTTACAGATAAAATTAAATCCTGGAAATAAAAATGATCTCTCCTCAGTTAAGTCTCTAATCTATGATTATTCTACCATCAAAATAGGTCTTTCATTTTCCCTGAACATAACAGGATCCAAACAAATTTACAAAGAAGATTGACTCCATTTTGAAAGAATAACATCCTGCTACCATAAATCACACTATAACCAGCACTTGTATGTCATTATAATTTGACTGCTAATGTGAAAAGGGAGGAGAGATATCAATTGGCATTTTAAGAGTGAAAGGGAGTAAAGTAAGCTGAAACTGCATAGAACCAGAGTCAATCATGTGGCTACCACTATAGCTTTATTACTATACTTGTGGAGTATGGACAGCCTCTTCATTTGAAGTGTTTAGTGAGGCTATGTAATGATCTTTTTCCTCTCAGTGACACCTCTCAAGTCTGGTCTTTCCTTTCTGCCAATGGTTGCAACTTTCTGGTTGGCATCTAAGAACAAAGATTTCTGCTAAGTGAGAAAGAAAGGGAATGGTTCATATGGTGTCAACGAATCTATGACAAATCTAATAGGCCATTTGATCACCATATTCAGCTGGTATACATAATCCTATGTACACATTTTAACTATTTTAGGAGCTTTGTTCTTTAATCTTTGCATTTACATCTGTAAAAATCTATTCTTTATCAGTGAAAAAGTTATGCCAGTCAGCTTAAAAACACTATAGGATATAACATGTGTAAATGAATGAATTCATATTTAATGAATTCTAGAAAGTGGCATGTTTTCCACCTGCATTCTCATATTTGTACATAAGAATAACACCTTATCTAGCATTTTTAACTAGAACAGATAGCCAGCTGAAATGCTATTTCTTATTTCCTCTTTCAAGATAATACAGTGGCAAAGAATATATCCACAGACTAAAATCATAATATCCACAGACTAAAATCATCAGATTAGGAAAAATGCTTGAAATGTTATTAGTATGTCATTTACAAACTCTTTTTTTTAATATATAGTACTGTATAATACAGTATTATGCATAATACAATAACACATATAATAAATATATAATATGTAATAGTGTATAATTTTAAACACTTTTTTACATTTATTTAAAACATATTTGTTTTATTTTGTTTTGCTTAAAACACATAATGTTTTTTAAAACACATTTTAAGGGTATCACCCAAATCATCCTCATCTATATCAGTAAGTGCAAGAATATTGAAGAATATCCTTCACATTGTAATTTAAATTCTCTTCCTAAAGTATCTATGTGCCTACAGAAACGGCATAGAAAAAAGTTCAGTTAATGTCTTCAATATAAGTCTATTGTGAAGAAAGAGAGAGATAAAGAGAGGGAGGGAGGGAGGAAAGAAGGAAGGAAGAAAGGAAGGAAGGAACTCCAAACCTGATAAATGTCATAAAATTTTATCAGACAAATTGGTTGTTTTGACAGATGTCACTGCTCCCTTTCTTTGTATTGCAACGCCCCCTGCAGGTATAAAGGATTCTCCGTTTCTCCATTCAGTATCTCTTGGAGTAGAGCATTTAATCAGAGTAATACAGTATTAAAATAAAATAAAATAAAATAAAATAAAATAAAATAAAATAAAATAAAATAAAATAAAATAAAACTCTGCTAATTGCAAAATATTGTAAGACATATAACAAAAAATGTAGAGGAAAAAAGTTATATGTGTATGAAAACAAAAATAATATGTGTATCTTAAAGATTTTGCTTAAGACAGAACAAAGGATCTGAGATGGGTTAGTGAAAATTTGTGTACTAAACCCTCAAAAGACCTAAACTGGACAAGAAGGAAATGGCCCTCTGGTAATATTTGAAACCTAAACGTCTGTCCTCAGTCTCAGATGAACTGCAACTTGTTATTTTTCTTAAATGGAAAGAAGAGAAAGCTATATTTAAAGCATTGCTGAATGCTAGGTTTTCTGAACTATCTACTCCCATTCAGAAGAGTATTATCAGCATATGTTAAACATGAATTTAGATCACTGACTTTAAGTGCCTAGCATTCTATTTCAGAACAAATTGTGTCAAATGCTCATGTCTCTATGATACATTTAGACAAGGAACTATAGAAAAAGTGATCCAAAAAACTGAGGGGATGATGTGAACCTCTGAAACCAGATGAGAGGCTTGATGTCATCTAACACAGCATTACAGTCATAATCTGGTCTGAACTCACTTGTCTATCTTCATCACACGTTAAAATGAGGAAAACTGAAAGATTGGTGAAAATTGTTCACAAACTAGCATCTTAGTGAAGGAAGCAGATCTGAACCCTGTCGACAATTTTGTCATTATTTTAATAACATATGCCAACAAATTTGGCAACTTTATAATCATGCCAGATTTCAGACTGCATACTTAGGAAAAAGCATGTAAGACTTAGAACTGTTGGCAATTACCACATGCAAGTACTTCTTTAAATTCTGGGTTATTTTTTTTCTAGGATATTCCATTTCATCTGCTTTTCTATTGATTTTTATTTCTGAGTTTCCTCCTTTCATGTCAAATGTCTTGCTGAATCACCACTTCAGATATTTTTTATTCTTAGCATTAGGGGAGAAGTACTGGGTTTTTTTTTTGTCCACGGTTATCTATCACTATGAAGGCACTGCTAAAGTTTTCAGATTCAATATTTGTTTTTTTAAAGTGGTTAGTAAGAAAACATTATTTGTTATGTTAAAACTGAAAGATATAAAGAACTTAAGAAGGTAATGGATACAATATAATCCACTATTTTTCTCATTGCTCTATCCTTCATTAAGGTCCTATACAAAGAAATGACCATTTTCAGCATATTTCTTGTACTAGTATTATGTTTTGGGATCAAATGGCCTACCAACTTTCTTTTTTCTTGGGTGGTGGTAGAGGGGAGGTTTGAGAATGTGTCTGAGTTGATTCTCAGAAATTGGATGCCAGCAAATGGCATTGGACACATTTTTTAAAGGGGGTAAAGCCTTCTAGTTAATTAATTTAATGTGTATCACTTTGTATTTCCTTTTGCTCAAATCCTAAGAAGAATATTAAATAAAATAATTGGACAAATATTTGAAAAGTATTGGCATATTAAGCTGTAAACTTGGCTTAACAACCATTCTCATCTTATGCATGCTTACATAAGAATATAAAACCACAATAAAGAAAACCACAGGTACATTGATTTTAGAGGGAAACATAAAGACTACCCAAATATTTTTCCTGTTAAGTGCTGAAGAGACACAGAAGATTAGCAAGTAAAACTTACTTTAATGCTTGTGATTCAAGCCCCTAAGTTTGATTCTTCTTACTGAATTTCTTTAAATACTTTGTTTAAATGAATATGATGCTGAGTATATGAAAGGAAGGTGTCTAAACTTTAGTTACTGCTCAAGGTTCCCTCTATAATCAGTGACAGAGAAATCTAGGATGGTGCAACCCATAATGCAATAGATAACTAAAGAGTGATGGTATCACTTGTCAGCTGGAGATGTCTATCTTCTGCTCCAAGAAAAACAATCCAGGAAGGTACATAATATATAACAAGCACAAGCACAAGTGAAGAAAATTTTTAAATGCAATTATGTATACACAGCCTTCAGTGCTAATGGTAATAAAAAGTAGAAGTTTCATATGGCAGGGACCTAGACCCAGAGAGCCAGAAGTCTCTTCAGGCTCTCTGTATTACTGGAAGTATTCAAAAACTGAGGACAAATGACTAGATAGGAAATCTTGCATCTTAGAGAAGACCAAAAAAAAGAGGAAGAAAAAAGGTGAGCAATAGAATAATGAATCTACCCAAAATGAGTAATCTATTATCAATGAATAAAAATTGATCAGAGATGATGTTTGAGTGTAGCAACTACTCAGCATTAACCATAGCACCAACATGTTGCCTTAATCCTGGAAATCTTTGAAATTAAATGCTTTAAAATGTATGTGGGTCAAAGTGAAACAGTTTTCCAATGCAGCATTGATAATATCCAGATAAACTGTGGCCTGAAATCATAACCACCTCTTGCTCATAAACACTTGTTTAAAAATCTTGATGCTATAAATAAAACTCCAGTACAGATTGGTTGTGTCTAATTTTCATAACAGTCAAAAGATGATGTATTTCAGAAAGAAGGAGAACAAACAAAATTAGTGACTTTACTCTCAGATGCTTGACTACCTCTGTGTGTCTGCTTTTAGATTTATTTTTCTACAGGTACAGAAAAAATAGAGCCCATATCCTTTTCAGGGATAGCCAAAAGGTAGCCCTATATTCATATCTTAGGCTAACCTCTTCTTCTACTCTGTTAAACATGAATGTCTTAAATGACATTTGATGCTCAAAGATGAGAGGACAAGGGGCACAGTATGTGATCTGCACCAAGGCCTTTCAGAAAAGCACTAGAAAATATTTCCTTCAAGTAAGTTATAAGTGCTTGCTTATAAACAGCTCAATGACAGAACTGTTTGTTTATCTGAAAGAAAATACAAACCCATGTTTCTGAATTCATAATAAACCTAAAAAAAGCAGCAACAACAACAACAACAAAATGCAGCACTTGGTGTTCTGCTTCTCACAGATCTTCCCAAAGGAAACATGAAAAAAAAATAGCTGGAATTCAGTCCAGTCAAAGGTATGTGCCTGTCCTTTCTGGATGAAAGTGCTAAAAAAACCAACCACTTAAATTGGCATTCTGGCCTTATTAAATGCAAAATATCAAGCCTAGGCAGCTCAGACATAGTAATTAACATAGTAAGAGGCTGGTTCTAGGATGATCAGAGTCAGTGAATTAATTCTTACAAATTAGACAGTTACATAACGTAATTTTCTGGGCTTAATTTAAAATTTTATCATTCAAAAGATGAAAGTAGAAAAAAAATGGAACTTTAATAATGGTTATACACAAGATCTACACTTCTAGAATATCAGACAATATAGCCCCTTAGGGCCATAGGCCTGTAGGTCATACTTCTAAAACAAAATGACTTTTGTATTTCTAAAACAAAATGACTACAACAAAACAAGATCCAAGTTACTACAATCTTGTGTGTCATACATACACAGATCAACATCTGATAGAGAAAAACGAAGTGTAATTTTGTTAGATTGCTGTTTATGCTGTTTGTTTGCCTTATTATTAAGGGCATATTTTTTTTTAGATAGATACAGATTAAATGTTAGTGACGGAATCCTAGTTCTGTTCTGCTCTGGTTTAGTTTGATATTGTCTTACCAAATTACCGTATCATGAACGATGTTTAATGCTAAATCAAAGAAACCAGACACGTAGAGATCAGTTGTACATAAAAGATAAATATAACTGTAGATATAAAAACCCACAATCACATAAATTTATCCTAAGAGTATTACCACACAGTATGAGCTATTCTCAGAGCACAGTGAAATTACAGAAGTTTTTCTAGTTTAAGAATCACCCCTTAGTTTCAGCCAAGCAACTACACAATGGCATAATTACATCATCTTGCATGATTGCTAATAGTGAGATAAGAATCATGGAATCATAGAATCATTATGGTTAGAAAAGACTTTCAAGATCATCAAGCCACATCAAAAACCCATCACTGTCATGCCTGGTAACCAAGTCTCTACATGCACCATCTACACGTTTTTGAACACTGCCAGGGACTATGATTCTACCACTTCCTTGGGCAGCCTGTTCCAATGTTTCACCACTCTTTCCATGTAGAAAGTCTTCATAATATCTAACCTGAACTTCTCTTGGCACAATTTCAGACCATTTCCTTTTGTCCTATTGGTAGTTAGTTCAGAGAAGAAACTGAACCCTGTGCAACTGCAGCCTCTTTTCAGCTATTTGTAGAGAGCAATAAGGTCACCCCTGAGTCTCCTCTTCTCTAGACTAAATAATCCCAGTTTCCTCAGCCACTCCACATAAGGTCTGTGCTCCAGACCATTCACCAGCTTTGTTGCCCTTCTTTGGACACACTCCAGCACCTCAATGTCCTTCTTGAGGTGATGGGCCCAAAACGGAACGTAATATTAGAGGTGAGGTGTCACCAGCAGCAAGTACAAGGGAACAATCACTTCTCAGGTCCTGCTGACTACACTGTTCCTGATACAACCAGGAGGCCGTTGGCCTTCTTGGACACCTGGGCACACTGCTGGCTCATATTCAGCTGGCTGTCAACCAACACCTCCAGATCTTTTCCTGCTGTGCAGCTCTCCAGCCACTCTGCCCCAAGCTTGTAGCCCTGCATGGGGTTGTTGTGACTGAAGTTCAAGACCCAGCACTTGGTCTTGTTGAACCTCACTCTGTTGGTCTCAGCCCATCAATCCAGCCTGTCCAGATCCCTCTGGGCATCTGCTCCATAATTTTCCCAGATATCAAACTCGGGCTGACAGGCCTGTAGTTCCCCAGTGACTCCATCCAACCCTTCTTGTAAATGGGTATCATGTGGGCAAGTTTCCAGGCATCTGGGGCCTCCCCTGTTGACCAAGACTGCTGATAAATTATGGATAGTGCTTTGGTGAGCACTTCTGCCAGCTACCTCAGAACCCTCAGGTGGATCCTATCTGGCTCCTTACACTAGTGAGTGTCCAAGTTGAGTAGCAGGTCACTGTTTCCTCCTGAATTACAGGGGCTTTATTCCGCTCTCCATAGGTGTCTTCCAGCTCAGGTGGTCAAGTACCTTGAGGATAAATGATAATGATTTCCTCCTGAATTCAAATCCACATGATTTGAAAGTATAAATATCCAGAAACTGTCAAAATCAACCTGTCAATCTTCCTTTAAAACACAATAAATCAAACTCTAAAGGAGTCATAAGCAAAATACTTTTGGAGTAAGAATGCCTAAAGTAAAAAGTACTAAAATTTTTAGTGAAAAGAAAGTGACATAAAAAAGTGATATGACTTGTGCCCTAATTTCAAGAGTTCACAGAGTTCTGCCAAATGAAGTCAAGATCTTGAAGTCATGGTCCATATGGTGATGCAGTGGATATAGAGCATTTTACACTGATATCTTCCATTTCAAAATCTCTCAGTTGCATGCACATAATCTAAGCACAGCTACAAATAAATAAAGATTTCTGAATTTAAAAATGGGCAAATAAGTAAATGAGTGGGGAATATGGGTCAAAACCACTGGAGAATTACCAACAAACAGCAACTGATTTTTTTTTTAGCTTTTAGAGTTTGCTCTAATGCCTATCTAAACTTCAGTCATTATGCACACTGATTTAAATAGAGCAGCACCAGAGCTTCCACCCATGAAGGTCCCATCCAGGTAAATGCCATACAAGTTTAATCATAGTTACATTCTTCTCATTCCTTCTGTCATGACATAGTGAGTTGTAATTGTAAAGAACTAATTTTGCCCTTATATTCTTTTAGTTCCATTATGACTTCTGAAACTACTAAAACAAATTCAAAGTAACTGTGTTTTCCGTTGTTGTTGCTTATACATTATTCATGAAGTAGTGCATAGAAATTTACTGCATATAGTACAATTCCAAAGCTATATTTGTTATATTTATCAAATAAACTGAGTTTTAGCTTGCCCCAGGAATTGGAATACTTCAAAGCAACTTCAGTATGTACTTGAAGCCTGAGTATCCATTAAAATATCCTAAAATGCACTTTCTCCTGCCAGCTGTACAGACTGATCAAGGGGAAATGAAGCCCAACTCCTATGCTGCTTGCATCCTGTGCAATCTCCATCCAGTCAGAAAGAAGCATAAGCCTGTTTTGCAGACCCAAGAGCTACTTTTCATCCATCTTTTACATGAAAGAGGCAAGTAAAAGACAGTTGCTTATATCACTCATTTAAAAATATGTAAAATATGTATTCTTACATTTGCACCCTGAAAACATCAAATATGTTCATCATGGGTGCTAACAACCCTCATGAACATTTTTGTAAACCTCTTTACCTGTGAATAAGTATTCTCATGAGGAACACATTTTCAGCTTTTTTAAAACTAGCAGAAATTATTTGTTCACAACACAATAGTAAGCGAAGATAGATTTTTGGTTTGTCACTAGTGCTTCTAGCAAAGACATATGCTGTCCAATATGGACAAAGAAAATGCTTGAAATAAAATATTTCTACTTAAAGACATTAGTTTAGACTTTAGACTTAAAGTCTTTAGACTTAAAGGCATTAGAAACATGTTAGTTTCACATTAGTTTTATTATCTGGATTTAAAAGATTGAAAGCAATAGTTCAACAGTTTGTTATCAATAGTTCATTATCATCTCATTCGGAAAGCAGTTGCTTTCCATTTCACTAATGATGATTCCAGGAAACTCTGCACTTTCTATTTAGCATTGTTCATGTTCCATACATGTTCAGAAGAAAAATCTATTCACTCATTTGCAAATTGCAAATTGCAAATATTTAAAAGGAAATTTTCACCAAGTAATAAATTTGCTAAATATTATGGAGCTTCTCGTCATGATCAAAACCAAAAAGAAGTCTCATAAAATAGTCTTTTTTAAAAATAATAGTACTGTAAAATTATTATTATATTAGTTTATTTCATTTGTGTTTTCCAAAGTAGGAAAACTTGCAACAAAAATTTAATAAAAACTCTTGGGAGTTAGATCAGTACTAAACATGAAAACATATTTAAAAAGTGAGTAAGTGCCAGTAACTCAGAGTAAAATACCACAACATTAAGCCGTAGTCAAATACCACGTACTTATAACATGACTGCCAAAAGTAGTTATGCACCATTTCCAGCATTAGATCTTATTATAAAATACCAAATTATACTGAAAGCACAGCAATATTTTTAAGTGTGGTTTGTAAGAGCAATGTAAGGTTGCATGAATTCCTGCACTATGAAATTATTTTCTTATTCCAAAAGCGTTCTTGTCTCCTAAAGACTTCCCAGAAGTGACAGAGCCTTTCACAGGATGAGGAGTTTGGGCTGAGTAGTGAAAATTCATTGCTCCGGGCTTTCTGAGCACCTTAGTCAAGGAATCATTTGATGGTTGTTTTTGCTATTTGCTCCTGCATCTAAAGAAACTTTACCCATTCCTTTTTTTTTTTTTTTATGAAACCAAAGGCTTGTGTGAAGGCTCTTAATGACAGATAGTAAGAGAAAGAAATCAGGAAAGGAATTCCTATCTTACAAGCAGATAGGAATTCAACATTTTTTTCCCCTTATAAAATATATAAATGAAGTTACATACAGCAATAAAATTTCCATAAATATGACGACTTCTTTAGGAAAAAAAACCCAAAAAAACTCAGGTTTAGGATGGCATTTCTGGTAGAAGACTTGGCCTCTCCCAAAACAGTGACGTCATGTTTAGATAACGGTCTTAATTTCAAACTTTGCTTGGTTTCACTTGGAATAGATTTGGGCTCACCTAACACAGCCATCGTTTAGCTATATTCCCACAGTTTCTGTGAGACTGAAGTTATTTAAGGCCACTCCCCATGAACTGCAGGGCTCGAGTGATAGAGAAATAAACAGGGTAGAGGAAGATCGTCCATTGAATGAGAAGGACTGGGTTAGGGACCACTTAGGCGAATTGGCCACTCAAAAATCTATGGGCCCAGATGGGATGCACCCAAGAGTGCTGAGGGAATTGGGCGAGGTTATTGCTCAACCTCTCTACATCATCTTTGAGAGGTCCTGGAGAGCAGGGGAGGTGCCTGAGGACCGGAAGAGAGCCAATATCACTCCAGTCTTCCAAAAGGGCAAGAGGGAGGAGCCAGGCAATTACAGGCCGGTCAGCCTCACCTCCGTCCCTGGAAAGGTGATGGAGCAGCTCATCCTAGAGAGAATCTCCAG
>JAUBOD010001112.1:990651-1043821 GCA_032353885.1 Nothura maculosa | reverse complement strand
GGTGGAGTGGCCGACACTCCGGAGGGCTGTGCTGCCATCCAGAGGGACCTGGACAGGCTGGAGACTTGGGCAGAGAGGAACCTCATGAGGATCAATGACAAGTGCTGGGTCCTGCACCTGGGGTGGAGCAGCCCCAGACACCAGTACAGATTAGGGGTCAATCTGCTGGAAAGGAGCTCTGCAGAGATGGACTTGGAAGTCCTGGTTGACAGCAAGTTAACCATGAGTCAGAAGTGTGCCCTCGTGGCCAAGAAGGCCAATGGGATCCTAGCTTGCATCAGGAGGAGCATTGTCAGCAGGTCGAGGGAGGTGATTCTGCCCCTCTACTCAGCTCTGGTGAGGCCGCACCTGGAGTATTGGGAGCAGTTCTGAGCTCCCCAGTATGAGAGGGACATAGAGCTTCTAGCGAGGGTCCAGCAGACGGCAACAAAGATGATTAAGGGACTGGAACATCTCTCCTATGAGGAGAAACTGAGTTGGGCCTGTGTAGCCTGGAGAAGAGAAGGTTGAGAGGGGATCTGATCAATACGTATAAATAACTGAAGGGTGAATGTAAGGGAGGAAGCGGTGAAGCTCTTCTCAGTGGTGGCAGTGATAGGACAAGGGGTAATGGGTATAAGTTGAAACACAGGCAGTTCTATCTCCATATATGAACTTTCTTATGAGGGTGAAAAAGCCCTGGAACAGATTGCCTAGAGAGGTTGTGGAGTCTCCTTCTGTGGAGGTCTTCAAAATCTGCCTGGATGCCACCCTCTGCCATGTGCTCTGGGTGTCTCTGCTGGAGCAGAGGGGTTGGACTAGATGAGGTCCCTTCCAAGCTCAACCCTTCTGTGATTCTGTGCGATTGTATGGCAGGTAAACAAGCAACAAAAAGTGGCCAAAAAAAAAAAAAAAAAAAAAAAAAGCAGTGATCATTTATGGCCACAGTATATTTATTTTCAGTGTGTTTTTTTTCATATTATATTTTTTTTAAAACAAAGATTGAACTTTCAGTCCAAGTACTGGAATTAAAGTCTCAAAACACAAATACAAAACAAACATGAAAACTCTTTATGAGATTATGAGGGCTTTATTTTAAACTCCAAACATTGTTTATGTCTACAAAGTCAACTATGACCGTTTTAATTCTGAATCCATAACTACAAAGAATTAATGATGTTTAACTAATCCACTTCATCAGTCATATTCATCATTAATTTTCCTAACTGTGCCTACACTGACAAATGTTTAGCACAGACAACATTTCTAAATTGATAGAAAGCCTTTTCAAAAAATGGAGTTAATTAGGCACAGAGAAACAAATGCTGTTACAAGCAAGTTTCTACCAGGCAACATTATCTTTAGAAATTTCATATGTAAAATGGACTTACTTGGAAAGGACTTACAAATGGATATAATGTAAGGATGCTCATTAAATCTTTGGCTGTACATGCTTTCATTTGGTTTAATGTGTGAAAATTAAGGAAGATGAAGGGACATCCACATAATTATTGGGATTCTAGGCATCTTGCCTCAGAACTTCAAATGATGGTGGACTTGGCATTTGGCAGCAGAATGAGCCAACTCCAGTGCCAGGACAAAGATTCATGTTGCCAAACTTCAGATATTTACTTCTGAGGAAAAGAACATCTTACATTCTTAGGGAATGTCAATACAGAAAATACAGGGAAAAAAAAAAAAAAAGGTCAATACAGAAAAAAAAAAGGGATTTTTTAAACTATCCTTAGTGAAGAAAAACAGGCATTTTCAGAAATATTGTCTTTGGTATGAAATGAATACCTTTTTAACAACATCTGTGCATTTGTGGTATACTGCCATGCTGATTTATAAAGTCAGACTAGACAGCAGCACCATCTACTGTTTAGACTGTAATCTCAGAAACTCCTAGAAAATGGAAGAAAGTACATTATGTATGATTTATAGTGGAAAATTCCCATGAAGAATCACTTTCCATAATCGATACAGCATGCCTTAAAAAATTAAGCTGAAAGACAAAATTAAAAAATAGACAACTGTGCAAGACTGAGCTGTCATCCATTTTTGCATTACCTTTTTCATGCAAATCATTCCAATAATGGAAATAAGGACAACCAGCTATCTTTACTATAATGCATATCTAGAAAGATGAGAATTCAAAGGTTCCTCTCTTTTGACTTTTCTACCTAACAAAGCTGTCAATTAAAGTATCAGTTTAGATGGAACTGTGGTCTTAACAACATTAATGTGTACTACACCTCGGAACAAGAATCCTCAGTCTATAGTTAAAGCATCTTCCTACAATTAAGGCTTATCTGGCTTTCTTGTCTAAAGCTCATTCAATAACTATGGGGAGACCAAGGCGGGAAGATGTAAACAGAAGGCAGTAACTGCAGTGAGAGAGTTGAGTTACTGTGTGCACTTAAGCAGTTAGCTGAAAATCCCAGGTTTTGTTTTGCAACTCCTTTACCTTTACTATGCATGTGGGCTGCAAGCCAGCGGCTGTTGCTGCGGCTTCCTCTTTCTGTCCACAGAAAATAACTGCACTGAATTTCAGTTTGAATAAATTCCCACAACACCAAAAAAAGCTTTCCTTTTGCACAGCTTTTATTTACATATTTTCTATTTTAGGATATCACTACTACACACCTATTTATAAGATGATAGAGCGAAATGTATTGTGAAAAGCATACTTAATTTTATCTGCTTATTCCATTACTCAAAAACATATTTGATAAGCAGTAAGTTAAAGGACCCTACCCTAGAGTTCAGGTCTCTAAAATAAGGGTTACTTCTTTAATCCTCTGCTGTCTGAAATAAATTGAAGCATGCTTTATATATTATATATATAAGTACTTTGAGGCAAAGGTAAAAAAAATGGCAGTTGAAAACTGCTATTTATTCACCTTGTCTTCTTCTCCAGTTGTTATTTGCCTTGTTTCAAAATATTTGTTGCCTTAAACTGTGTGCACTTTTCAAACCCTTTTTTAGCCATTTCAAGTATTTTAGTACCTATCATTTCAGGTTTTAATTGCTATAAAAGCAATTCCTTTGAGACACAAAATATTTTACAAAAACAATGTACTTTATGATAACTGAGGCGCAAAGCCAGGAGTACTCTAGGACAATCACGTCTCACAAGGCCTTCTCCATGCCGTGTTACTCGCTCTGGCTTTCATCAGGATTGGTAATGGCTTAAAATTGATTCTGCATGGTGAATTCCTGCAATGAGAGTAGCCGTTCTGTAACCCCAACCAGTGCCATCCCCTCCCAGGGTCACAAAGACGAAAGAGGGCCAAAAAAAAAAAAAAAGACGCTATTTTGTTTATTTATAAATATTTTTTTTCCCAAGCTGCGGCCGCTTCTTCGGCCACAGCCCCTAGGGAGCGCTCGCCGCTCGTTGCTCTGAGAGACTCCCCTACACTGTCTGCCCAACACCAAGGGCCGGCCGTAACCCGTATCCTGGCAGCGGCCCCAACAGCCGCTCCGCTGCTCTGCGTGCGCGCAGGCGCCAGGCGCTCACGGGGGAGGGGAGGAGGAGCGCGGAAGGGGGCGGCTCCCGAGGCCGTCGGTTCCCGCCGCTCCAGCACTGCGGGGCCTGTGGCCGGAGGTAGCGCTCGCGGGCGCGAGGGACGGGACAGTCTCGCGAGCTCTCGAGCGCGGGGCGGGGCGAGTGGCACGAGGAGATGGAGGTGAGGGAGGCGCGGGGGGGAGGGGAAGCCGTTGTGGCGCGCGCCAGTGGCAGTTAACGAGCGTTACTTGCGCGTTGCTGTTGGCGCTGGGGAGCCCCGCTGCCGTCGCGGCGCTGCGGTTGTGGTGTATGTCGCCCGCGCTGCACTGTGTGGGTCTGGGGCAGGAGTGTTGCCTTCCGGAGGCTGGAACGCGTTGGGCTAGGAGGTTAGGAGCGGAAGGAATGTGGCCAGGTTTAAAATCTACAGTTTATTTTATATTATTAACAAACAGTGGCGTTTGGTTTTCGACCGTTTGAATTGTCAGTGGTCTTGCGTTTGCTGTACTAACAAGCTGCGTTTTGCGGATTTGGCTGTGTTTTGCTTGTTGGTTGTGGTTGTTTACAAAAAAAGTAAAAAGGAAAAAGTGGGTTGCACCTCACGCAGCAGGTGAGGAAGTGTAAAAACTGAAAAACCACTTGATTATTATTGAGATTAAACTTGATAGTGATCTGAAAAATATAAACAGAATCCTATTTTCCTTGCCCATCCCCCTCGTTTTCAGCTTTTTAGCAAGTTCATTTTCAGCTCTTACACTTCACTGTCAAAACCTTGCTAAGTCAAGCCTGCTTGTCTCCTTTGGCTCTTCTTTAATAAACTCCCAACGCTGCTACTTTCTGAACGTTGAATTTGAAGGCAGGGTAGCTCTAGTTCTTCATCTGAATTAGAAGTAACAGCACATTTATGTTTTTATTTATGTTTTTAACTATAAGCATTATTTTTTTCCTGTTTCTTTGCATTAATAAATTTAGTGCTTCCCCTTTCCAAAATAAACATTTTTTTTATTTTTAGAGGTGCATAGCATACTGCCAGATCATTGCTGGTGAGAGAGAAGTGCATGCTAAATAATTTACTTCAAACTGCAGTTATTTCAGTCTCAGTGTCATATCAACTGTTAATCTCAGACTGTCAGTGTTTTAAATCATGATTCCTTGAAAGCTGACCGTGTGGGAGTACTATGAAGACTGTTCTGTCAAGACCTTAGTGTGCAGCTACTTTTTGACTACTCATTTTTTCATCTGTTTCAACAGGTTATGTTTAGAAGAGAAGTTGCTACCGTGTATTTCTGTCGTGTCCAGCAGTTCATCTGTTGATATTTATGTACTTCCTTTATAACTTCATGGTAGAACAACTTCCAAGGGCGCCTGTTTGGTTACTACAGCATCTGGATCCAGAAGTTGATTTAAAAAAATGTGGACCGCCAAAACTCTTCTTAGCACTCAAATACAGTTACTTCAGTTGACAGGAGGCACGTGTTACATGTTTTCAGAAACTCGACAGTTTTGGGTTGGTATGCTAAACTATTGTACGAGATGGGCACCACATAACAGAGTTAAATACCAGGTAAGTATTTTTGTGGTGCAGTAGGTATACATGGTAAAGATTGATTCAGAGTTAATATGATTTCGTTGAGAACCTAAAGGGTTAGGCTTTTCCTCTTGCAGCCTGATTTGAAGATGCATTCTGTAAGTAAGGTTAGAGGGCCTGTGGTAGGAAGTTACTGGAGACCTTTCTGCAGTATAAGCTTCTTTACACTAGTATAAACAGCTTTTCTATACTAGTACAATATTGAAGAAAGGGCAAAAGAGTTTCTACTGGATTGGTAAGAGAGAAAAATTCAGAAGACTGTTCATTTAAAAAAAAAAGTCAATATTCAAAAAAGTATAAAAGCTACATAAAATATGAAAATAAGATTAATCTTAAACACACACTTAAAATTCCAAGTTGGATTGTTTGTCCTTTTTTAGTAGTGCATAGCTATATATAGTTAAGGGAACCATTAAAAATATAGCATGATTCTTTGAATAGTACTGTTTTTTCCGGTTAGTTGAATGGGGGCTAAGCAGCTATGAGAAAATCTAGATACTTTTGCGACTATTTTAAATAGATTAGTGTAGTATGTTAAAGATTTTTTTTTCCCACGCGATGCTTCTCTTCAGAATAATAATATTTGACTATGTGATTGTAGGTTTCCAAGATAAATGATGAAAAATCATTAGTAAATGCAACAGCTACTGTTGGTGCACAAGGAAATAAAACAGTTGTTGAAAAAAGTCCCAGTGGAATACATAATGGAAAACATCGTTCATTAGAGGGTATTTAACCTTTTTTTTACTTTATCTTAAAAGCAATCTCTATGTATTTGTCGATATCTTGCTATAATAATCAAGATGGTCTAAGTTGTTAACTTCAGTTTTTTTCATCATGTGTTGAATTTTTGTGTCTTAATGACTGGGTTGTGTATTGTTATTATTTATTTATTTTTATTCTAACTTAAGTCAATTATTAAAATGCTTATTCAAACTTCCTGGACAAATGCAAAACCTGTAGCTTTCCCACATTCCCCTTAGCAGCAATGGTAACTTAAGAAAGCAGAACCCCATCATTTTGAATGGCCACTTGCTTTGTGTGTGCCCATTTTGGACTAGGAAAATCAGTTCTTTGAGTATTCACTGACACCTGTAAATCTCTGTAATGTCTGGTGTTTCAGATGTTTCAAATAGGGGAAAAAAAGCCAACAGTGTTCCGTTGCGAGTTGTGAGTTGACATTTCTGGTTTATGGAAATGTGATGATTACAGTGTGATCTTTAAATATTTTAGCAATGTTTCCTTGCTTTTCTTGCCATGACTTTGCATGTTTTCTCATTCCTAGCTAATAACTAATCCTCAAATGTGGCGGTTTGCATCATGCATTTTTATCTTATGCTACTTTAAAGTAGTTTTTAGCTCCTGTGCTTCAGGGTGTTTGGTCATCCTTATTCTATGTATATTTAATTCTGGTGTGTAACTTCTCTAGTCAGTTGCTTTAGGCATTTTCAGCTTTTGTTTACAAACCGGATGACTATAATTAAAACTGATGAAATCAATGAGAGTATATACTGCTTACATAATTATATCGTCCAGAAAACAGCATTATGAGGAATTGTTATGCTATTTGTTGTACAAGACAATTAAGATGAGAGAATCTACCCTGAAAAAAGCTGTTTGGCAATGTATCCTGATTCTTCAGTACAGATTTTTTTCGTACTTACTTTGCAGATTTGTACTGTGAACAGATGAGATACTGTAAAGTATCCAAAAACGAATTCCCCCACACAACTTAAAGTGTATTTTTTAAGCACTACTGAATCCATCTGACAGAGTGACAATTGTGGAAGAAAAACTTCTAAGGTTGTGCTTACTCCTGAATGCTCTTGCATTATCCATAGAGTAATATGAATGAGCAGTCCCAGTGTCCTTGTTTTTCTCTTGCTGCATGTATGTTTTCTTAAAATTTTAGTTTTCTTGATAGACTATAACACACCTATTCTTTTAACCAGTTGAAATGCTTAGACTTTCAAATTTGTCAGTTGTGTAATTAACAATATCTTTGCCACACAGTGGCGATTACGTTAACTAGTTCTTACGTTAGTTTAACTCTACAGCATATGCACTGGCTTGTATTCTATGGAATATTCTGGATTTTCTTTCAAAAAAGAAACTTTTAAGTTTATTTCTTGAAAGATAACATCTTCAACTTATTTTTAATCCTCTATATTTTTTTTGTGCTGAACTGTTGTGAAACAGTTCTTTCATAGTAAGAAAGTAAGATTTCTGCTATTTTATAAATTAGCTGCAGAAATGGAATCGTGTTCTGTGTCCCAGTGTGACCTCATTCTCGGTACTCTAATAAATTGTCAGAGAATAGTCATACTGTACTTGATTTTCTCTGTATACCTTGAATTGTTACAACCCTACTATTTTTTTGGTCATAAAAGCAGTGCTATGCAGATAATTAGAGAAACAAAATGTTTTGCCTCATATTGTCTCTGAGATATGCTATTTTAACTTGCAAATCAAGTGTTGCCATGACATTGCAAATCTCAAAAGAAATGGGAAGCTTTGTATTCTTACGAGAAAGAGTATCTTGGTACTCGTCTCTCATGATTTCACACAGGGCCTTCATTCATCTAATGAATGCTTTCTCATCTTTTCCTCTTACTCAGAGAATTTTCTGAAGGTGAAACCAGACTACCTAACTGTCCATGAGAAGCCTCTTTGCTTAATCTGCATCTGTTAGGCAGATCTTTATAGAACCATCATTTTTGTACTTCATTTCTATGTCATCTTTGTAGGTCTTGCTACAGACTTTTTTTCTTCCTGCCCTTGTTTCATTTAGTGTGCAGAATTCCCCTGCAGATAAATAGTGCTGAAAAGAATGTCTGTTGTCATTCTCTTTTATATAATGATTTATAATATTCCTCTAATTATAGTAGTTTGAACAAAAGAATTGTCAGTAAAATTTCATGTAGAGGACTGTCACTTGTGAATTTAAACATTATACTTATTTTTTTTTCCAAGACCCAACTGAATAAAGTTTGTAGCAACCTTGTCCAGTTGGTTTGATCTCAAAGCTGAACCTGCCTTGCTCCAGAAGTTTGGACTGGAGAACTCCCGAGGTCTATCATGCAAGGATTTTTTTTTAAATCACTATTTACTCACGTAAAGAATTCTTCCATGTATATGCAGAAGCCATTTTTGTGTAGTCTTGCGGTTGTGTGAAATCGCTGTATCTGCTATTTGAACCTGAATGTCGTTTCACAATTCAGATTTGTACTAAAGTATTTTTAGATGCAGTTTACATGTGACAAATGTAGCCTAGACCTGGGAAGTGGCACTAACTAAATGTAGGGTCCTTACAACAGAGACATGTTGTTAGTTTTGATTTAAAATCTGCTTGGGGAAATTTGTAAAGCAAATTTATAGTGGATAAAAGCAATTATTTTAACAAATTTGATTTTCTTGCTTTGTTATAACACAACTGCTTTAACTAATTTCACTTTTTTGGCAGAGTGCCCCTTTATATATGTGCACTTTCCCCCCAAACTTGCAAGAGATGTAGAGTGCTTAGTTAACTTCAAATGTTTAGTGAGCTCCAGATGAAGCAAATCACTCCAACGAGTTTCAAAGTTTTATTTTTTTTCACTCACTCTGTATGCTATACATTAAAAGCCTAAAAGCAGTGTTTTGTTTGCTGTTTTCCAGCAAACTCGCTATATCTATTCTGCAGTATGGCGATTTAAAACTTTTTTTTAATATTAAAAGAGCCTTTCTTTTTGAGAGCAATATGACAGCTTATCATTTGGTTCATTACAGATATCTGTCATATTCCCAGACCAAAAACCAAACTGAAACACGTTCTGTCAGTTCAAAATATCTTTAGATTTAAGCTATGGGTATTTTTTTTATTAATTGGGATCTAAACATTTTTCTGTGTATAGGAGATAATGATAATTATGATAATATATGTTTTTAGCAAATCACTGATCTTCTAATGCAACAAGAACTATATGCCCTTGTGCTGTGAAATTTGCTGTTTTTTTGTTTTTTATTTTGTTTGCTTCTGTGGATAGTTGAATTTTAAAGCCGTTCTGAGGTTAAAAATGTTGACACTGCTCAGTTTTGTTATAGCTTAGTAGAATTTCAGCCTTATAAATCCAATGAAGAGGTATTGTTTTGCATTTCCAATGTCTGATGTTAAAAAAAACCTGCAAAAATTGATAGAATCCATTAATTCCTTGCACGTGTTCCATGAGCTCTATTTAGTTTTCTCTTTCTTGCTGTTACTTGCTATTCCCATATGTTGTAACTTGTCCCCTAAGAAGTAGTGGATGGGGTTTTATTGCCTCTCTCTCTGCTTCTCTCTCTCATCCTTCCACTTTGCTACAGTGCACTTATGGTCTGATTCCAACCACACCCTGGATAAAGCAGTTGAATTTAATTTGTCTTCCTTTTGGAGTGTTTTCCAAAGTTGTTGCCTACTCTTTTATTATTATTATTTTTACTCCTACCACTGCCAAGTTGAATAGGCAGTTTACAAATCCATTGCTGTACACATCTTCTATTAGAATTTACAGCACCGTATCTGTAGATGGCTTCCAGCCATCTAGCTATTTCATTATGAAACAGAATTTGCTAATGTAATTAGTTGTATTCATATTGATATGTACCCAAATAGATTAAGGATTTATTTTTAATAAAATAATGAAAATAAAAGTGCTAAATATTTTTCTCTCATAATTGTAGTTTTTTGCAACAGTAGTTAATAAAATGCATGGCCTCAGTTGGATGGTTTATTTTAAAAGGAAGTCAACAGAAGGCAGAAACTTCCTGTTTGTGTTTCTTGTTACTTTTAATTCCATCCTTGCAACTTTCAGTGTCTGTGCTTCTGCACATTTTGCACATGCTTTCTTCCTCCTTTATTAAATACAATAGTAAATGCGAATAGTACTTGGTAAAGAAATGAGTTCCAGTGGTGAAAGAAGAAATTGCTTCACTAGAGAATTGTACTAGGTCCAAGGCTGCATGTGTCATGTGAGAATGACCCATGCAGTACGTGTACAGCAATTTTGTCATTAAATTTGGATTTTCATTTGATGTAGCTAACCATGTTAAAATGAGAACCCAAAGCTTTTTTTAACACCTTTGAATAGCTACTTTTGTTTATCGTCTCTTTCACACATTGCTTGAGATATGCAGTTATATGAACCTTTATTTTCTGATGAAACGAGATATGAAAAATATTATGTTAAAGAGGGTTCCAGAATATTTTTTTTATTTTTGGAGATGCTAAAATTTGATCTCCTACTTATATGTTGCATTTGATAATCAAAAGTGCTTATTGTTCTTAACTAAGCTGCTCTTTATTATATAGATACTATACTATATTACAGACTGTCTGTCGAGAAACTTAAAAATCTAGTTTCCTGACTGCAAACTTTTATTTCCACAGCAAAAATGAAACATCTGAACCTATCATTTGCAGCTTGTGGGTTTCTGGGTATTTACCACTTGGGGGCAGCAGCTGCTCTTTACAGGCATGGTAAGAAGTTACTGAAAGTTGTGAAAGCGTTTGCGGGAGCTTCTGCGGGATCACTGGCTGCCACTGTCTTATTAGCAGTACCAGAAAATATAGAGGTAAATTAATAAACTTGTAGGTATAGGACATGATCATTTTCAAAGGATATGTTTAAAAATTTTAATCATCTCCTATAAAGGGGTTTTTTTTAAATGAAATATTTTAGTTGTTGCTTTTTTTTTGTTGCTTCTTATAAAGCAAGAGGACTTGCATATATTTTTCTCAAAGGAAATTATGATACCTGAACAAAAAAAGTTTATGAATGTTTGTGTCTATTTCTTTAAAATCTGTATTCAGTTCATAGTAAAAAAGTCACATAAATTTTTCTGATTACCTAGTTTGAAACATGAAGTCCATTCAAGTCTTACAAATAGGAAAACAATATACAAAAGCTCCACTGAATGTCAGTGGATTAACCCTAACAAAGTTCCATTATAACATTTTTTATGTATATTTTCTTTCAAGAGGTGTCAACCTTTTATTGCCATGGAAATAGCATCATAATCCATAAAATCTCTAAACAGTCTTCAGTATTGTTTTCATAAAAGATTCTTTGGAGGGACAGTTAGGTTTCTTTATTTCCTTCCTTAGGTTAAGGCTCCTTTGCTCTCCTGAAGTGCCTTTAGAAGATCAGGGTCGTAATCCATTGTGTAGCATATAAGACACAACAATTGCTTAGATTTATGTGTTTGCTTATTTTAAGGTTTCTTTTTTCTTTAAAAAATACAATAACCACTAACTATTGTGTTTTCATACTCTTCCTGCCATACTTTGACTATGCTTTAATATATATAGAAGACAAGGCCTTGCTAAGTGTTAAGATTTTATTTAAAAGTTTAAAAGTATTTAATATATGTATCTGTGTTTTAATATTTAGAATATAAGACGCAACAGTATTTGAGGAATTCAAGATGCTAGATAAAATTTTATTTTAAATACAATCTAATTTTAATCTAATCTTATTCTAAGCTTTCTGTATTCCTCAGATAAGCTTCACCAGTACTCACTGTCGGAACTTTGACCATTTTTTCATTCAAACATACGTGCCAAGAGCACATTTTGCCACCTGACATTTTTTTCTTGCTTGGGTACCAAATTAGCTTGCAGATTTATCAATACTTCTATTGCTTTCCTTAGTACATTCATCTTATCTGGCTTCTTTTCCCTTCCCTCCATTGTATTCTGCATGTGACTCAGTAGAAAGCAGATTCTGCTTTGTTGTGAAGAGAACTTTATTTGTATTCTCTTCATCCCTTCCTCTTCTTCTGTAGCCTTTGACTGCCAGTTCAGTTTCAAATTATTTGGTGTAACACATGCCTTTGACCCGATTTGACCTTATTTCCTGTATGATGATCACAGCAACTAGCCTTTTTTAGCTTAAGGAGATTAATCTGCTCGTTCTTGACTTGTGTGTCTGAGCTTCTATTCTTTCCTAGTCTGGTCCTAGTTATGAAATAAAAGTTCTGTATTTTTGAAAAAGGAGAGAAGTTACTTTCTATATTGTAGATATGAATTCTATAGTAGTTTTTTTTTTTTTTTTGAAAATGTCATCATGTTATCACCAGCTAAAGAATGCTTCATGAACTTTTTAGTTCTTTAGAATTTTTCTAATGATATTTAGGTCATTCTGTTACATTATTGAAATAGAAAACTACGAGAACCCTCCCCATCATGAAGGGAGGAGGAAAACACATTTCAGTTCTCATAGAATTTAAGTAAAGGCAGTGCCGTCTACCAAAACAGAAAATGTTTAATTTTATGTTTTATTTTCTTTAAAATCTATATTCATTTTTCCTTTTGGCATGATTATATTATCAGTTTTTACAAAAAAAAAATCCAACTGTTGGAATATTTTATATCTGCAAGTATAACTCTCATATCAATTAGTATTTTCTTTTTTTCCAGAGATGGTTAGAAAAGCTGTAATTAGGTATTTCTGCAGGTTCGAGTCTCAAAGCTGTAATAGATCATTTGAGTTACACTGAGTATACTGAGTGTGACGCTAGAAATATCTTTTTTTTGACTATTACTTTTCTATTGCAACAACTCACAAACTCAATACAACAGTACCTTGGATTTTTGTTGCTGTTGAAAGAGCAAGAGAATTGAAAATCCTATGGCCACATTTCCAAATGTACAGAGATCTTAAAGGTTACTTAAATGAGTGCAAATGGCTGCCATTTCTAAACCTATCAGTAATCACTTCAAAATGTTAATGCTTTGTTTACAGTTTCTTAGTGCTAACAATTTTAAACAATCTGTAAGTAGAAATTGTCCCTTTGGCAGCAAAAATTGAAAATCACTATATGATTTGTTAACATCCTTCGGGATTAGCTTTCTATCATTCTTCTAGATTAGATTAACCTGGTTTCTTTTACCTGTATTACCCCGCTACTTTAGTCACTTTATCAAGACATCTTAGATATAAGGACAGCAGTTCTGAGGTGCCTTTCTAATGTTCAGAGAGTTGTGGGTTTCTTCTCTCCAACATGGAAATTCAGAAAAAGAGGTGATGCAGATTTGAATCACAGTCGGAATGTGCCTCTTCTCTTTCTGGCTGACCTTGAAGAAACCTAACATTAAAGTGGAATGAATTCAAGTATTATTTTATACTGCTAGTTTTATGTATTTGCAGTGAGAAGCTGGGTTGGAATTGGCAATGACAAGTAAACACCTGCTTCCTACAGTAAAAGTACAGATCTAACTCAGAATCTGATTGCAGCTTGACCTGTGTGAAATGAATTAACATGAATCTCTGTAGTGATCATTGCTTAGGAGGCATGTACCTCTCATCCCTGACTAGCATTTTGTAATATTTGTTAGAAGGTTATATAAGGAAATTTAACACAGGGACCATTTCTGTCCCTCTCTTAGGCTAGTGCTCTGACACACCACTGGTACGAGGAAGTTGAGCTGCCCCAACTCGTGTTCTCTTTATCTTGTAATAACCCCTCACTGCACATCTTTTCCTATTTCTCCTGCTGTGATCTCCCTCACAGATAAGACACAATAGCTTGTCTTGTCTTTTCTTCCAGCCCCATGCTACCTCTTCATCACGTCTGTCTTTTAGCCTGTTTTTTAGTTACAGGCACATACTTAATGTGTTTTTGTGCAAAAAACAAACAAACCAAGATCCCCCAACTAGCTATATGCAGTTCTTGCATTTTGTAAATATCTGATTAAGTTCATATGGATGCAGTATGATTATTGGATAAACTATTTTCAGAAAGTCAGGTAAGAGTGAATTGCAGATTTTCTCTCGCAGGTCAATAAAATTGGAACAGAAGTCTTTGTGAAAAGGTAGAAAAAATGAATCCTGAATGAGTCTTAAACTTCCAGAAGCATAATTCAGAGTTTTAAATTTTTTTTATTAAAAAGTAAATGCTACATTTTCTTTCACTTAAAGATTTTTTTCCTTTTTTGCCTCCCATTTAAAGTTATTCTTCCATAGTCATTAAAGCTATTTCAACTTGCTTAGAAGTTATTGTGCAGTGAAATATGTAGTCTAGTATTCTGCACTTGTCTGTGCCTTTATCCTCTGTTATATCCTCTGTCAGTTTTTGTCCCGCAGTGTATTCAGTAAATGCGTGTATTTGAGTGGGGTAGGGTTTTTTTTGTGTTAGTGGAAACCTTTTTAAAGGCTTACGGTCATCTTGAAATAGTTGTGTCTATGTTTATTACTGAGGTAATGTTCAAGGTAAAATGTGGCTGTAGACTTCAAATGCAAATTATTGTTCATATAAAGACATGGTTCAGTCAATTGATATAGCAGTGATCATACATGACAAATTTGCTGTTAACTTACCTTAATTGTTAATAAGGGATGGCCTTTTTTAAAAAAAAATTAATTGGAGATCTTATTTATAAGTTGTCTTGCAACTCGGCTCTTACAGAAGAATCAACAATTTACTATGCTTATGTTGTTACATAACAGCATAATTCAAGCAGGAAGAAGTCTTAGTCTGATTTTGTAACTCACTGTTGATTAAAAGCTTAACTATTTTGCAACTATAGTTGGACGCTTTCGATAACTAAAATGTCTTTAATGATGCCTATTTTAATTTTCAGGAATGTAAGCAGTTTGCCTATGAATTTGCAGAGGAAATTAGAAAATTGGACTTCGGTGCTGTAACACCCGGTTATGATTTCATGAAAAGACTTAGGTACCTATCTTAATATATCTTTAAAATTCACTTTTATTTGAAGATCTCTAAATAAAAATGAAGAGCACTTTTACGTAGTCTGGAGATCTGGGCACTTTTGCACCCTAAATACTTGCAAATTTATAAATTAATGATGGTATTATAATGTTCATCATTTTCTTTAGGGGAGGCATAGAGTCTATTCTTCCATCTGATGCTCATGAGATAGCTGAGAACCGGCTCTATGTATCAGTCACTAACACCAAAAACGGGGAAAATTATTTGGTTTCAAGTTTTACATCCAGAGAGGACCTCGTTAAGGTAATAAAGTTGCATGTTGCTACTTTAAATAAAAATGTGTGAGTACCTTCAAGGCATAGGAGTATGTCATTGGCTGTTGGCTAAATCAATATTTTAGTCATGTAATCACTTAAATTAAAGTATTGCTATTTGTGTAAACAAAAGAAGCAGAATTTGTTCCTGCATTTCTGCATTTTGTTAAAGTTATTTTTTGTGTATTTTCTTCAGCTGCTTTTTAAAGTGTTCATAAGCAAATTCAATTCAAAAAATGAGAAAGAATTAACAGAGGTAGTTAATGGGTACAGTAAATCAAAATCCCCAAATTTGGTTGACACTTCTGCAGTCTTATACTGATCAACAATCTTTTTATATTATTTAGATTCTTTTATGACAAAATATATTTAAATAAAGTAAACAAAATGCAGCTCTGAAATCAGAGAGAAAGAAAGTAGGACAGCAGACATTGGGCTCTTAGAAAACCTGCAGCATGTCACTTTTGAAAGTCTGAAGAGTAATGGGTTTGAAGTGGATGTTTTCTTATGGCTGTGTGAGGGAAAGGCCAATCTTAAAGAAAAAGCTACAGTTTCACATTTGAAAAATAAGAAACTTTCAATCAGACCCCAGGTTACTGGGTGAAGAAGTAAGCAAGAAAATGTTCTCAAATTGGGAGTTAAGCTTTTATTTAAATCTCTGATTGGAACTTGCTTGAAGGAAAGAGGTCTTCAGTATTGCAAGTAACAATTTATAAAGGGAGGTTCAATCACATCTAAAGTGATTATGTTATATTTGACTATTTCGGATTCATTCACATCTCCTCATCCACTTTGAAGCACTGTATACAAATTGCAGCTGTGATATACACACTATGTCTTTGCATATTTATATGTATACACCCCATGTCTGTACATATTCACATTTGTACACAGACAGAAAATGTTAGAAGAGAGTGGAAGGGGGGTGTGAGTGCATCTGTGACAGAAGATAGGCCTCAGTCTGAAAAAAACCTGAAAAATTTTTGCGTAGCCGGACAGCAGGATGCTAATGACAGCTGAAGACTAGACTTTTGCCATAAGCCAACTAAATGGCAAAGCAGACATAGCATCAATCTGTTTGTAGTATGTTTTCTTTTGGTTTTAAGTGACATTAATGTGTTAATTACTGTTGTTCATCTAATAGAGATAAATATATATGAAAATATTGCTTCAGAAATATTTTATTGCCTTCACTGCTACCTCTTTTTTTCTCTCTAGGTCCTGCTAGCAAGTAGTTTTGTGCCCATATATGCAGGAATTAAGCCAGTGGAATATAAAGGAGAGGTAATTTTGTGGTGTATCTGTGTACATATATATATTATATATATGTATGTATTTTTTATCTGTGAGGTAACTGATTTCAGAGGGAGGATAAATGAGAATTACGGTACTGCATTCAGCAGAAGAATAATTGCTTCTCTTGATACTATGGGTAAATGCCTATTGATTTCATTCATATCAATCTTAGGAAATTGTGGGTACTGAAACTGAATTAGTCTCTTGTAGCATGAAGTTGTTTCTTAAAGACAATCTTTCCAGCACTTTAGCATGGTAAGTTGCTCCTTTAATAGAGGCACTTCACATGGTAAGCCCTGTTACCCTATGTAAAATAGTCTTTGCAACTTACAGACAAAACTCTTCTATGTGTATTTTTCTTTTTTTCTTTTTTTCTTTTTTTTTTAAATTATTAGACTGATAAAGGCAATCTTGTCCAGTCGTGGAAATACACCACTTTAGTCCAGCAGTGACCATTGTATGCATTGAAGTTTTGTTGCGGACATAAAAACAGTGGTTTATCTTTCATTCGCAAATCTCTTACCTTGGGACCAAAAATAATCCAGTGTCAGACAAAAACATGAAATTTGGAGGTGTCCATCAAAATCAGGAAGTTTAGAGATGATCATTAATAAAAATCTTCTATGAAATCTTCTTGTAGTTGGTTGTTCTTCATCTAGTTTCAGACACTTTTTTTTTTAATTTCCTAACATTTTTAAGAATTCTTTCAACTGTTTAGTCTGTGTGGAGTCATCAGAAGCACAAAAATCTAAAGGTTGTTTTCCCTTCTTTAATTATTGTTGGATGCTCTCTTGTTTCCTGAGAAGCATCAAAGCATCAAAATGATGCTTTTGGAAAATCTTTCATCTTGGCAGATTCCTCATCACCACCCTGTAATTCGGCTAAAGAAACTCTTTTTCTAGTATTCATGTACATGTGCTTCTAACAATTACGTTTCTGTGTCAGAAACCTTGTTAACTGTTACAACTCTTGTATATGATTTTGAAGCTGCAGAATCTGAAGGGTGCATATCACCGTGACTTAAAAGTCCTCAGGGTTTAGGTATTTTGTTGGTATCCTCAGAATGTTCCTTATGTGGTTCGCGGAGTGTATTTACACAGATGTTTAAAGTTCCTTCTACCATTACTTAAACAGAATGTAATGTCTTTAAACTTATATATATAATACACACACACGTATGTATTTGTATGTATATATAAAGAAATTTAAATTTTAAATTTTGGGTCAGATTAGGTGTCAAAAATGTCTTGGTGGACAAGTGGATAATGAGGCATTAAGGTAGCATTGTGGCAAGGCAGGCAGATGGTATTCGGGGTTGTATTGGAGCGTTGCCAGCAGGTCAAGGAGATCCTTTCCCTCAGTTCAGTCCTGTTGAGACTGTACCTTGAGTACTCATCCAGTTATGGACTCCCCAGTGGAAGAGAGATGGAGCTGGAGTGAGCCCAGTGAAGGCCATGAAGATGACCAAGACTATGGCGTTTCTCATGGGGAAAGGCTGAAGGAATTGAAACTATTTAACATGGAGAAAACTAAAGGAGAGTCTTATCAGTGTCTGTATATATCTAAAGAGAATGTATGAAGAGGATGGCTCCACACTGTCTTCAGTGATGCCCAGCAATAGAGCAAGAAACATGAGGCAGAAACTGAAACACAGGAAGTTCCATCAGAACATAAGGAGAAACTTCTTGACTCTGATGATGACTAAACACTGGAAAAGATTGTCTAGAGAGGTGGTGGAGTGCTTGAGTAGAGGAGTTGGGCTAGATGATCTCCAAAGGTCTCTTGCAGTCTCAGCCATTGACTTGTGCTGAAATTGGCTAGTATATCTGTAGTGTGCACAGCTGGGGACTTCTTGCATGAACCTGCTAAATTTCATGGTAATGCAGACATAGCATCAAACTGTCTGTAATTTTTTTCTGGTTTGATAAGCCTGAAAATAATCTGAAGTGAGTGTACAATCAAGATAACATCCAGGAACAAAGGCATTCTTTTAGTGGTGTTGCGTGACTGGGTTATCCCCGCAATTGTGCTGGCTATTTAGGTGCCTGTGGACTAAGTTTCCAGTAACACGGGCACAGTGCCCAGTTGCACACAGAAACGGTCTTGTATGAACCATCTTGTACTGGAACAGTCTTGGCAGATTCATGATTCAGTAGGACTGCATTCATGTGAAATAGTCCAGATGTGCAGAATTTGCTCCACGCAAGATTTCTTTCCTTTCAGTGACTGTGATGTCTCCTGAATCTGTGGCTGGGTTCGTGTTTGACCTAGATAAATCATCCCCAGATAGTTGAGTTGAGTCTAAATGATGGTGCTGATATAGTTCTTGGAAGGTGGCTTTGTAAATTCTGTCTACAATAAGAGGTAAACAAAGGTTCCATAAGGACCAGCTTACATCCTCAACTTTAGTGTCTGACTTGGTTTGCATTGCATATTATTTTAGAATTTTCTTTGTCTTTGCACTGTACCTACAAGACAGAACTATTTCAGAGATTACCAGGATTTTTTTTTGCAAGGCTAAGAAGTATCTTTCAAGGGTTGGTTTACAGAATTACGAAAATCTGGGACATTAAGTATTTTTATTTGAAGTATATAAGTTTTTATTTTAACTGAGGGAGTCTGGAGTCCCTCATAATATTTTTAAATGAAAGACACTCTCAGATACTTTAAAGAAAATAAAATTAATTGTGTATCAGACAGTAAGAATGGAATCCGCAAAAGACAGTGCTTAATAAAGAAAATCCTGCCCTTGCAATATGTATAAATAAATACATGAAATATGTAAGCGCAGAAAAAAAGCTAAATAATTGGAACAGAAAGCCAATTTGTACTACAGGGAATGTTGCACCTAAATCAGTAATAAACAACTGTGTATGGACAAGAAGTAGTAAAGAATAGATTTAATGGGTAGTTAGCTGTGTCTCCGCTTTACTTACAGGAGTCACAGTAATAACGTGAATTTGAAAGATAGATTGGAGATTAGGTAGCTTTTCTTTTTTATGAAGATGTTGGGTCGCTTTTCCTGAGCATTCAGAATTTTTTTTTTCATTTGTATAAAAAGTGAAGGAATTCAGTGGTGAATAGTGGTTATGGACATCAGGAGTTTTTGTTATGAATCAAGCTCTCAAAATACACCATGAAATAACACACTGAGGACCATCAAGACTATTGAATGTGAACGTAGTAGCTTGAATATGAAAAGTAATAGCTTATACTTTAATTTCAGGGGCATTAAAAAAGTGGTAAACAATAAATGTCGTCTGAGTGTATGTCACGTGGGCATCTGGCAGGTGGAAAAAGCAAGAACGGAGGGGTAATAATAAAAAGAATTGTGGTTACCCTGTGTGTAGGTTAAAAAAAAAAGAAAAATTGAGGCCATTTTTAAGCAGGTCTGGGAGCTGTCAGTGGAAGGAAGGACAAGTAATGAAAGCATCATGTAGTTACATGAAACTCAGAATTGTGGCACTGAGAGAAAATTTATACCTGTAGAATTAAAAGAAGACTTTATTTTTTAAGCCAAGATAGAGGACTTACCTGAGAAGTATTCTTACAGTCCAAGTGATGGACTTGGGGAGTCTCCAAGGCTTTTGTAGAACAAATACTGTATCCTGAGCTAATGCTAGTTGTATGTTAATCGCTTCAGAGATGTAATAGTGCCTTGCTAGCAGCTGAAAAGGTGGTTAGGAGGCCGTAAGCAATTTCCAAATGGTATACTTAGCAAGACATCATCTACTTGAAATTTTTGTAACTGAATTCTTGTGGCATTTTCAGTAAGAACTTTGCATGAAAACTTGCATTGTTTTGCTCGTTCATGGTGTTAACTTGAAATAATAGATGCATCAGAAAGAGGGAGGCAAAAAAAAATCTCCTTGGTTTGGTGCTGAGAACTTATAGGGCAACTTGCATTTTTTGTGCTAATATGTAGTACTGAATAATGAAAGTTTGAAGATATTTTCCTGGGGTATTCAGTTGACTTTTGGCAAGGCTAGGCCCTCCTGAAGTAAAATATTGATCTTGTAATATTATTTCTTAGTATATTTCATCTTGTCTAGTTTCAGGTATGTGTAGAAGTCTATATCTTGCAGAGTCAGTGTTTCTCCTTTGATTAATGGAGAGAAGAAGGCAACCTTTTTAGTATTATTCAAATCACATGTAAATACCTGTTTTAGAATAAGGTGAATCATGCTCTAGAAATGTTTCTGTCTCCTTGAGTATAGTGGGAATGTAAGGTGACTAATTTGGCTGTGAATGTGTTAAGTTTGCTGACGCTCAATACCAGAATTAAAGAACAATGTCAGCAGATACATCTAGTTGCAAAACTGCTCTGTGGTTTTGATTTATGCATCTAAGTATAAAGAAATATTATGAAGCAGATTAAACATGACACTCTTAACTTCTTTCCAATGTAACTTTAAATTAATGATTATTCAAAAAATATTATTTAAGTATTTAAGAAACTATGAGGAGAACTATGCAGACATGAATTTTTAATTTTCATCATTTGTATTCTTATACTGGAAGAATGAGGTTAACATTTTTGGCAGGCAGTTGCTTTTTACTTTCTGTAAATACTCTATTGAAGTTGTTCAAAATCTGCATATTGCTAGCATAGTATTTCATGTGTGTAACTCTTCACCTATGAGCTAAAAACTGTAGAACAAACAAAATCATTATGATGTGTATGTGGAAAAAAACTGGAGAGGCGTTTACAGCTTTTCATGCTTTTGAGGAGAAGACGACTGAGAAGACCTTGCTGTTATCCTTGTTGAAATCAGGCTCTGGACAGCCTGTAAATTTTAGGAGTAGATGGGACTCTGAAAGAACTTCAGTAGTTTTTGGTTGTTTGTCCTTTCCATTCTCTTCTGTACTCCAGATCAGTAGCAGACCCGATGTCTCTTCCTTTCCAGGTGCCATAGCTTCCACCTTCTTCCCTTTTTCAGCTATTGGTGACTTTGATTGTGGTGGTTGGCTTTTTGTGTGCAAGACAACAACAACTTCAGGGAGATTTGAAGAAAAAAGTTTGTTTTTAGCTTGTTCAGTTAGTTTATCTGCATATACAAATTCTCTAGCTCCTAGTCTGCAAAAAAAGAAAGTATTTTTTATAGGAATATGCACTATCGAGTATGATTGCAGTATAGTGTTAACGATCTCCTTTCATGTATATGTTCAGAAAAAAATATGTCTTTAAGTTGAAAAAAAAGACTTTTTAAAGCTCTGTTAGGTGTATTTCATTACTAGATTAAAAAGCTATATCAGTAGCCTAGAAAAAAACACAGAAGAGTCTGGGAAGCTTGCAAGTGTGTTTGTAGAGTATTTCAAGACTCATTGATCACACAGTCTATATGTAAATTATAAGTTCACTGCTTTTTATGCCTCTTAGGCACAAGCTGCTTATGATATCTTGAGAAGGAAGCTTTTAAGTTTTTTTGAGGATGAGATGGAGGAGTCAGGGAAAGGAAGAATGACTTACTGAGTTTGATCATATTATACTAAAGCTGCCTTGAAAATATCTTTGTTTTCTAATAGAAATGGGTTGATGGTGGCCTTACCAATGGCCTCCCTATCTTGCCTGTGGGACGAACAGTGACGATTTCTCCCTTCAGTGGTCGATTAGATATCTGTCCACAAGATAAAGGACATGTGGATCTTTATGTTAAATTGGCAAAGCAAGATATAATGGTGAGTTCCTTGTTTAATAAATAACTTCAGATGAAGAAGAGATGATTGAGCCACTGGCTTTATACTCAATTTTTTAAGCATTCATTTTCTGTGTATATATAGGGCTCAAGTAATGCTGTATCTTGCTGCTTTGTGTTGTGCATGTGTAATGTATCTTGTCCTTAAATGCGAGAGAAATAAAAAATGTAGTATGAAATTTGTAGTAAAGATTGAAATACAAAATTAAGCCGCTATATCACAGACTATTAAATTTAACCTTATTTAATAAAGTAGACATAACTAAAATATGAGCTATCTTTGACTAGGGAGAATGTTTCTGGAAAAATAAGACTTCTTTAGCAGACCTTAGGATAGGAAAGTTCCAGAACATCCCTTCATGCTTACTTACTGAAATAAGCAGATACCACTGAATGTAGAAGTTGAATTTGAACTACACGTATGAAATGGTGTACCAGGACTTGCCACTTAATTGCTCAAGAGAGTATTAAATTTATGAACATTCAGACCACGGCACTTTCAGAAACATTGTTAGGTGTTTGAGAATGTTTCTGTATTTTGAAACGTTGGCAAAGACTGATTTTTATGACTTCCTTTTTATCACTGACCTTTCAATCTTTACAAGTTTTTGCCCACAAAGTCTCACCACAGTGTTGTTTCCTTTCACATAATGAAAGAAAATACTGAATAACAGTTGGTCTAGCATTGATTTCAAACTCTGTTAGAAGGGGTGAGGAGTCCTGCTAAATAACAATCCCTTGTTATTTGCTGCATTTTTTTAAGTTTTCATTTACATGATTCTTAACTTTGCTCAGAATTAATAAAACATTGTGTTACATAATGCCATTCGGAACTGAATTTCTGAATTTTTTTAGTGGTTCACATGAATTTAAGCATGGTAATCCTCGGTAAATGGTCATGAGATATGAAATTTAATAATTGTGTGCATCTCTTGGTGTATATGTGTATTGATTATGATTTGCATCAAATACCCATTAAGAGGAGGAAAATGAGTTAACAGATGAATTTTGAGGTAGAAAATAAAATGCAGAATTACCTTCTATGATGCTGTAATTGCAGTTGCAGTGCAGAATCCCCACTATTATATTAAATAATTCTATTTGAAACACTCCTAGCTTTTAGCAATGTAAAAAACGCAAAATAAGCGTAAATTTTTGCAGCAGTACCCAAATCTGCACAGCATAGATACATACATACATACGTACATACGCACACACATAAATATATATATATGTAGCTTTTATCCACATTATAGTATTACCAGTCATTTGTCTCTTTAGTCTCTTCCATTCATTAGTGTGAAAATTTGAATAATAGCTTAGCTCAAATAATGGAGGTACTTTGATGTTATGTTGCAAATTGCATATAATCAACTATGTGTCGTAAGTATATACTTAAGTGAAGTGTCCAGAGCTTTATTAAATTTCATAATATTTGTAATTTTGTTTTAAGCAATTTAATGTCTTTATTATAAAGAGCAAACTTGGAAATCTTTTTACACCAGTTGAGAACATGAGTAGTTCTCATTTTATTCCAAATATGAACTACATTTATACTCCCATATAAAGCATTTCATGGGAATGTTCCCAGGTATATGGCTATTTGCACTAGTAAGCTGTCCAAATATTTCCAGGGATGAGTTTAGCATGTGGCAGCTACCACTCCCCCAAGCAGTTCTGGGGATGTGGCTGTACTTAAAATGTTTCAAACAGTGTGTGGCGGAGGCTGCAAGCTTTAATGTAGGTTCAGACTGTTTCTGCCAGTTCATGTGAGCGCTCAGTCATTTTCCTGGGTGTGATTAATTTGCTGTTGTAGACATAGTCACGTTAGCCTTTTTCTACATACGCTGTATGAAACAGATGATAGCACTGATAGCAACAGTCAGGTAAAACACAGTTTGCTTTAATAAACTAATTTACGGCACCTCTCTCTGTTTGCAGCTATCTTTGGCCAACCTGGTAAGACTTAATCAAGCCTTGTTCCCACCAAGCCAGAAGAAAATGGAATTGCTGTACCAGAATGGATTTGATGATGCTGTACACTTTTTACTAAAAGAAAACTGGTTTGAATAGATTGTACTTTAAATATTAACTAAGCTTGATGGCTGTGAAAACACAGGCACAGGCATTCTACAAAATCTGTCAAAATTTCTGTATATCAAAATAAAAATGCCAATGGAATTGCATCTGTTCTTGTGAAGAAAATACACAGATGTTCTTGATGGAATTCAAAAACATGTCGGAATGGGAATTGTACTCATGTTGTAAAAGATCTGTTTTGTTCTGGGAAGGTTCAAATTTAGATCTGTTCTGTTTCAAACCAGTATTTTTATTGTGAGATTTGTGAAAGCTTGTGTTGTCATGCTTGGAAAAAAAAAAGAAAATAGTTCTTTTTCCTGTTACTTGAGACAAAAAAATACAATTGTGACAAAAGATTACAGTCTTTGTTGCTCACGTAATTGTTGTGCTGATTGAATGCTTGCAGTATTGTTAGTCTGGAGATTCTGATGCATCATCCTTGCTGTGTTGTACGGGGCTTGAACTTGTAACACTAGCCATAACAAATAAAACATTGGCACTGTTCTACTGTGCTGATTTTTTTTTTTCACATTAAAAGTTCTTGGCAGAGAGTGTAGTATTATTACATTTGAAATACTATTCTAAAATGTGCAATAGTGTATTTTTGTCCATTAAAATATATTTTAAAGGAGGTCTAAATATTTATATTAGTTATATTTATTGTATTTTCTTCCCCAGCTAAAATTGAATAAATGTATTTTCTTGAAACCTTGTCAAGAGATTTTTTTATAAATTTCTCAGAATGCTAAAATAACCTGATTATTTATTCAGATCAGTGTATTGGGGGAGGGGAGCTGAAGCAAGTTGGCATGCAGCCTCTCGTGTCTTGGTCTTTTGCCATTCACCATGCTTTGCCTTCAAGATCTTTGTTAGTAATGTCTAAGTTCTGAAAGGTTTGGCTATTATAACTGTTATAGCTTTTAAGTTGAATTCTTATAATAATAGGGAGTAGAATTATATATGTAGGAAAATGTAGCATTCTCCATTCTGTAAATTCTGGAGTGGGGAGAAGGGAGTCTGTAACGGGAGAATTTAAAAATATCTGCTATAGAAATTTGAGAGCTTCTTCAGCACATAACCCCCGATTTATATTCAAGTTCAGACTGCAACAGGTTATCATTCATGCAGTAGTGATTATTTTATGTATTTGCTGATAAATACAATAATAAAAGTATGATTCTTTGCATATTTATTATTTCTAGCTACGTAAGTTTCTGTATGGGATGTATATGTTACTCCAGCACCTGTAGAACTGCATTTCTGCATGTAGCACTTAGCATGTACCTTTGAGCTGCCAACATCTGTGGCTGGCTTGCTTGCATGCTTTTTGTTTGATATAGAGGAAAACTGAATAGAGACGGAGATATATTTATAAACTAAGAAATTCTCCTCTTGTACAGAGAGCTGCTGTAACCCATACATTTCTTATTCAAGGGTAATGCTTATTTTGACAGTATAGCAAGAGCTTGAAACAACTATCCATCTATTTTACTTGGCATTCTGAGGCCTTGGAGCTACTCTCGTGCTTTCAGAAATAGCTTGAATTTTTAGCTAAACTGTGTAAAGCTTGTTTATCTGGATGCTGTTTCATAAGAGTTACTTGAAAGGAGGTAGTTGTTAATTGCAAGGTTAATTTACAGATGACGAATGATGCTTTTGAGTATTAGCACTGTCACAGTTCTCTATCCTGCTTAATCCATAAAAATTAGTTAAAATCTGAATTCTTCCTGCCTGTATTAATGCTATCCACAGGAGCATATGAAGTATTATCTTTACAGAGATGTAACATGCACTGGTAATGTTCAGATTTTACAAACCAACTTTCAGAGATTTATAGTAAGGTTGAAGAAGGCTTTGGATGAAGAAAAAATAATATGCAGAAATTAGATGAAGATGTAATTTCTGTGATTAGATATATATTTCAATGTTGAAGCAAAAAGCAGAATAAAGCAAATCTTTTCAGACATAACTCTTGTTCCTAGTGAGTAATGCTGCAGTAATAGCAAGACTTTTTACTACTGTCTTATAAATGCTTTTCACTTGTGGATAATTGCAGAAAGTAAAAGGAAGTAAATGATAGTGTCTGTGTTCAAGCATGTGAAAAAAATCTTTAAAAATGAGACTTTTTATGATGGTTAACATCTTTGGGAAGTACTTGCAAAAGTTAATTTTAAATCAGGAGGATTTTTACATTCTATTGATTTTGTGGAAGAAGCCATGTTTGATTCTGAGTAGTCTGATTTTGTGCATACTGCAGATCTTTAATAAATGTATGACATTGCCAATATCAGATGCAAAGCTTCACTTTTTTTCAATCAATTTTCATTTTTTAAGCCAAAGATTAAAAATTATTTTCTTTTTAATATGTCTTATTTGAAAAGAAACTATCTACTTTCTGTTGTAGCTTACAGAGAACTTTTTTTTTTTCTGTTTAATAAGCTTGAAAATTCTCAAGTTGAACTATGTTTAAGTCTGTGTTTAGTACTGCAGGTATATTTACTAACTTACTGTTCACAAATCTGTTTCAGTTTGGACAGAGCATTGTTTGCAGCATTGTTTGATTTAGTTTTCTAATATAAGTGCAATCTCTGTATCTAAGGAAATAATCACAGAATCACAGAATGGTTGAGTTTGGAAAGGACCTCTAGAGACCATCTAGTCCAACCCCACTGCTCCAGTGGGGACACCAGGAGCATGTGGCACAGGATCAGAGTCATTGAAGTTTGCAGCACAAAGGAGTAGCACAGATTGCTTGTGAAGGCTATTTCTAGTTTGGGAAGGCCAACAAGTACCTTTATTTACATCTGACTGTTTTCAGGCCAAAGTCTAATCCCTTTTACCCAATTACCAAGTATTTTCACCTGTGATGGGACTGATGCCATGATTTCCTCCCACCTCCCCTCTAGTTAGAATGTATATTGCACTCTGTGTTTCTAACCTCTAGCCTGTGGTGTGTTTTTGTGTGTGTGTTGTTCATTGTTGTTGTTCATGTTTTGTTTTGTTTTTCAGGGGGTAAGGGTGTGAGAGGGAAGGTTTTTTTAAATTGTATTTTGAAAGACCATATATTTAAAAGCAGAAGAATGAGAAATCTTAAGAAAATCAGAGCCTCTTGACATTTGTTGGGTTTTCTTTTGTTGTTGGAAAAACATAAATCAGTTTTACTACAAAAGCATTCTCACTGTCATGTTTTAAGTTTCTCAGAAAAAGAAAAAAAAAGTAGTAGGAAATGCTCTTTTAAAAAGTTATAATTAAATGGTCTTCAAAATCAGTTTCCAATCATTTTCTCAAAACCTAAGCCAAAATAGCTACAAGAAATTGTGGTTTTAATAATATCTGTTGCATAGACCGTTATTCCTGCCCTCCTGTTAGAGGCTTTTCTGGTGAGGTCCTGGTCTGGCTGAAAGCAGAACTTGCACTTACTGTAATTACACCTTTTTGATGGATGTGGAGGTCCTTTGCTTTAAAAGTGCTACATAAATAGACTTCACAGCCATTTTATAAAACACACATTCTCAGTATCATAAAAGGCTGAAGGAAGTGAAACTTACTAAATCTCATATCTGTTTTTTGCCACAAATGTTTTGGTAAGGGAATGATGAAGATGATTGCAAATGCTACCGTATATATGCATGCACAGACGCATGTATAGTCATGAAGTGTGACATTTCTGCTGAAACCTGGTTAGCAGCTTTGCTGCTTGTGTTGTCTAGGGAACTGCTTTTTTTTAAGTTCACATTTCACAAGGTTTTTTTTTTTTTTTAAATTATCAGTACACATGCATTCAAATGTAGAAGATGAGACAAAATAATGTGATATTTTTCCTAAGGCTGAACACATTTTTATGATAAAAACTATATGTATGTTTTGATACTCTTACTTCATGTCGTGAAATGCTAGGATACAATGATATTCTTCAAAAATCTACACAGAGCTACGTGTGAACACACAAGCCACAGAAATCCTGGGAGATTATAAAGAGGGGTTTGTATTTGTAAAACATCTCTCTCTCTTTTATTTTTTTTTTTTGTCCTGGTCTATTAGGAATAAAAAGTGTTCTGTTCAGTAGTAATGATTTATGTTGAAATCTTTTTATTGTTTTTTCTCCTCCAAAGATCTACTGTAAAGGTACTTGTCTTGCATGTTTTAGGTATCACTTGGTCATATAGATATGTGTGTGTATATACATATGTGTATATATGTATACATGTTTTATTTAGTATTTTATTATGATGAGACTTTCATTTGAAAATGTATAGTGAATATAAGATATCATTGCTTGTCAGTCGTACTGCTGGTTTTTGCATGTGCAATGTATTCGAAAAACTTTTTTAATAAAAAAGTGGTTAAAGAAATGTGTATAGAGGTACTAGGAAAAGATAGAGAAGCATTAAAAAACTATTTTCTATACAAGTGGGGCAGCTGTATAGTACTTATGCTCTCCATTTTATTTTTTTGCTAGCAAATACGACACGGCATCTAGTCAGATGAGAGAAGTAAGGTTCCAGTCTGAGAACTGGAGAAGGTAGTAAATTTTCAGCTTTCCTTATTGAACTACAAATAAATTTTGGAGCCGTAATGCACTCAGAAATAAAAATGTGGAGGTGATCAAGAGAGTTATGGAAGTCCTTCTTCAAACTTTAGCAATTTACGAATGATCCCTTTTTGATTCTTGTCTCCCCAACCCCTGTCCATCTGTGTCTGTGCATGCCTGTTTGGTTTAGGTTAGTCCTGAGTCAGTTTTCTTAACTACTCTGGACTGTGTAGCCCTGCTCTGAGCTAATCAAGAATGGTGTCTTTGCTTAGAGCCACTGTTTTCTCCCAGAGATTTTGAACTTGGTGTTTCTGGGTAGAGACTTGAAGGGAAGGTCAGTGTGAGTATTCAACAATTGCTGCCTAATACAAGCAGCCTGGGACTAATACATTACTCTGCTAAGAAGTAATGCTCATTAGCAAGATGCAGATTCTCTATGTGCCCCTGATGCCTATGCAGTAATTTTATTTCCTCAAATCTTTTTTTTATGTGAATATCGAATTGTCTTTTTTCTCATCTTTTTTTTTTTTTTTTTTTCCACTTTTGGGAGCTTCTAATGCTTGAAGGAATTAAGATCACTCAGCTATCTGTATTACTTTTAAATAAACTCTTAACTCTCCATATATTTAGTAATTTTTAATATTGGACAAAAGAATTGGAAGTTGCTGTTTCAAGTTAGTATTTTCCTTTTGTTTATCTGCACATTGATACGTGGCAACCTAGAAACTGTTACTCATTTTCAATACCCCAGAACTAAGTGAATATTTAAACTTTCGAACTGGAAGTTTACAAGTTTGTTGTCCGCCCTAAAGATGAGATTCTTGAAAGCATGTGGTAAATATCTGAGCTGTTCCCAAGAAGCATGCAAAGAGTGCAGAAAACAAGGTGACCTTCATTTGAAGGGCGATTACTCTGAAGTCGATAGGGACAGTGTAGAAAATGCAGAAATAAAACAGCTCTGTTCAGTGCATGAATTGTCTGAATGAAAACTCTTTTAAATCCACCCTCAAGTTATATCTTCTGCATTAGATAAGAATTCTTGTCACTTTTTTTTTCTAAAATGCCAGACTGGAAGCTATCACTGAATGCATTAACCTCACTGTGATCCTCCTACTTGAAGGTGACTTTGGGTCAATGACTTCTACCTTCAATTCATTTCTTAACAGAACTGCATCTTTGCCTCAGATTAGCCTCACACATTGCATTTTAGAGGCTGGAGTGACTTTTTTACCATACTCTAAAGCTATATTTTAAAATGTATAAGCATTGCCTTTATTATTAATTAATCCTGTTAATATTCAACTCCATTTGTAGTTTTAACTTTATGATGAACTATAAAATATTCATTATGTAAAACTAAGATTTCATTTTTAATTTGTATGTAATTAAAAAAAAAAAATTCCAAACATAGGATACTTGTGTTTCTGATGTTCTTCCTGCAGAGATATTTTCTCTGGAAAATAAGGACTTGCATATTTATATCCATAATTATAGGTTATTTACTGACTCTGTAAGTCTAAATATGTACAACTACAATTTCCTTCAAGACCTGGTTTGGATAGATTGGGGGGAAGGCCATTACTTCATTCCTGTTATCCGAATTAAAATAAACAACAGCAAAAAAGCAAAAAATATGATTCTTCAAAATTTGGCTGAGCTTCCCATCGTTTTACTGACAATCACAATTCATTTTTCTTTGTGTATCACACATCGGTTTTTTAAAAACAAACAAACAAAAAAAAACCTTATTTTCTTAAATGAAGATGGTTTTCATTGGCATTTTTATTCATGTAATACTCAAAGAAAAGATACATGTATAATAACCTGGAAACATTCTACAGAAAGCCTTTCTACGTTATAAGTTTAATGTCATAGAATATCACACGATCATTTGACGTTATAACACAGCAAGGTTTGTATTTAATTCACAGCAGCAAATATGGTGCTTTGAGAGCATTCAAATTCTTCTTTATATCATTTCCTTCTAACGTCAGTGAAATTTCTCATTAGCGACATGTCTTCGTATTCTTGATTAAACCCACTGTTAACAGGTCTGGATGGCTTGTCATAAATCCAGTCGCTTGGCAAGGTAGTGGAGCTATCAGTGCTTCTTGACCTCTTCCTGCACTTTGTACAGCCCTGACGAATCTGGGGCAATATTTCACAAAATGAATCATTAAGCAGTAAAAGTGCATTTTCATCAGCATACTCCATCTTTTTAAATATGTATATAACCTGACTGAGAGGGAAACTTCAGTTTTTATTATGATTTGTTTGTAATGTTGTTATGGAGTCAAAATTTTATCAGAGTCAAAATGAAACATACGTATATACGCACCTTCATAAATGTCATGATATTCATTTTTCCTTTGAATAAATTTTAGTAATATGTTGACTAAGATACTGTATCTAAGCAGTTAATGTTAAAGGTTTACAGGTTTCAACTTTAAAAATAAGTAGAATATGATTAAATGTAGCAGCATTATGATATCTTAGAACCATACCTGTTTATATAATTTCTGTAAAATTATAATAATAATATTAGTGTTAAACTAATATATTTATTTTGGTGAATTAGCTTCTTAAATCCTGATTTCTAAGCCTTTACAGGTAGCAGAAGAAAAGTAATTCATATTGTACTGGTATGCTCAAAAAGTATCAAGCTCAAAAATTGTATGTGATTGTATGCCAATTACTTCGTTAAATACTTCTTAAGTCACCAAAACTCTCTCCTAAACGGTGTGTATACTGTTACTTTGGAAGAAAATAGAGTGTGAGGGAGGGACTTTTTCATTCAATCTTTGTGCTTAAGTAGTTTAAACAAGTTTCTTGAGAGCGGAAGAGATCGGTATCTTCTCTGAGGATAAAATCCACAACTGATAGGTCTTTTTTATTCTCTGCAAAACAAATTTATTTTTCCACAAAATAGATGCAACTTTCATGGAGCTTTCAATGATATATCACATTGCTGTTTCTCAATCTTGAACTGAAAGCTGAATAAGCACAGGAAAAGTTTGAAAGAAATAAGGATGCTACCTCTAAAAGAGCTTTGTGTCTGTAAACCCACAAAAGAACTATTCCATGCTGAGATGTGACCACTTTGAACACTTCTTAGAGTGAGCTCTTGCTCATTATGTTTGCCTTTGCAACTCTTTTAGAGCTCTTTTTTTTCTCTAGGAAACTTGCATTGAGAACTTCTGAAGGTTGTGAGATTCCTATAATTAAATACTACAGCGCAGGGCAAGGTATAACTGTCCACTTCCTTCCTTTGTAAAAATCTCGCACATGCTAAGAATATCAATAAATGGTAACATCTGAGAGCATTTTAGACTCTTTCGTAACAGGCAAGTCTGACCTCTTTTTGGAAACATGAACTCCTTGTGGAAGCTATCTGAAGGACTTAGATGGCTGTAATATACCAAGTTAAAGCTGTGATTTCAAAGGTTCTTTGAATCATATAGTTCCTCTTATTTTACCTTCCTATTTTAACACACTATTTGCATAACATTAAGCATTTGTCATTTAATAAAGAAATTAATTTTAAGAAGTTATAAACTTACTAACTTCATAAAATTTGCATTTTTTTTTAAGTCGGCAATTGCTAATTGTACTAACAGCGATTCATTTTAGGAATGCTTAAGTGGGCTCATTCTGTATATTCACATGTGAAGCTGCTTTTGACAGGCTCCTGCAATTGTTGTGCAAGGTTTGACTGTTGACCACATCTCTCACTGGCTTGAGTTTACTCTGTCTCTTACTAAGTACACATCCCTTGCTCTCCTACTGCCTGAGTTACATTTCTGGTTTTGATATGGCTTTGAGGTAACAGCACTTAACAACTGGCTTAAAAAAAAAACAAAAACAAAACCCAAACCTTAGTTGGCCGAGAAGAACAATCAGATACCATAAATGTCTTTGTAAGTCTTGTGACTTATTAGTCATTGATGCTATGTCTTTTAATAGTGAAATTTGGGGCTGTTCAGCAATATCAGCAGAGACAGACGCATTGCTAAATTCAGTTATGCTTATGTAATCTCTTTAAACTGTGCAGGCTGAGAAAAAGACAAGATGTGACAAGTCCTGCCTTTGAGTCACAAGAATTTCTTGTGTTACAATCAGCTGTACACACCTGAGAATGTTCTTTGACCATCTGTAGCTAAAATTATTCAAAAGTAGTCTTTATTGATTAGGATGAAATATTAAAACACAATTTTTTTGAACCTACAGGGGAGAAGGTAATGAATGCTTGTAAATGGAGACGGGGATGCAAGCCTTCCTGCTTTGGAAGGCTTTTAGAGACTTTGGAAAAAAAGTCACAAGTAATGGAAAGCAGTCTTCAGCCTGAGACATGTAAAGCACATTTGCATTTTATATTGACTGTTGTGGTTTGATTTAAATGGCCATTTGATATAAGGATACCTGAAAAAAATGCCTATTATTAAAGGGAAGGATTAATAAAGGGAGATAGGAAACTGCTGTAAATGAAATAAAAACAAATCAAGACAACTGAGATATAATGAACCTGCTAACAGGAATACTTCTGTGGAAGCTTTTCATTAGTAGGAAATGCATTATTTGCATCAAATTATAGCACACCTCTTCTTCAGCTTAAGTTAGTTTCACTCCAACATGCCTTTTATTTAACATAAATTAGGTTCCTACGTAGCTATGTAGTATCATAATGCAGATATTGATTAAAAGCTGTCTTTTTCAGATTTTGATTTCATAAAAAGTATTTTAAAAATTGCACTACAGATAGTAACAAAATGATTTCATTTTTTTTCTTAAAGTAGGGAATAGAACCTACTGTACGGAAAGAGAGAAGGATTTGTAAAATATCCTGAGAAACATAAAATCTTGTCCTGAATTTGAACCAACTTGTTTTATTGAAGAAAATATTTTCTCATTCTCTTCCAAAGTATTTATATATTTTCAGTTTGTCCCTAACACAAGATGACAGTGTACTTCACTGCTGGCCAGGTAAATTCCAAGTTTTGGCTGGAGAGTAGGACATATGCACTAGTGGGTAGGAGTGGGCATAAAACCCTGTCATGGTTGCTGTATTGGAGTATTGGAAAATGAGCAAGACAAAGCATGAGCAGACATTCATGCATCTACAGAGGAACATACAAACTTGTAAAGCTGTAACTATTGTGAAGCTCTAACTATGGGATTTTCTTTTTCTTTTTCCTTTTTTTTTTTTTTTTTTTTGTCTTTTGTTTTCAGGTTGAAATAACAGCTTTAGGTCTGCTAGCAAGAAAGCAAAAAAAATTCCATTTTTCACCAAGCTCTGAGAAAGTAGATACCATAATTTTTCTAGCTATATCCTTTGCCAGAACTTACTCTTTTCTTTCCAGACTATGTCCTCAAAACATTGATAGGCAAGGAATACTTACCTTTAAATTATTAGTTAAAAGAAAATAGAGCAATTTTTACCTGCCACATGTACATATTCAGGCCAATCATTTCAGTCTGTCAGAAGATTGTTACCCACAATTTAAGGTTTTAGTATTGTTTTTTGGAATTATTACTTACACTGAAAGCTACAATAACTGTGGTAACAAAAATGGCATATCCAAGAAGAAGAAACCAACCCCACCAGGTCTTGTCTGATCTTATACAATCTTTGCCTTTTAAATCTGAAATAAAGAGAAAGTAAATTAAATATTTAAGGAACAAAAAGTTGGTTTTCTGATTGAGAATTGGCCAAAAAGATGTCCTTCTATTCATTTTTATCATATTTTCTTTCACTCTAAGTTTTTAAAATTTTTTTCTTGAGAGAACTGTTTTCTTTTACTTAAAACCTGTGAAATTTGCATACCTGTTTTAAACCAATTACTATATGGATAGTAAAAAAATCTCAGGTTATTAGAAGCACAACATCTGCAGAGAACTACTTTATATACTATTTGATGAAAAAAATATTTAAATGACAGTTATCTTACTAAGTTTCAGAAAAGATAAACATTTTGGGGGGAACTAAGCCAAAGTTATGCTTATGGTGCAGTATTGGCCACTGACATGCTTAAGTCCTCGGAAGAATTACATTGGAATATTGCAAAATCTATTGTGAATTCAAAAGTTAGGGAACTGCTTTACAGTATTTAACATGTGTATTCAGATTTGCATGGAAAATCTACATGGGGAAATGTTGGCTTATCCAAAATAGTGTTTTTCAATCAGTGTAGTCACAATCCCATCATGATGACAGAACTTATTTTCACAATGTGGGATGGCGATCAGTTTATTGAAATTATTGTATCAAATTATTGTATTATTAAAAAGGACTTTATAATTAGATGGAAAGAATTTTCCACTCCCACGTGTCCCTACTTTTAGGAATATACTCTACCCTTTCTCTTAAAACTTTTGCATTGCTTAAATTACTGCTATTCTTTTGGAAAACGGAAAGAGAACCGCCTACTTCAGACCAGTGGATTACAAAGCCTGATGAAAAGGACATGAAAGGTTGTTGAAGTTTTGTGCAATTTGTATGGAATAAAGATCCACCATGTGTTTTCGAGAGCTTTAAGAAATTATATTAACAAGTTCAGCATAAAAAGGGATAATATTTCTTAAATAATAATTATTCCATTGCTCAGTGCACTCTCTGCATTGTTTCAGAGCCAAAGAAGTCTCTATCCCTGTGAAGTCTGTATAGATTGTGAGAGCAAAAGATGATCTTCTCTTTATTAGCTTTTTCTCTCTTACTCATACAACTGTAGGCGGCTTTCTCTACCCTTCTCCATTTTATTCAATAAAGTTGAAAAAAAAAATTAATTTCCCTTACATATCCAAAGCATTTCTCTGAATCAAGTGCTTCTTACCACGTACGGTCAAGTTGGTGCCACCTCCACGTTTGTTCTGCATGTTCTGAGTGAGTGTCACATCACAGAAATACGAATTACTAGCACTGTGATCAACATTGCTCAGCTTCAGGATGGAGAATCCCTTGGGAAGGTTTTTTGTGATGCGTATGTGTGGCCTAGTATCTCCTGTGCTTGACTGGACACTCTGCAGATTACTGTGGTTGGGGCCTTTCCTCCAGTACACAACAGCCTCCTCGTTTTCCTCCTCTGGGTACTCAAACACACACAGCATCCACACCGTTGAATTAAGCAGCACGCTGGCATCTGCAGGGTACTGCACAACAGAGAGCTGAGGCCCTGTGCTAGCTGCAAGGTATAAATAAAGTACAAGTAAGTGAGCAAGGATAGGTTCTTTTAGGATGGTCCGTATTCACTAGCTATATGGGTATAGCAGATATATAGACATACAGAGAAGCCACAACTATAAGCATATATAGCACACCCAAGAGAGACAAGATTTTGCCACTGTACTCAGATAAACCAATCCCACAGTGTTCAAATACAAATTCGTAAAGCTTTAGAAAGACAGCTTGAAAGCATTGCCAAGGGAATATATATCAAAGAATTCCTTGTAACATATACAAGTTCCAAGACCAAAAAGTGATCAAGTAGTAAGAATCTTTGTGAACAGAAGCTTTGGACTACATGTAGTTCATATTTTTCTTAAACTTCAGGGATGTCCAATACCAAAGTTTTGCTCTGGGAAATTCCAGACAGTATTTTAAGCTTTAAAAAGTTATAGAAAATATAAACATACTTCTATAACCTGAAAACTTTATTATCTGATTGGCTAGACCTAATGCAAATTTTGTATTTCTTACATATGCAAGAGTTTGTATGAAAATGAACAGTGAAACGAAAACTCATTTTGGAACAATTTAGTGAAAATGATCTGAAGGAGCTTCTTCTTCTGATCAATGGGCACAATATTTTTAATTAAGATGTTTTACTCCAAAGTCCATATTGCCAATAGCTCACGTATGATTTACAATGCAAGAAGTAGGGAAAAAAATGGATTTATAATTTTCCCAGCAGTTATGAAGAAAGGTGGGATAATATTTAAATAGAGTGAGACTGAAAGAAACTAAGGATCTTTATTATCTTTATGAAGATCAATTTCAATATTCCATCCTATTATTTCGATATGTTATTATTTAAGTATTTGTGCAGTCAGATTTTGTGCCCTTTTTATGAGCAGTAATCCTGAAAGACAAGAGAATGCAATGATAAAAAAATGGACTAAAATTAAGAATTAAATAAACATAAGAATAATGAGTGATTTAGGGGTAATAAATTCTATGAGTGGATTAAAATAAAGGACTATTTAAGTTTAATCCAACTCACTGTTTCGATATCATTTAAACAACTTTAGTAATAGATTTCCATTCTTCATTTTCTATCATTTTTCAACATTGGTAATTCCTAATATGTCATTCTAGCCTCTTTAGGGAAATTTTTGACTGTCGCATGTTTTTATGCAGTATAGCTTTGGACACTATGTGCACATAAACTAAATGTATACACTTAACACAAACGAATGCTCTGTAAATCATGGATATTTCTTGTGTATATGCCAACAGCAATGTGCAAAATGGCAGGGGATGCATGCCTGATATAAATCCATTACTGTGCCTGGAATGGCTAAAATGCAGAGAATATCAAATTAAATAAAAGACAGTATGTATCAAGAAGCAATTTTTTTTGTTAAATGTAAATGATCCAGAAAGCTAAGCTTGCCAGCTTTGCTGCAAGACATACATTTACAGATATTATGTGCCAGAGGCAATCAGTAGCCAGTCTACATGTGAACTGCCTATCTTGTCTGCACTTCCTTCATTGCCGTAGACATGATGGCATGAGCTGAATATTAGAGGTCATTAAAGTCACTCTAGATAAACCATCTTAAACTAGAAAAGAGCTTAAAATGGCTTTTTCAAGGAGTGCAAAGATGAGTTTTAATTTTTTTCTGAATGATGGAATGATCCCATATGTGGCAACCATATCAGATCTAATGGCAACCATGTTTCCCTCTCTCTAGTGAAACATGAATAAACTTCATCTAAATTTGAGTATTATCCTAAGTGTTTTGGAATTTTAACTAACAGATCATATGTTACATTATTCTACTCTGACTTGAGGTATGTCAATTTTAAATACCAATATTTATATTTCCACTACCCCTCAATAAGCAGAAATAACAAATTGAAGGCAAGATTCAGTTCATCCCACAAAAAAGTTTAAGTAGGTAACATGATTTTATTTTAGCTGAAAAACATCTATTTATCATTTAGAGTAATAAGTGCAGATATAAGCATTAAAAAATGTGAAATGAATCATATTCCATCTGAAGAGCTGAAACTCGATTTCCATCAGGAATGCCTTTTACTTATGGAATCATTTTCAAAAGAAACATAGTTTGTCTTCAATATGCAGTCTTTTATTGAGTAATAAAAAACTACAAGGTATTTTTAAGTAGAGAAAACATAAATTTAAAAGTACCAAAACAAATTAGAATATCTTTCTAAAATGACTAGTTACCCCTATTTATATACTTTTTTCTTTCTTTATCACTTGGATATTTATATTAAGAAATACATATTCAGAAGTTACTGTGCTATACCGGAAAGAGATTTAGGTGATGAAAACTAACATGAAGCACATTTGTAAATGGAAATGACTCTTGGAATTGCAGGAAGTTTCTGCTCCATTTCCCTCATATATGTGAAAAATATGTATCTTCAAAAATGCGAATACTACGTGGATATACATACACATACTCCAAAAGTTACTTGCAGGTCAGTCTCATTTTAATGCATGTAGAAATATAGCTAACTTTGTGAAGATATATTGATGACTCCTATCAGAAATACCTTTTGCACTTTTTTCATACTATATGATTAAAAAAAAAAGTCATCTGAGCCCAAATAACTAGTATATTATTCCTTAAAGGTTATGGATATAAGTGAATATATATGCTTCTAAAAGTCTTTCAATATCAGATAATACCTAATAATGAAAAATCTGGAAATATTGATCTGAAAATAACATGTAAATAAAAAATTATAACACCCAAAATTTTAATACATTTTCTTTCTTTTTTGATGTGTAACAGTCAGATGGAATTTAAATTTTTAGCTACTCTTGAATATACTTGTATACTTCCTTTTTTATTTCATATGTTTTCTTCCATAAAATAACAATTTGAAGAGTTCATGAAGTAAAAATAAAATCAACTTGAGCAAATGACATATTTACCTTTGATTAAAAATTAGCTCTTCTTGATCAGAAAGTTTAGAAATTTCTGTGATAAAAAGAAAACCTACTTACCTGTAAAATGAACAACGTAAGATATGGTAATTAGTGTACCGAGCTGCATCATTTTCTTGGGATTGCTAATGCAGAGATTTTAAAACCTCAGCTAAGGCTACTGAAACCAAACTCAGCAACTAGAGAAATAATAAATTAAAACTCTCTTAAAGAAACATGTTTTTAACCTTGTTTCTGGAGGGAGGTTCCTGTGGTTTTACTCAGTGTAGTTATTTCCCTTTCTACCATCACACATCCTGGACCTTGCAATAGATCATCTTCTCTACATCACAGTTTAAAATTGAACTCCATCGGAACTAGTTTTCTATCTGAAGATGTTTTTCAAGCATAATAGATGTTTTGGGGTTTTTTTCTTTTTGTGGCATTTTTTTTTTGTGGCCCAAAGTTCACAAAGCTACCCAACTAAAAAGAAAATTAAAAGTAATAGTTACAAATTTGCAATAGGCACCTGTCTCTGATGCTCTTGGCCAAAGTCTTTCTGATACCTTCAGCACCAAGTAAATGAAGATGACTTTGCTCCACCCATACTGGTCCTGTTAGACAAACTATACCATGAAAATGTTTCAGAAGTAATATTGATTCTTTTTGCAGAAACTGTGCTGAAACTATAATTCTGCAATCAAATAGAGGCAAATAGCTGTGAAATGCTATGCTGGGGCAAAGAGGAAATATTGCTACCCTTCTAGCAAATATCTTTTAATCTTGCCAGAGACAATTAGAGCAGCTATTCTAACACCTTGTATGGACTATTATGTATTATCCAGCAAAGTTTCCTCTAGGTTTGGATAAAATTTGGTTTCATCCAGCTAAACTGCCTAAAGATTTGATTTTTGTTTTTGGTTTGACTAAGATATAATTTCCTGAGAAATACGTGGTTTCAATTTGAAGGCTCTGAGAAGTAGAAAGACTTTATTAGTTAATTGCCACAATGACTAATCACTCTCACTATAAATTGTCTCTGTTTTGATTTTTGTCTCTGGTTACCTGGCTCCTAGTTACTGAACTGAAGCAGTTTTTGCATTTCTACTGAAGTGCCCTTTAGTATCATGTATATTTTTCTTCATGGTGACATGCATTGAATAAGATAATCCCTTGCTACTCCTCTTTTTTCTTTTTCTTTTTTTTTTTAAAAAAAAAGGAAAAATTGAAAAGATGGAAAATTTCTGCTGTAAGACAATTTCTCAAGTCCTGGAATAAGGTATGATTCTTTTTCTTTTGACCTGTGATCCTTTCCAGCTAGAAGGTTACCTTAGAACCAGTTATACACAGATAAAGGTCTTGCCCTTCCACAGAAACAGATACAAGAGAAGACTTCATCTCCCTCCACAGAATCCTACTGGGAGCTCACAGTCACTTAACTATATTAAATGCTGTTGCTGGTTTTGAAGATACTGCTTTCTAAAGGAGAATACGTATATCCCATCTTCTTTAAAAAGCACCAAGAATCAAACTCTTGGCTTCCCAGCATAAGAAATACCATATAATGATGATGACAGTTACACTGTGGTAACAATTTGAGATATCCATTAATCAAAATTATTTTTTAAAGATTTTAAAGATTTTTAAAAAATTTTAAATGTACATATATTCAGGCATATATCTTAAAACAAACACTTCAGCACTATTTAAACTTGCATACATAGGCACATTATCTTGGTTAATTAAAATTAATAAAGAGCAAAAATGATTTTCTACAAATATCTAGATAGCCATTTATCATTCAAAGGAAATAAGATTAGCGGCAAGATAGAAATAAAAAATGTATTCTTTAGAAGAGAGAGAAATAAAAATAATTCAAAGCCAATATTAAATCTATGATAGAGATTTTACTTCTTTTTGTTATCAATAGATAGCAAATGTTATATATACATATCTGGTTCAGAGAAAACTGATTACAGACAAGCATTAGTAATTGAATGCAGCTGGCTTGAGATTCAAACATACGTTGAACTAGTACAAACTTGCAAACAACTAGTTAGTATCAGTGCAAACTTTTTTTCTAACTTTTTAGGAAATATATTTGCTTCATCAGATACTGACAGTTTTTCTGTTATCTAACACCAAGGGAAAGTCATGTCTGACAAACCTCATAGCCTTCTATGATGGGATGACTAGCTGGCTGGACGAAGGGAGAGCCGTGGATGTTGTCTACCTTGACTTCAGCAAGGCTTTCGACACCGTCTCCCATACTATCCTCATACGGAAGCTCTGGGAGAGTGGACTAGACGAGTAAACGGTGCGGTGGATCGAGAACTGGCTGGACAGCAGAGCTCAGAGGGTGATAATAAATGGGGCCGAGTCCAGTTGGAGGCCTGTGGCCAGTGGTGTCCCCCAGGGGTCAGTGCTGGACCCCATGCTGTTTAATTTGTTCATCAACGACCTGGACGAGGGCATGGAGTGCACCCTAGCAATCTTAAGCAAGCAGCACAACTTACATTTGGTTCATTGCCAGCATTAATTTAGAGCCCGACAAAGCAGTCAAACCTTATAAAAAGTTTCCTAATGGTAGAAGTAGCAGAGCACTGGAATAGACTCTGGAAGACAGAAGAATGATTAAACAAATATACATCAGGAATGACACGAATATAGATGATCCTGCTATGCAAGCTTTAGCCTGCAGCCAGAAGAGTCTTCTGTGTTTTCTAAATAGATACATATGATGTGATTGGGCCATTACAATAATATCATAATAACACAGACTGAGACAACCTACCTGATCTCAGAAGTTGCTTTATGTACAATCTCTGTTTCTGAAAGCATTAGCAAAATCCACCATTTAATATATATTACTCTAACTTCTATTGTGTGTCTTTTTAACCCACTTATTTTTAATGTGGATGGATGTTGACTTCTGGATTAGAATAGTTGAGTATCAAGAATTTGAGAAATTTCCATGTTTACTTTTGTAAAAGAATGTGGAAAACAATAGTGGTTCCCTACTCTCCACGGATATATCCATAATCAGAGCTTTTTTTTTTTTTTTTTTTTTTCCAGCCTGAGATGAAATGTGCTTCCACAGTCCTGAGGGTTCCTATCCATATTCTGATTAACAGTGGAATAGGCTTACCACTTGAAAATTGGTCTTTACACGTCTATTGTATGTTTGAGTTGCCATTGTAGATAATGGAGGCCTCGTTGGTCTCTCCAGAGGAATCTATTGGTGGCTAAGAGGGCTCTTCCCAGGAATGTTTATCTTAATTCTAACAGAGAGATGCAAAATAGTATTTTAATGCTTAAACAAACCAGCAAACAAAATTCTGGCCCTATGTATAATGATGCATTGAATGATTAATATTTTTCTGCTCTAATCAACATAACTATTCAATGTTCTCATCCTTAACATAGCCAGAAATGCTCCTTCCATAGTCTAGCTAATCATATATCTTCCTCTTAGGTCTCTTACATAACACCACCCTGTTTATTCATATGTGTTCAGAGACTTCTTAATGCCCATTAAACTCAGAACTCCTTTCAAAAAGCTAAAATGACCATCATTTTCTTAATTATTACAGCATATCCATTTGGGAAAGAGTAGGCTTTCCTTAGCTTAAGGTGGAATTTAACATTTTGCCTATCCCCAAAGAGTGTGGTAAGAATCAAACTATTATGAACTAGGAAGACCTTTTCTCTCCTCTATCTCCTTCCTCATACCCCTTACTCTCCTTTCCATTGAAGATTGTTTCTACTGGCCTGGAACCATTTATCTTGCTATTAATTTGGAGAAGTTCTATTGCAGTGCTTTTAATTGTATGTTACTGTACTATTAAAAAAAATCAACTAGGCAGAAAAGAAACTATCTTGAGATCGCAGTATATTCATATTAGGACATTAGGACAAAACAATAAAAAATGCAAAAAATGCACAGGGTAATGTAGGATAGATATAAGCGTACGTAAAAATGGTTTAGAAATCTTACAGATTGATTTTGATAACTGAAATCATCTGCTTCCAGTGAAATCCTCACCTTTGCTTTGAATTATCTGTTCTACCAATTATATTGCAATTTAATCTGGACTGAATTTCAGCTGCCAAGCTGCTTCCCAGTTATTTGTTGAGAATGTGGTAACTGTAAGAGTTAGCCTAACTTAGTCTGCACGAATCCCACTATCACAGTGAAAGCACTGGAGATGATGCTCCCACACTTAATACTCCTGCTAGGCAGAAGAAAGACTAAGAGAGATGTAAGATGATTTTCGCATGAAATACAAAAGTTAGGGTGACTATTTGAAACCTCCACTGAAAGAACAAGTCAACAGATCTTTGGGCTTTCTCATAGCAAGAGTAGGCAACACCCTTCTCTAGGCTAATGTAAGTGTTCTTCATCAATGCCAGGAAAAGCAAAAACAAGATGTTTATTGCATCGGTACAGTTGTACTTACATTGACAATCACTCTGACTTAGAAAATGCTCTATTAATGAACTTAAAACCCCACAGGCAGATATTAAGCCATGAATATTTGCTTCTACAGAAATTGTACATTATGAATGGAGGAAGAAAATTACCGAGAGGAGAAAGCCGAGAGGAAGAGAAAGGAAATATTAAAGGAAGGATAAAAGAGAGAGTATCCTAAAGATAAATGTAAAAGCACAAACTGATTTATGTAAATGCAAAAACATTGACTAATTATTCTGAGATATACAAACTACAGCTTCCAAATATTTTCCTCTAGAACCCTTTGTTATTTTACAGAGGCACACATGAAATTACTTCATCAGTATTGTTTAACCATATGAGGTGTAAGGTTCTATTTCTTAACAGTACTTTTACAATCAGTAATGAAAAATCAATTTTGAAGCTAATATATATTTTTTCTTGAATGGTGACTTATCTGTAAATCAGCAAATTAAGTTGTCAGAAATTATTTTCTTCTTGATGGAGATGCCAAATATAATTTTAACAGCTGAATAAATATCTATATTTCTTTATTTGTTCAAGGTTCCTTGTAATTCAGAGAGGTTTTGCTTTCTTCTTTCAGTGCTGTGGAGCTGATGAAGGAAATGCACTTTGTTTATTCTAGGAGAATGAAAAAGATGAAAAAGGAAAACTGGCTGGATTAGAGAAATTATGTCTCAGATTTTGCTATTTAAAAAAAAAATTAAAAAGTTGAAAAAAAAAAAAGACTTTAATGAGTGCCCTCAGAGCTTTATATTTCACCTAGTTTAAAACTCCAGATGCTGGCCACATATCTGGAAAGTGGAGCTCATGGCAATAACTATTTTGCTAATTCTCTTGTGACTGATTCATAAATTCAAAAAAAGGAAAATCAAGAATGAAGGAGAAAAAAGTAACCAGAACTGAATTATATTGACAAAGTAATATAATGAAGCTCATCCTGTGTCTGCCAGTCGATATTTTTTCCTTAAATAAATTTATTAAGTTGTGTTGGCACTCTTCTACTTTCTTCCAACGCTAAATGCACTTTTAAAAGTAAGGAATGGAAAGCTCATATAATTATTTTATGAATCCTGAACATTTTTTCTCAGCCAGCAAAAATTGCAGGTGTTAATAATAATGAAACAACTAAATTACTGATTTCTATCCCTATGGAGAAACCATCAACAATCAAAGAAACAGATGGGCCAACAAGTGTGGTAATTGAGATTCTTAAACAAAGTATATTTAATCACCAGTAGCAACCAGACATAAAGCTTCCTTTCTTCAAGCTACTGAAGGTAGGAGAAATCACTCAACAGATACTGCTTTCTACTACTTGTCTGATATCATCAGATTTCTGGGGGAACATTTTGATTGACCAGTGTAATCTCTTCCTTTAATATTATACTTAATCCAGTCCTTCTGAAAAACAAAATACATCTGTGTGTGTGTGTATGTATATATATATATAATATATATATCAAAGATGTCAGACTTACAGCATTTTTACAATTGCTGCCTTTTGTAAACTTTTTTCAGTTTTTGATTTGGTGACAGTTTTCCTTCCTTCCACCTAATTCCTTTTCAAATTCTGCAAATTTCCCTTGTAAACACTTTTCAGTTTGATTAAACACTTAATAAAGACCAATATCTTAAGTATTATTCAGTTATCTAAAGTGTAACTAGGGCCAAATTTAAGCACATAAACCAATAAGAGAATTTAAAAAAATCCTACTAAGCTTGAAATATTCTAGAAAGCTAAACTCAGTTTAGCTATTCTTTTTCTGAGATTACATGATCTTTGCAAACTAGGTCTCTTTCCATGTAAGTAAATTCCCTGAAGGGCACTACTTAATCTGAGTGACATAGACCAGTGTTACGGAGTTCTGTGTACACATAAGCACCTACCACAGTTTTCATTCACTAACAGAACCAGCAAAGGGAAATATACTGTAACCTCTTTGCTGTAGGAGCCAATTTCTAGAAAATCTGCAGAGGAAATTTGGATCAGGGTCCAAATTTCAGTCTTTTAATGCAACTGAAAATCTGGCTGCATACATTTCCCTGTTTTGTTTAGCCCAAACTAAATTTAGAAACAAGTGAACGGAGATATATTTGGAAAAACAAACAAACAAAAGAAACTTAAAACCTAAAGCAAATCAAGGCAGAGCAAAGTTCTTTTATCTCTCCACAAAACTTACAGTAGAATAAAACATTTTGAATAGCATTTGTTGTCTGAAATAAGGGCATCCTTAGATACCTTACCAGATGTATAATCTGTTTATCTTACTGTATCCTTTTTTTGTTGTAATGAAATCATAGAGAGCAAAATTAGAGATGGAAAAATCTCAAAGAAACTGGTCCATTGACCAATCTTTCTGGGCACCAGAAATCTGAAGGGTCAGTTCTGTGCTTTGTTATAGTAGCTTATTGTAGGACAAATAGAGAAGAGAGTTTCAAAGTCAGATGATATAGGTTTTGAGCCTTTGAGAGCACACACATTGTAATCCAAAAGGATAAATCAGTAAGGCTCCAATAATGATAAATTTGAAAGGAAAAATTAAAGCTTACAATCTAAACATCTATGTTGCAGAATCTCTCCTTCTGTTGTTGATCAGCATACATACATTTCATTAGTAGAAAACCAAGGACTATATCAGCATTTCTCCTTGTGCTTTAGAAGCTGAAGCAAAGATTCCCCTGATATATGCAGGTCCCATTTTTCAAGAGGATGCTTGGACATTATTGCAACTCTCTTCAAAAGCTTGTAATCAGGAAAGTTGACTGACCAGTTCAGTGATAAATAAGGAGACTTTTGTGGGATAAATGAAGAGACTGAAAAGGATAAAGAGTAGTTAAGTATTCACTTACCTTTCTGTCCTCCTTTTTGCCTGTTTCTGTTCAGTTTTATATTTCATAGAGGATGAAATATGATTTGTCCTATTTGAACTGGTAAATGTGGGACAAATTACTAGATTATCTCATTCTCTTTTCTTATATCATGGACTTTTCTCATAGCAAAACTAGAGGAACAACCATTTTGGTTTTTTTGTCATTATATATATTTCTGAAGTTTTTAGTCCAGTAACTGCTATTTATTTTTATGCTGTAGGAGATACAATCTTTTTAGGTCACCTGAAGATTTTCAGTGTTAGCATGGCACAGAAAATGGGTAGCCTCTACTGGAACTAATATATAGGTTGTTGGGGGTTGCGGAATCGGAGTGCCTTTTCCCTTAGGCTGTGCTCTAATAAAACTAAGACTGTAATAAAGTGTATTATCTGCTAAAAACATCCATTCGTTAGTTCTGTTATTTATTTCTAGTTGGGGAAAGAAGGAAGGTGAAAAATCAGCATATGTAAGTGTGAGAATACTGTTAACATGATAGCTAAATTGTTGTGTCTGAGCTCCCAGAAGAGTACACCTGAGTGCCATAGGGATTATATTTAAGAGAGATGTTCAATTACTTTAGGTGGAAGAGAAGAATCTCCCCAAAAAAGATATTCATTTAGCAAGATGGAGTATAGTGAAGATAAGGGAAAAGGTTAGTAAGTTATTTCTATCAGATAACAGAGGAAATCCTTAGAAGTCTGCAGTCAGCAGTCTGAGTCCTTAATACTTCCTTTAATTTATCACTTTGGCTGAAATAATAGGATTTCAGTTCTGTCTTTGAATTTTGAATCAAATACTCATCTCAAATGAGAACAATTTTAAGTATTTTTCACTTTATAAAACTAATCAGGGTAGGAGGCAAGTCTTCTGCAGCAAGTGTCGTAGCAGAATGTTTTTTCATTTAGATTCTACCTCCATTTGCTGAACCATAGGCATCTGATAAACGGCAGTATTTGTGCATCAGGATGCATCAGCAACATCATTCTCAGGTGACATCCCCAAAGAGCAGCAGATGCTATCTAAACCAGCTGTCAGACCCAAATAAATAGAGGTCAGAATAGCATCTGTCTCAGCTATTGCACATTTGCTGACATGCAGCAATCTTACTGTGTGTATTATATAGTCTAAAGTCTAGTGACAGATACTGCCCGGGATTGTTTGCTTTAGGTGCATGCCCAAAGATCTTCACAAACAGCTTGATAAAGTCCCTAAATGGTCTAAAGATAAGAGATCAAGATTTCCAGTGAAATAGCACAAGCTTCACCATTATTTAACGAGTACATCTTTAAAGTGTCATCCAAGCACTAAGGTTTCATGTGAAAAAAAAAACCTATATAGTTCAAGGTAAAATAAATCCAAACAGATTTTGTGACTTCTGAATGTCAAATATATATCTTGACCACAGTCTCTGCTACATTATGATGTTTGCCTCTTAATGTTAAGGGCAGGGAGGGGAGAGTGCTATTCCCCATGATTCTTTAATTTTTGTGATTGTAACATGCTTGTACAAAGATAAAATGGAAGCTTAATTAAAGTATAGCAAATTATTTTGATAAGGTATTTCCCACCATATTTTTGTTTTGTGTATGTGTGATCTTTGCTTTCTAAACTTTATGGGGATGGGAAGAGAAGAAAAGTTATAGAAAGAGAAGAAAGGCTAAAGGAAGGGAAGGAAAGAGGAGGAAAAGGAAAAGAAGAGGAGCTTAGACAAAGAGTGAAGAAAACAACAGGAAAAAAGTGTCCTTGATGGACACTTTGGAGTACTCCAATGATGAAGGATTGGCAAGACATCTTGAAATGACTCAATCCAGCTGCTGAGGGGGGAAGAACATGTTGAATTGCACTTCTGTGCAACATCTGTGAATTACATAAAGGTGAAGCCTAATGTTTTTCACTGTATGTTTTCTGTGTATGTTTCCATTGCAATGAAAGTGGACAACTGTTAACAAACTTTCAAATGCCCTTGAACAGGTAGTACTCTTTTAGAGATTTTCTGTGAAATATAGTTCTGAGGTCTTTAAAGGTGGCCTCAAGATTCTGTATATTTGAACTTAAGCTCCTATTTTTTAGTGCAACGGGGATGTTGCCAGCCTGGATAAGGGACTATTTTGCAAAATCTAAGAATGACTACTCAGCAGATCGAAAAAAATTCCAAAATGCTAATTTTTGCGCTCAGAAATCTAGACTCATTGGATCTCAGTTCAGACCCTCTGCCATTGCTACTTGTCCTGGCACAACTGTGATGGATTAAAAAATATTATCCTTTTTTTTTTTTTATACTATCTCTTATAATAATATTTTTTCCTCTTGATCACCACTACAACAGCCTAAAATTTTCCAATGTAGCTAGTTATTTCCACAACCAACTGGCAGTCTGCCTCCAGATATATTGTTTTATTACTAATAACAGTTGAGTAACAAGAAGTACATAGTTCCCAATGGTGACAAAGGTAAACAGAAAGAAAATAGACTTGTGTGTGAAACCCTCAAACGAAACACACTGCTAACCAAGGAAACCATATGACCTCCATAGGACTGAAATGAGAAACCCTTCATTCGATCTTTTACCTACTCTGTTTTTTTTTACAACGGTCAGGACATGGTCTTGTAAAAAACTTTCAGAGAAGGATATCTCTTTTCCTGAGATGGAAATTGTTTTTGTGGTTATTTCATCGTAATGAGTCATATTGCAAAAGCCTGCTTTGTGTTTCATGGCTAAATACTATTACAATGGGAATCATGTTGTGTTTCAGAATATTACTATACAATCTGTTTCCCTAATCTGTTTCTATCTAATATCCTTTTAATCAGTGAAAAAATTCTAAGCAAAGACTGTGATATTTTGCAGTGAATATCACAGCAAATTAATATGGCAGCTTGTCCTGGTCAGCTAGTGTTATTTCGAACACTGGTGCACTCTCAATTCTCCTTACATATATAGTAAAGCAGCTTTGCTCTGAGAATGCTCATCCTCCTGCATGTTGCTCTGAGATTCTGACTGTGCAGAAACTAAGATGAAAAATTAATATTTTGGTTATACAAAGATGAAAAGCAGCTGTGTTTTCATGAGCTGTCATAGAGATGTGACCCAGGAATCATGATTTTTCCAGACAGACCTTACCCTGTGTACAGATCTAAGGCCATCATTTGGGTTTGTTTCAGCAGCATAGGCAAAAATGTATGTGCCAACCTCAAACTGGAGGATAAATGAGTTTGGAAGCAAGATAGCATGTGAGAAGAAGGAGTAGGGGTTCAGGAACACCTATTGCCTGCTTCTTTTCAGGCTCTGTTGGCAGAAGCAGATCTGCACTGTTGCAGGAGGAGAGATGCCAAGCATGGCCAATACATCAGTAGCAAGATTATGGCTACTCATTCCAGAGTCTGGATGACCACTGATCTCAGGATTTGGTTTTGATGGAGGATGTCACTCTGCAGCCTTTCTTAGAGTTATCCTGCCATGAGCCCAAGTCTATAGCATTTACCTGCATAGCTGATCCCTACTCCCAGCTTCAGTTTTACACCTGGGCTTCAGCGCAGGACCACGATGAGAATCATAAAACCATTATGCCTGGAACAGACCTGCAGGATGACCAAGTCCAACCACAATCCCATCACCCCTACGCCTGCTAAATGATGTCCTACCTTTAAATCTAACCTTAGAGCAGATTAGTGCCAGCATCTGAAGTTCTCCGTAGGAGCCACTTGCCAGGGAATTTAGGAGATTTACAGTACATGTATGCATGCCAACTGAAACACCATAGCATGAATCAGCCACATCCTCACTGAAATGGTGTCAAGGACAAAGGGGTTATGAGCACTTGAGAGAGGAAATTAAATCGTGCTGCAGTATTACTAAACATTTTAAATAGGAAAAGAAGGGAAAATAGCATTCGTAGGTTGCCTAAGAAATAATATAATTTTCAATGTCAAGATCCAATTCTAATAATTTTTCTTTTCCATTTCTTTCCATGTACTATGAAATTACATATTCAAAATAACTAGCTTTTGTTAAAAACTTTTCATTTCAATGTGTTCTATACTATCTCATTACAGAGAGATTTCTGTGAGGCTATCCTGTCTCTGGCAATGTATGAGAATGTGGAAAAGGTATGTAGCAAGTATGCTGTTGTGCTGAATGTCATATTCAAGTCATTCAAAAAGTTTGTTTTCCTGATACTGCTCTATCCACTGACTATTTTTTTACCACCTGCTTTCTTCTATGAATTTATTCACATCTGTTATTTCTGCTATAAGTATTTTTGAGGGCAAACCTGACTTGATACACCAATACTTCATAAAGAGACATTTTCTGACTTGCGAGCTTCCTTCTAACACATAGATCTCTGTTTTACAGAAAGAGTTATGGATAGTTAACAAAGCAGAATACATCAATTAGATATTCTGATGCCAGTAGACTTTGCTAAATTAACATCCATGTATTTTTTGAGCTAGGTAAGCCTTCAATATATAAGAAGGATGTGGCAGAATTCATGAAACAGGAGCTTACAGTGAGAATGAAAACAAATACTGTCCCTCAAATTTTAAATTTTTTTGTTCTTGACTTTTGAATGCCGACCTTTGCTGCCAGAATGTTCCCTTAATGCATTTAGTTTTAATTTAATTTCATAGTTATTTTAAAGAACACTGATAATTCAATTCCTATTTAAAGATTCTGTAGCAAATGGAACCTCAAGATCAAAGTTCAAAGCCAATTCATTATACAGTTAAATATTTTAGCATTGCTTGACATTTTAACTTGGCTCACAGCACTAACAAGTGAATCGCTATATAGAAATAATTTTCAAGAAGCATATAGAGGTGCTTCTCAATCTTTCTTTTTACTAAAGCTGATGGAGATATAGGAATTTTCTGACTGTAGAAATGTTCTTGCATCTAGAGACATTCAAAGAAATTTTACAATGGCATTAAAAATGAAGAAGAAAAAAGAAAAAAAGAAAGGTGAGGTAAATTAAGGTATTACATAATCATAGAATGATAGAATAGATAGGACTGGACAGTGTCTCTGGAGATCACCTAATCCAATCTCCATTTTCAAAAGAGATTCAAGTTGCTAACAGCTGTGTACAGTAGCGTTTTGAATGTTTCCAAGGATGAGAAATACACCTTTTCTGGTCAAGCTGTTTCAGTGTTCAACCATTCTCACAGTGAAGATGTGTTTTCTTGTATTTAAGTGGAATGTTAAGTGTTCAGTTTGTGACCAATGCCTCATATTCTGTCACTTGCCACCCCTGAGAAGAGTCTGTCCTTGCCCTCTTGACATCCTGCAATCTCAGATATCTATAAACATGAATAAGATGTTTCTCTAGCATCCAAGTATGGCTTCAGCAGTATGAAGCAAATGGTAGGATCACCTTCCTCAGCTGTCTTGTGATGCTCTTCCTAAATGCAGCCAAAGAAACAAAAAGCCTTCCTACACTCCTCTGCAAAGCTGCTCTGGAGCAGTTTTGAAGCCAACTATGGAGTTATTCCTCCCCAAGAAGGACTTGAAATTCTGTTCTGTTTGTGCTTCATGAAGCTCCTCTCTGCCCATTTCTCCAAACAGTCAAGGTCCCTATGAATGGCAGTGCAAAGATCTGGTGTAATAATCACTCCTCCTAGTTTCATATCATCTGCAAACTTGCAGAAGGTTCATTCAATCCTTTCATTCAGATGTTAAACAGTGTTGGATCCAGTATCAGCCTCTGGTGGACACTGCTGGTCTGGACTTCGTGCTGCTGATCACAGCTTTCTGTGTCTATTGTCAGTAGGTCTGAGGGTCTTTATCAAATGTTTCAACAGGGAGATGGGTAGAAGCAAGGGGTCCATCTTCCTTTTACAGTAGTGTATACCCTAGCCAGTGCAGTGAGTGCATCTGTATGGGTATTATAGTGTAGACAAAAAGTATCTCAACTCTTAAGTGCTACAAAATTGGGCTCATATTTTTTCTGTCTTTTTTACTTCCTTTTTTACTTGATGTATGAAAATATAATTAGCTTTATTAATTGTTCAATATATAAAATAAATATGTAAGATTGAAATCAAAAGTATATATATATTATATATAATAACTTTATTTACTTTTGATGATTTCAATATAATTTCAAATCTTTGCAAATATATCTGCACATATTGCAACTTCACTTCTTCAATTAAGCAAAACCAGAACTGCTACATGAGCATTGAACATCAATATGATTCATTAAATATCTTTAAACATATTTTTCCTCACAGCTTCATTCTATTTACCGAGTTCTGCTATGATTTTTTTTATATCTAAGAGGCTGAGCATCTGCTTGCATGGAAAATTCCATTAGACCATAATACTCTCCAGTTAATTGCACAGCAAATATTTATTTCTCGCACATCAAATTAATGAAACAGGTTCAATGAGAGAAAAAATCACATCAGCTTGGCAAATATCACCTATCAAGCTGCACAAGACTTCCAAGGCATTCTTGGCAGAAATCCTATATCTAGAAGAACAGTATTCCTTCAGGACAGTTGTCATCATTTAATTACTAGATGATAACATTGTTGTAAGTTAGTTATTGTTGGTGTTTCTTTTTACCAAGAAGGAATAAAATAACAAATCATTTATTTTGAATTTACAAATATGCCATGCCACAGCTAAAACAATGCAACTGAAGAACGATCACTTTCAAACTTCTACAAATACTAGCTAATTTTAGAATTAAATAAGCTTAGTTGCATATTAGTACTCAATATTCCTCAAGCACTTGTTCTTCACCATACATAAAAATGAAAGATTTAAAAGCCAATTTTCACAAACCTCTTTTTCAACAAACCTTATTCTACAATAATGACTGCATCCATCCTGCCTAATTCTGATGTGATTTATTTCATGGACAATTATAGTTTCATATCCTGCATGAAAACCTTATATATCTTCATATTTGGTATTCCCTCCTCACCAGTTGTTCTAAGTCTTCCTATCACAGAATCACAGAATCACAGAATCTATAAGGTTGGAAGGGACCTCTAGAGATCATCTAGTCCAACCTTCCCGCT
>JAUBOD010001112.1:926498-990551 GCA_032353885.1 Nothura maculosa | reverse complement strand
GTTGGCTCTCTTCCAGTCCTCGGGCACCTCCCCTGCTCTCCAGGACCTCTCAAAGATGATGGAGAGAGGCTGAGCAAGAATCTCAGCCAATTCCTTCAGGACTCTAGGGTGCATCCCATCTGGGCCCATAGATTTTTGGGTGGCCAGCTTGCCTAAGTGGTGGCCAGCTTGCCTAAGTGAATGATGCTGTAGTGAAAGATGCTGTAGTGAATGATGCTAATGACACTATACATGACTGCTTGTAACAACAAAGGTAAGAAAGTGATGGATAGAGAAATAAAGCTGTTTGTACAGAGGAAGCAGAAATCCAAACTTTAATTTTTATGGTTTGTTGCACTGCTATAAAATGTATACCATTCCCCCCCCCGCCAACATAAGTTTCTGAGAGGTTCACAAATACTTACCTTTGCTTCTACAGACTTTGTTTTTTATGCCATTTGATTCTATTGAAGATGACAAAAAGTAGGTGCATGGTATTTATACCACATTAACCTCTTAGAACCTGTTAGTTCTGTGCATGTAAATTTAACTTTAATGCCTAGGAGTAATGTTCATTTTTTAAGTTAATGGAATTTAATGAAAACTACTTGAATGTAATAACCCAATTCAGTTTCAAAACATAAAACATGAATGAAAAGAATGTTGGTCTGCTTTATTTTTTTTCCATGAAGCTATTTAAATTTCAATTAAAAATGTGCCATCTTCCAGAAATTATTTTGGAACTATTCACTTTTTAATTATATGAAGAGCATGCCAAACTGTATCTATGGAGATATGAAGTTTATCATAACTTATCATATCATCCTCCTTTTAGATAGAGAAATATTCCTTATAACTAAGTATGGAAACTCTAATAAGAGTATCTATCATAAGAGACTTAGGTGAAATCTGTATTTCTTCTGAAATGTTGATGAGATATATATGATGTATATTACTCTGTGAAAGGAAAAAAAAAGCCTCAACCAGATGTTATCATGTATTTACAAAAAGATTAAAAGCAATCTGGCCCTATTTTCTTTTGAGCTGCAAAGGTGATGAGATGTTTTGTAAAAGTTCAGTAAAAGTTCAACAGCAACTTATAAAGCTTAAAAAGAGGAAGTTACCAAAATTATACTTCACCTTGAGTAAATATGTTTAAAAAGTATGAAAAATGCCCCATGACAATGTAATTAAGTGTCATGGAACGAGTGGTGGTGGGAGGATGAGTGACAAAATGCACTCATATGAAAGAAATAATAATAGGATTTATTAATATGAACAATGATTTCATGAGAATCTATGGCAAGGCCACTTATTATTTACTGCATGAAGACTCTAGATAATACACAGTATTATCTTAGATGCCCTCTCGTAGGTTCAGACTGGACTCCCTGGCTTTCCAAGCTCCTTCTGAGAGGAGTCTGAGTGTGACTGGATCAAATCCTAGTCCCAGACCTGGTCAATGGTTTATGACTAAGGCTTTCTGTGCACAGCTACAAAGTAAAGTTAAAGAAAGCTATATTCATTTTCCACAAATCTTTTGTGGAAACGCATATCTCAGCCTCGAGGAGTAACCTTGAGAGGTGTCCCTGCTCAAGGAGAGATCCTGATGTGCAGCCCACTGCTATACCAGGAAAGCTCAACTTATAGGATAAGATATAAAATATATGACTTATAGTCATTCTTTCACCTCAGAGGACCATTAGCTAGTGTGCTAGCCTTATCTCCCCATTGGAATGCAGCCTTCAAGACTGTTATGTTGATGTCTGAGTGGGAAAAGAAATCAAGAAGGCGCCTACAACGATTAGATAAGTTGCTGGTGGTTAGCAACTGAATAGGGCTGCATGTAATGTACAGGTCAGGTTGAGCTGGGAAAGGAACATATCCATCACATTAAGGGAAAATTCCTTAAACTGAATCCTCCTATGTATATTAGGAGTTCAGCATAATTTTATTTTGTCATTGTTTCAGCTCTTCAGGTGAAATCCCCTGGACATTGGCAAATCAGATCTATAAAAACCATGGAAGTGCCTCTCTCATCTGCCTGTAGACCAACTGCAGTTCCACCGTAATTGATCAATTGAGATGCTTGTATACAAGGGCAATGACAAAAGTTTGGAAGTTATAGCAAGTTTTTTGAAAACAGGTCAATGACTATTTTCAATTCTTGTTATTGGGAAGAAATTTGAATAAGCTAGTAAGACTTCATCTCTCTGACCAGGGGTAAAGAAGTCTATTTAAAATGAGAAATGAGTTCTAATCCTTGTGACCAATAATTTTTATGGATAACTTGTAAATGAGGTTAACTTTTTTTTTAACGCTTACGCATATATATCATATGATATAAGGAATAAACCTGGTAGTGCTGCAGTTGTTATATTTCAGATGAGAAAAGGCCAGGGTCAGTTCTTCTGAAACAACCAACTTTCAAGTTCAATATAGCAGTTGGCAAAAAATAACTTGCTTCTGCTTGCTTCATCTTTCTGTGAGAAATAATGTGTTTGATTAAGTGTTTGAGTATCATGTTCTTTCCACGGACTAACAAGTAGACACAATATATTTTTAATCAAATTTAAGCCACTATATCTGATTTTTTTAACTGTTACAGATTTATTTAAACATCAAGCTTTCAAGCTTTTTTTTCTACTGTAACAAATCTGGGAACAGAATTGACTAAATAGGTGATAGGAAAATAATAATTGCAAATAAAGCCTTCCTATATTATAGCCAGTGTATACTAAAGCCCTTGTTTTAAATGGAAGCTCTTCTGGAATATATAGTCTATATTTTTCAAATGATGAATAATCCTGAAAAGTTAATATGGTAAATTAAACCAAGTATAATTTCCTAAATCTGTTTCTTTTTAAAAAAAAGACTCAGAAATATTAAAAAACACGTGTTATTTTCTTCTGCTTTTGTCTTAAAATTGTGGATTAAAGATATACAAAACAGAAAAGATTATCCCGTCATGCATGCAATAAACATCAAAAACATTGATAAAATCAAAAATATCATCAATGCTTAAAATCAATGACACAATCATTTCTCTCTTAGTCGGTTTTATGTTAATCTGTCAACTAATTTTATGATGTTTGTTAAAAATATGACTCAGAGTAGTTAACAGATGTTAAAAATCAGTTTCACTGAAAGTACGAAAACACTATTTCCTTTCCTATTTTCTCTTCTTTTTGCCTCTTCCCTTCTCTTACTTTCCTTCATGTATGGTAGTAAAACTATGCAAATAAGTCATTCTAAAAAGTCCTTCTTGTCACCTGAAATAGCTTTTTGTAATATAAGAATTACTGCAGAAAGGGATAGGGAAATTGGTCATGAAGTTTAATCTAATCTTTTTGGGGAAGGGATGCCTTGTTATGTTGCTCTTATTAAGAATTAAGTAATGATCTCATATTCTAATGGCATGACATCTTAATATTATACCATCAAATATTCTATAGCTAAGAGGAGGAGATTCAGAATTTATACCAGTCTGTAGGTACTGGTACGTACTGTAAGTGTTAGGATTAGTGTATTGAAGAACAACACTTCTGAGCAGTCTTTTTCAAAACACTCTACAGAAATAGAGATTGTCTTCTTTTTGCTGTCTGGAATAGTAACAAAGCTGTATGAATACATTAGTCCCTGACATCTCACTGTACTAAAAGCAGTCTTGTAATTTTTTTTGGCAAAATCTAGACTCTGTTCATAGCTTTTAGTTTTAACTATTCCTCAGTTAGGGCCAATCAGCAGAGCTAAAACTTTCATTGTAAAATCTTATACCATGATTTTAACCGAATAGAGAAAGAACAATGGAATAATTGTCAAGTTTTGATTTAAAAACTGCATCCAGCTTTCTAGGATTCTTTAAGTAAATCCCCAAGCAATTCCATCTCAGTAACTGAAAGATTTTTATCACTTTGCCTCACAAAAGGTGCCACTATCATTTTTACAATTGACTTCACTACAATCTATAAAGTCACTTTAGTTTATTCAAATATGTCAGTCGATTTCAGTTTTAAACTCAAATGCATTATCTCTTACCATTACAGTTTCCTCTTTATCTCAGTTTGATAATAAAAGTACAATCAGTTCTTTGGTAGTGTGCTTGTTAAGCAGATTTTTAAGTGGCGCAGAGAAAAATAGAATTGCCATTCATATATCTCACAGATATAATAAAGACTGAACTGAAATACCTACCTACTTCTTTTGAGGCATAGAATTTTTATTTTTTTTTTTCCAAAGCCTCAAAGGATCTTTTTAAACTTGCATATATATTTTTTCATTTCTTTCCATCCTTTCCATTCTGGATAAAATAATAACACTTGCAGTTTGCTAAGACTTAGAAGAGCAATACTGTCTATCAAAAATAAAACCGAGATTTTACCTGTATTTTGTTTTATAACCCAGTTGATTGTAGAAATCAAAGATATGAAATTAATTATATATTCCTTGCTGTAGTTTTTCCTCTATTATTTCCTTTACTGTTAGTGTATTTTTTTTCTTTTTTATTTGTTAAATGTATGTTTGGATCTTCTTGTTTTCTTACATTATGATCAATCATTAGTGGTATTCCCCAGGGGTCATTGTTGGGGTCAGTCCTGTTTAATACCTTTATCAATGATCTGTATGAGGGGCTTGAGAGCATCCTCAGTAATTTGCAGACAACACCAAGTTGGGAGGAAGAGTTTACCTACTTGAGGGTAGGAAAACTCTGCAGAGGAATCTGCAGGTTGGATCAAGGGGCTGAAAACAACTTCATGAGGTTCAATAAGACCAATTGCCGGGTCCTGCCCTTTGATCACAACAACCCCATGTAGCTCTACAGGCTTAGGGCAGAGAAGCTGGAGTGGTACACAGCAGAAAAGGATATGCGGGTGTTGGTCAACAGCCAACTGAACATGAGCCAGCAATGGGTCTCCTGGTTTGTATCAGGAACAGTGTAATCAGAGGAACTAGGATAGTGATTGTCTCCCCGCACTCAGTGCTAGTGACATCTCACCTTGAATACTATATTCAGTTTTGGGCTCCTCACTACAAGAAGGACACTGAGGTGTTGAAGCATGTCCAAAGAAGGACAATGAAGCTAGTAAATGGTCTGTAGCACAGACCTTATGAGGTGTGGCTAAGAGAGCTGGTGTTATTTAGCCTGGAGAAGAGAAGGCTCAGAGGTGACCTTATCTTTCTCTACAACTACCTGAAAAAGGGTTGTAATGAGGCAGGGGTCAATCTCTTCTCCAAAGTAACTACTAAAGGGACAAGAGGAAACGGCCTCAAATTGTGCCAGGGGAGGTGCAGGCTAGAAGATTTTCTAAATATCTAAAGATATCTAAATATGTAAAGATATTTAGAAGAATTTCTGCATGGAAAGAATGATGAAGCACTGGAACAAGCTTCACAGGGAAGCACGGAGTCATGGTCCCTGGCACTGTTTAAGAAATGTGTAGATGAGATTTAGGGATGTGGTTTGGCTGACATAGATTGGTGTGGTTGGGCTCAGTGATGTTGAAGATCTTCACACACTGAAGGTGCATGTGTATTTGTGTGTGCATATGTGTGCTCCTGGGGCATCGTATAGTAGGATAAACAATTCAGAAAATAATATATCATAAGAGAATCTTCATAGCAACTATTTATCTTCTCCTGCTGTCTCATGCTCTCAAACTTGCATCTGGTGAAAAGTATATGTAACTTTTTTTTTTATACGTAACCAATTCCTCCAATTTGCCAAAACATAATTCTAGTTAATTGAGACAGATGAATGTGAAAATGAGAGCAAATTTGAGCCCTTTTTGTCTCAAGGTCAAAGACACTTATGACACAGCCATAAGAAAGTAAAGAGTATATTTCAAAGGGAGAGTCTTGCAGGTTTGAAAATCTTCTCCTTTGAAGGCTCTTTTGTAAGAGAGGAGATAGAAGTCCAAGATTCCAAGAAATCCAAGAAATCCAAGAGTCCAAGGAACCACAATATTTTATACTATACATTTTTACTATAGCTGAAACTGCACTTTCAGGAATATGTCTCCATTTTCTCATTATCTTCTGAAAACTGTTTTAGCTCTTGGTGCAACAGGCCAAGGTTATTTAAGATCAAATATCAACAAAAATATTTACTATAATAGTTCATAAATGTTATTAAAACTAATTTTCCAGAGTAAAATGATATCTTTCTTCTCTGATACATACATGTTTTAGGAAACAGACATTAATTATTGAAGAGAGAGATAAATGGACTACAAGTATGTAAGAATATATCTAAAACATGCAATAGGATGTCATGAGGTATTTAAAATATCAGCTATTGAAGGAATATCAGAATCAAAGCCAGATATCCTCTACCAGTGCATACATCACCATGCTTCAGCCAGTTAACCTTTTCAGAGGTAGTGGTTATTATCTTGGGCCCAGACATGCTGTGCAGTTCTACTTGCTGTGGTTTTGCTGTGCACATCAATGGGAATGTAGACATTATTAAAGCAATCTTCAATGCATGAGCTGGATGCCAAAACAACGGGCAGCCTCTCACCATTAATCTGTACAACGCTCTTGAAACACCATGCCAGTACCTGACTGATGAGCCCTCTTTTTTTTTTTTTGCTTTTTATTTTGTTGTTTGTTTATATTTTGTGTATTGCTTTTTGATACCAGAACAATCATGAGCAGAGCTAAGAATAGTATGCAAATAAAATGCACCAAGAAAAATCTGAGAAGTATGTTGAATAGGTTATCTGATAAATAATATGCTTGTGAATTGTTTGCTAGTCTCCAATAGGCAGCATTAGAGAAATGTTTCACCATGGCTGTAATTTCTTTAACAAACTGTAAATAGCTTTACCAGGACATTTTTTTAAAAATTTTGAATCCAGTAATAGGATCACAGATTTGACATGTTACTATTGGTTTACTGTATGCAATACTGATATCCTCTTTTATTCCTTTTGGTATTTTTCTGCAAAAGTACATCTCATCAAGATTTGTCACAATTGTCACAACAAAATCATTTGATATGATTTGATATCATATCAAATTTTATATTCCTTTCTTTTAGACTACAGAATAAAACAGTTAACTGAACTCTTTAAACTTAAATATATATCGCACACAGAGTCAACACACCTTTGTGTGTTAGAAGGAAGATATATTCTCTGTTTAATCCTTTTTAGGATTTTGCCTGAAAAAAAACCATCAGCAATTGTAACAATGCAATATTTATTCTGCGCTGGTGCTAATGTGATACTTCATTTAAATGCTGATTTGGTTTTGGGCCAATACTATTCAAAATGTCTAATTTGCTTCTAGAGTTTAAGAGTCTCAGCAGTGCAAAGTGTGCCAGCAGACACTGAACAGTCTCTTTTGAAATAAATTGACTCTATGAAAGAAATACTCAAATCTCCATAGGTACTGTGGTTTCTGAAGTTTAAAGATGTATTTTCCATCCCTATTAATTCATGAAAAAGATCTGAACAAGGATAATTTGGTCTTTGCAGGTAAAGTTAAAACAAAAGTGTATCTCCTTTGTAAACTTAATTTTGAACAATTTATAATAAGTATAGACCAATGACCATTATAAGTAGAATGATGATCAACATCTCTGAATTGATATCATACGCAATTTCTTTTCTGTATCTGTTATAGATGATATCTAGAAATTTTTTATATATTTTTTGATGATTCTATGTTTTACTTCAAAAAACAATAACATTCAAGGATCAGACACAGTTCATGAACAGTGACTGCTTCACTAAGTGTTACAGTATCTCTTGCTATACTAATATTTTCTTTGAGTCAGTAATTCTGAAAAGAATGATGATAAAGAAATCAAAAGAAGCTGATAAATCTCTTTTCTATATAGCACCCATTTAAGAGCACACAAGGTACAAGAGCTGGTAAAGATTTCTTTCTTCAGTGCCTAATGAGTATGTGTGAGAGAAGTTTCTTTCAGTCAAAGAACAAATGGAATTTTCAGGATAGAATTTAATGAACTACTGATGAAACAATAATAAATAATTGCATCTAATTTATTTTAATATAGCCATTTTGCCTCTGTAGCATGTGCAAGATTAAAAAGGTACTTTTTTTTTTTTTTTTTTTTTTTTTAGCTCTCATGGCATCAGACCATAAAAAAGACCTTTTGGATAAAATAAATTATAACTTTTTTTTTCATATTTCTCAGAGTAGGATTTACTAAAATATTAAATCAGCCCTCACTTTCCTTGACCCTCTGGGCTTCCACACCTCAGCTCCCACTCTATTTCAGTCCAGCCCAGGTCCATCAGTTGCTGCCTTATGCTGGTGCTGAAGACAACTCCAGCCACACCTTGGCCCACCTTAGGATGTCAATGGGAACTCCTGGTCCCCAACTTGAGGTGCCCCTCTGAAAGCTTATAGCTTTGGGTAAACTTAAATTTATCTGTGCAAACCTGTTATAACCTTATCCTCTAAAATATCTGTGTTGTTGGAAGATTCACTGTTCAAGGAGACCTCAGAGGACATTTTCAGGTTACTTTTACACCATTCTCTGGCATCTCTGAAGAGGATTTATGTAAGTGTCTTTTAGAGATATTGTTGAATTTCAGTAGTCATTTTCCGTTCTTTCATAGAATCTGAAAAGGAATTAAAATATTTCTTTGTGTTTCAGTGAATTGCTTTATGCCTTCAGGTCACAGCAGTAATCCTCTGCCAGATTACGATATACTAATTATTCTGCTTTGGAGATTGTTTTTACCATTTGATAATGGTGCTCCAGGGGAAAAAGACCTTGAAATAGCTTACCCTTCTTGGTTTTTAGATCAGATATATTACGGCTGTTGCTTCTAATGGCAGTCATTGGAAAATGATTCCGAAGGAGCAACGTGGTCGCCAAAAATTATGCTGGAGGGGTGGCAGGTAGGTCTTAGTGTATTGAACAACTGTCATGGGGGCTTTGCTCTGTCAATTGATTTGTTCCAGGGATGACTTTACAAATACTTAGGCTTGAGGCACAAAAAGACAACACTGAAAGCAAGAGAAAGAAGGTTTTGAAGTATTGGGGGGATGGGAAACGGTCACAGTTGGACTGTTTTTTTTGTTTTACAGTGAATCTATAGACTACAAAAAGAATAGATCAGAAGGCAAGTGAGAAATAAATCTGATAAACAGAAGTAATCTTTTTCCAGTTGAGCAATTTCTTTCAATTTCAACTTCTTTTCAGTCAGAGCTATAAAAGCTAAAATTCATCACTATGAAACATGAATTCCAGATAAGGGAGTGAGTGAGTCAGAAAGTGTTCCAAGATGGGATAACACTTAGTAGGAAAATTGCCTTTGGATGGGCATTCTGACTGAAAAAAATAACAAAATATCTTCTTCTCTACTGTCTGTGAAAATAACCTTTTTTCAAGCAGAAGTTAAATATTGTGCTGATAATAATAAATATGTAATTAATAGTAAAGGCTGAAGATAAACTCTTCATGTTTCATCTTAGTTAGTAGTTCTGTTGTAAGTATAATTATGGTGTTTCTGTTATTATCCTCAAATATCTAAATAATTCCAAAATTGGGGAAATACTTTCAAGGTTTCTTCCCATTCAGAATAGGAAACCTAAGTGAAGTATTACTACTAAAGGTATGATAGTTATGCTATGATTTTATATAAAAATTCATTCAACTTAAAATTATATTTAATAATTAACAACTGTAAATTCCACTTTTCTGGAAATTATTGAAGGAAGACTTTGCTCTCAAACAACTATATTTGATATTTAATAAAAGTTACTAATCTCCACCAATACTATATGCACATATATTTACCAGATTATGTTCACGTATCATCACTCTTTACATGCTCAAGTCAAGCTTTTTTTTCCTTCTCATTAATTTATCCATTTAGAATTGATTCTTGCATTATGTTTGCTAGGGGCATACATATTTTGTATCGTACTCACTATTTTTTTTGCAAAATATAAGAGAATTGCAGTAAATTTTGTGCACTTACATCATCTACATCATCTAATGTCTACAACATATCAATCTCTTCCTTGCAGTTTACTTCTTCTGCAGGCTCCGTCTTTGTATTCAAATTTTTAGGCAAAACCATGTTCAATAATCTTGTCATTTCATGATTTCATTACATGCTAAATTATATGTAGCAATTTAGTCAAAACAGTATATTTCTGTGAACAATTTGAAAATTGCTGTAATTCATACTTCTTACATTATTATTCTTTCTCTTTTTCTTTTATCTTTGTGTTAGCTATTCTGCTGCCTGCATAAATTACATATTTAATTGTACAAAAAATAATCTTAAATGTCTATGGTCCATATTATGCCCTCAAAGAAGGTCTATTAAAGCATTCAATTTGAATATGAGCTTATGACAGGACAAAGTCCTAAATCCCATTTCATACACAGAAAATGTATTAGTGGCAGATGACTGGAAACAACCTTTACCATTTGACATATTTCATTGCTAAAATTTTTAATGGTAATCTTAATAGGTCTTAAGCAGTTATTACCTTTTGATCTGAAAACAGAATTAAAAATAATTATATTTTTAAGTTGTTAATGGAAATAATATTTTCTTTTACTAGTCACTATACATTTGAGAAGCATTTAAGTCTCAAAATTGAAAATCAAGCTGCAACGTAATATATATGTCTATATATACATATTTTGTTTAAGTAGACAAAATTTCTCATCTACCTCCTTAGTTTGTATAAACTCACATACTTCATTATGATCTTCATTTTTCTCTTTATTTTTCAAATGAACTGGAAACCTTACCCTCTTTACTTATATGTATTTGAGAATGTCCTGTACATGTACTCTAATTAGAGTACATCAGACAGGGGAAAATGATTCTGATAAATAGATACAAAACTGACAACTCCTTCATCTTTGTTACATAGCCTTCACACATGCACAATTAAGTTTGACTGTTCAAGTACCATCATCACATTTGTAAAGATATGGATTAGATATTAATGTGTTCTATTAAATAATCAGAAAAGAGTACTTGGAATAAAAACAAAAATCTCCATCTTAAGACAAGTTCTATGATCCACTTTAAGAAGAGTTTTAAATTAGCAGCCAATAATCAGTGCTCAAATTGAGATAACGATGGATCCAACATAATGACTGCTACAAGCTAATATAGAATATCAATTGGAAAGATCAGGCTGTTTAGGAAGGAGAAAAATTCTATTAGGATACACATATGTCTTGATCATTAGCAGTAAAGAAAAATAAAAATCAGAGTAAACTTGTTCCCAAAAGTTTACTTCATCTGTTTGGTATCTAGTAATCTAATTTGATACCCTTTACCACTTTATGCCCCCATTGATGCTTTTGTCTGGTTGTTGAAAGAAACAGCTTAAAGAAAAGGATCAAGTGAGCTTCCAGAGTGTTTCCTGCTTCAACAAGAAGTGATTTTAAAAAGAATACTTCTGAATTGGTGGGTATTTAAAACTTAATTTTTGTAGCTATAATTTGCATCCAGAACAATTCACACAGGAGAAAACCTTGATCTGTCTGTATTTTTCTCATCATAGCATCAAAGCAAGCAGTTGGAAGTGTCTTTAAAATTAGACAGACTATGAAAGTAGATGACAATATGAGAAGAAAAAAAAAACCTCAGAACTCTATACATAAACTACTTTCACTGAAATTAGTGAAGTCATTGATGTCCAGTTTGCTGGTATTCCCTTCAGACTAAGATGACAGTCTAGATTTTGACTTTTATGTGGCCACAATCACTAGATTGAGCAGGTTTGGATTCCTCCATGAAATAACTTCTTCAAGGGAAGATCCTTCAAAGATATTCCATTAAAAAACATCCTCAGGAGAACATCTCTGAGCACATCCTTTATCTTCCAGTTCTCCAATTTTCATTCCTCCACACTGACTGACTTTGATGACAAACCCTCTCTTGGAAGACTTCTATAGATTCACACAGATTCAATCCTGCACTATTTTCTTTACTCAGAACATAGCCTATGCATTTAAAAAAAAGTAAAAATAAAGTGTGCTTTACTTTTCTAAAGATGCAAATTTTCTGTGTTACATGTTGCAATCAACAGTTCTTTAGTGAATAGTAAATAACTTCACACCAATGAGGGATAAAACTCTTCCCATCCCTATGCTAAGTCATTGCTATGCCTTGACTGGAATGTTTTCTTCTCTCAGTCAATGTTGTCAATCTGAACGTTAAAAATATACATCACACAAACTTCTGAATAGGGTACATATGACTAAATATTGTCTGTTGACTGAGACTAGACACAAACATAATTAATCATTTTGGTATGATGATGTCTTTGAAGTGTCAGATTCTTCTCCTTAAGCATACCATGCAGAAAGATACAAATCCTTGATTCCTTCAGAAATTATATCGAGATACCAAGCAGTTGGTATGAAAATACAAGAGAAAGAACAGAGTCTCGTAAGGCCTAATTCCTGTTAGACACTTCTCTGAAACCCTCCAAGGTCCACCAAAGGAACTAAAAGTCAACTGCTAGTCATGTCAGAGGTATTTGACCCCACTATAAACATGTCCACGTGTCCACATAATGTTGGTCCCTCATGTATTTCTCTTGTTTTTTATTCCTCCCCACTCAGATCTGTGTCTGTTTTGGGGCTGAATTACCATGTTCTATTCTTGGTTTTATGTATATTAACTTACTTTTTTTTTTTTTTTTTGAGGGTGGGAAAGTCAGTGCGGCCACATGTTTTTTCCTGCTTGGTTTTTAATAGCCATAGTAGCTTATTTGCAGTTGTATGGTTGGTTTGTTTATACTTTTTGGTTCATATTTTTTCCTGTGTGGTTTTTATTTCTTGGTTTAGATTTCTTGTTTTGATATACCCTAAATCAACAGCTGTTATGCAGTCTTTTTCCTTATAAAGAACCAATAGACTTATTCAGCTTTTTTTTTTTTTTTCCTACTCCGCATATACGCTATTGGTGTGGGGCCAGGTGGTTGTGCCTGAGAACCTGGAAACAAAATAGAGCACGGAAGCTTAAGAATCCTCAAGGGTTTAGGTTTGAAGGGAGGACTGGCATGTGTAAGGAATGGTATATAATAAGGAATTCTTTTATCATTTGTGTGACTCTTGGTCTTTGCAGGCAGCCTGATGAAAACCAGGTAAAATGGATCACTGCCATTTTTTAACATAGGTTGTTAGAAGTGGTAGTATCCAGCTGTTCCTCAAAGTTTTCCGGCCAACCAGTAGCATTTTGTTTTGGTGCTGCAAGAGCTCAAGTTCTAATTGAAAGTGTTTGTGATATTTGTTTGATAACCATGGTTACATCTTGCATGGTTATGATCAGGGTTGTTATACTGTACAATCTACACTGAGAAACAGTCAGAATTCACAGACTTTTAGAAAAGAAGATATCAGACTTCCCTTGTTAGAAGTCACTTGAGCGGTGGAAGACATGGTCATTGTGAGCTTCTCTGAAGTGATTAGTTATGACATCCATACATCTCTAAACAAGAAACCAGTTATATCAGAGGATTAACTTTCTTTACTACTTGATGCTACTTGACTTTGGAAATCAGCTATGTGAAAAGCAGAAGGATGGTAAGCGTGATATGTGCCAGATAGACCTGTAGGCACAGAGAGTCAAAATACATCATGCTAAATATGCCTTCATGTATTGACCCCAGAATCAGAATATGTTTTCTGGAGTTTTCTGGAGCTATAAGATGCTGTGTGCATAGTTATTAATTGCTGTTTTATTCACTGGGTCTGCATGTTTGTCACTATAAATTGGACCTCTATTCTCTCTCCCCATCTCACAATTAGAAAGTGGAGATGGGGACTGGACTTTCTTGGAGACATCAAGCAATACTTTGTAAAATCTGATATTTACAGTGATTATCTTTTTATATTAAACTGGGATGGCTTTCAACAAAAGAAAATAAACATAAAAGAAAATAACATAAAACATTTTGAACATAAAAAAACTTAAACTTTTGAACATAAAAGAAAATAAAACCAGGTTGCAAACAAATGTTCTGACCATTATTGGACTTCTGCCAAAGATCATAGTAGGAAAAGACTGTTTTTTTTCTTCTTAATTACTCTAAAATCTGACTTACATCATAACACAGTAGGTACTCTGTCTTCGACCAAGCTCTACTTATTCTCTTACTGTAAGGCATTTTTGTCTGCAGGGTATAGAGAGCTAGATGAATTCATGAACGATCAGCCTCATTCTCCAGGATACTAGTCTTACTGGCATATTTTACTGTCCAGGATGTTTTGAAGAAATTATTTCCTCCTACAATTGATTGTAGTTTGATTATACCTGTAAATATAGCCAGTGATTGCTGTGCTTGTATGAAAGGATTGTAGCGATGGCTAGAGTTTATGACACACTTCTATTTGTCTCATCAATCACAGATGTGGAAGAACTATCAGCTGTTTTGAGGTCCAAATCAAAGTGAACTATGATTTACGGGCAATTTATGACTTTTTACGTCCGTATTGTTCAATTTTGTAAAAATGTTGTTGCTGCAATAAATTGTACCTTTTTTGCTAATGGAAATCAGAAATATAATTGTGAAAATTTTAGGATAATAATTGCTGAACAAAAGTATGTAGTTTGAGCATAATCATAAAATGGCCACTCTTGGAAAAGTTTCCAGTCTGCTAAACTCATCTATTGTTGATCCCTTCTTATACCTTATTTGTCTGGTCCCATTATTAACAACTTAACTGCTGGAGTCCTCCCTTATTTAGCTCCACACATTGCTTAGCCATCCAGTCAGATACGTTGAGATTAAGTTGTTAAAAGTAGACTGGCAAGTAGAGAGTACTGTAAAAGGTTACAAGGCCAACTATAGGGTGAATAAAAAAAATACTAAGTGTTCATACTCACTTTTCACACTCATATACACCATTCTCCAAAGTAATGTAAAATTACAGTATGGATTTTTTGAGTAGCCTTTTAAAACAAGTTAAATTCCTTAGGCAAAATGTACAAATATGACATAGGAAGAGTTAGCAACAGCAGCAGAACAGCCCTTTTTGTTAGATGATTGAATTTTCTGATTAATAGTGACAGTTGTATTGTTGTATTGCAAACTATATCGCCCATGCAGTTTGTCTGCGTCTTTTCTATCTTGTTCTCAGAAATGCACACTTTCAGTCCCAAATTCACTAAGCATAACAGAATATTAAGCAAGATATCTTACAGATAGTACTATAATTAAAAAACAAATGCACATAAGTTGATTTGCAAAGTATTTTGGTCATTTAGCAGAAGTTATATCAAAGGAAAAAGAAGGGTAGCTGCACAGAAAATACAATATGTTTTCAGATTCACAGGAATTCTAATGCAAGAATCTTATTTGGTTTTCAATACTCATGTGTGCATAAGACTGTATGTACAAAGAGTATGTTTATGTACTGTGACTGCTACAGTTTATTTCAGAACTTACTCATAAAGCTACAGAATATGAATTCAAAGTAAGAATGTACACCAGGTTGAGGTCTTTTTTATTCATAATGGGAATATTTATATATATATTTATGATTTTGAATGAAAAGTTATTTTTTCTATACTTTTTAAGTGTTAAAAAAGTGTTATGTTAACATAACATTTAAATGTTATGTTATGTTATGTTATGTTATGTTATGTTATGTTATGTTATGTTATGTTATGTTATGTTAACCAAGAAAGTGATATAATTGTTTATTCACTGACTCCTTTTTAAGTGTGAGGGCTATATTAACTTATCTATCTCGTATCATCCAGCATTTTTATTATCATATTATCTAAAAGTTTATCCTACTTCCTGTAAGACAGAAATGCTTGCCAATCACTTCATATGGTCAGAGATATAACAGAATCATTGTTCTTAATTACATACATACTTTGCAGTGCTCCCAACAACAGATGTAAAAATTAAAACAAATCATTTATGCAAATCATACGCAAAGCACCAGCCCTTTCTAAATCACTAAAATGTGTAGCATCCTGCCCTAAGTAATTTTCGACTGCAGAACCAAATTTTGTTTCAAGCTATGCACAACTCTTGCTGGCTTCAGTGGGGATTATTGCAAGATTTCCTAAGAGTCATGGCAGGACCTTTACCTTAGTAAAGCATTATATAAGAAAAATTCTAGGGTAAGGGAAAACTTTGTGCACAAAGTAGATTTTTTTTATTTTGATCTTTTTACTGTTTGAGGCAAATTGAGATGTTTTACACAATGCTTGCCAGAAAAAAACGTACAGAAGGTTAATATGGAGACTAGTAGGACAAAGTGTATTTTTTGCTTTTTACCAAGCTTCTTGTTTTAAAATGCTAAAGTATAGCATGTAAGAGAAATAGCATTTTACGTTCTGCATAGCACTAATTTGTCTTAAAATACACATATTGTGTCACTTTACAAAATTTACAATTTTCTGTCTGGCTTCCAACTGAAGTTATCATATCCTTTATATCCCATATCATATTTATAACCCATGTAATATCATATATGACCATATCATATGACCCATATCATATATGACCTGTATTAGATTCATAAAGAAGACAAGCATCTTAGGGAAACAAGTTGGTAGTAGCTATCTATGTTTATGCAACTGAATCCAACTTCTGCCTCCTGTTTGCCAGTCAGTCTAAAAAGTATGAAGTCCTCATGCACTTTGGGTTTATAGCACATAACTCTAACCCTGAAATATATGTCTTCACTTAGACATACCAAAGAACAAAAAGATCTGACAAATTTTCCACCTGTCCTATTTAGTCTGCATTTCAGTATTCCTTCTTACCTGATCAATTTGGGTTTGAAGTATAATACAGGATATGTTTACATATTATCATTGCAAAACAAAAAAAGTAAAGAGAATATTCAAAAATATGTTGTGTAATGATAGATGATAATCCAACTGTCATGTCAGATGATAGCAGAATCTGAGATGTTACAGGCAAATATTTTCTCTTTTTTAAAGCCAAGGTCATCTAGCTCTGTAGCGAAATAATCCTCAAAACAGAAAAAAAAAAGACAAATTATTGTAGACAGAGTATAATAGCATGTCTAGGATTTGTAGCTGTTTTATCAGAAAGCAGTTTTTAAGAGAAAATAGAATAGAGTGACTCCTTGAACTGTAGGTGCAAAGGGAGTACTTGGGAAGGACACCTGTTTCTTTAAGTGATACACAAGATAACACAATAGTTGCATTCGAATACAGAGGAACTTCAATTTTTTTTTATGGGAAAGGGAAAATTTGCATATCTACAAATACAAAATGTTTTTACCCATGTGTCAGAAAATCAATTTTGCCTTAGTCAAGAACTCATATTTCTGTATCTCTGTATAATAAAACTAGAAAGATAAATAAAGATCACTGTATAAATATTAAATTTTTGTGAAGAGAAGTAATACTTGATCTCAAACAGTGTCCAAGGCAAATTACTTTTTTACCATTTATGATGCCCACATGGGCTTCTCTCCAGAAATGCCAACAGTGTTGGAATTGCTGTAGAATACACAGCTTGAAGCTGAACTTAACATTGAACTCCACCATACAGAAATTGCTTTGAAATAAAAAAGCTATGGGTTGCTACAGGGAAAAGCAAAATAAAATCTTGTGTAAATTTCTTTTCCTTGTGTTGCTGCTTTGCAGCTATAACAAAGGTCGTCTAATTTTCTTTTCTTTATAAAGTGTAACTTTGGACTTCAGTAAAGTTATAACTTCTTCTCAGGAATCCATACAAGAGAGCAGACATCAGCCTACTAAAGAAATTCAGTGGATGAAAATTAAGTGTAAAATGATGTGTATTGCATATGATCCATGTGAAGTGTTTATTGTTAAAATCAAGGACTTTCTGCGGCTCAGAATAAATATTGCTATCAGCATTCAAATGAATTATCATGAATGCACTGTCCACCTCTCTGCATAACTTCCAACTTAGAATTTGCTTTGGATCATCAGCTTATTTAAGAAAAAATCCTTAATAAGGAAGCTCCAAGATCAGTAATTATTCTTAAGATATATATTCTATTAAGATATTATATTCTTAAGTTAATGTTTAGCTTTTAATATGTGCACTGATTCCTTAAAGTCCTTGGTGAAGATTTAAAACACATATCTCTCCAGAATGAAAAAGAGAATAAAGTTCATATAGGTTGTACTGAAATAGTTATTTTTATTTTTGGTCTTCTTATAATGAGAAAACAACACAGAACCCATGCTAACTGAATGTTTTCCAAATTAGGACACCCACATTTGATATCAAGTGATACTTTCAGTAATCATAAAAATAATCCCATATAAGATAATTCTATTTGAGCTCCATTTTAGCTGTTTTCCTTGGATTTATGCAAGTAAAAATGAGCATAGAATTAATCTCTACCATAGACTATGTACTCTGCTTTGAGGAATGTGTAATCCTACTTTTGGAGCATTTATCATCCCCAAAACTACCCCCTGAGTTTTACAGCTTTGAGGGCCTAGTTTTTATCAAGTATTTAGTAAGTGCATGGAATCTTGAGTCCCACATGGGAGCAAAGATAACGGGGTTAGTATGAAAACAACTCAGGAAAGGAGTGTACATAACAAACATGAAAAATAAGACCTCGTGATTTCATCAAGAACTTCACTTAGAAAAAGCATACGAAAAATTTCTGCCATACTTTCTACATATCAGCTGGAAGAAGAAAGGTGAGTCTCATGTAATATCATTCTCTTTCATTAATATTTTTAAAAATAAGTGGGAAAGCAAGTTTGTCACTATTACTCACTCTGATTCTAAGACATACCATATCAATGTTAGATATAAACAAAAGCAAATAAATTATTTATCTATATATATAATATGCAGACACACATGTATATACATATAAATAAAAAATCTATAGAATTTACAATATTTGAATAGAATCTGGGTGATGTAAGCTAAACCCCACTTATAGGAACACTTCTGTTGGGCATATTTTGGATTTTTTTTGATGGAAATATATTTGATTTTAGCACTATTTGTCCTTCACAATACAGAACACAACAGAAGCTTCACTAACCAGTAGTATTGAGACTCATCTTCACATTTGCTCAAAGGCGTCTCTCAGTACAGACTGTTTCATGCATTCAGCTTCTTGTTAAATATGCATATAGGGGCATTCAGATGTAGGCTGAAGCCTGTAGTAGATGGGCTGGGCTGCTGTATCATAACTGTTGTCCTGTTCATATCTGCTATTCCCAGCTGACTGATGTTGTGAAGTGTTGCTAGAAAACAAACTTTAGGAGCAGAAAAAACTTATAGTCTGTAAGATGCATCATGCTAATATTTCACTCTGCTCAGTTTCTCTAGCACAGAAAAAAAAGTAAAAATAAAAAAAAAGGGAATGTTGCCATCCTATTGGGGTTATTTTTGCAAAGTAGACAAAGAAGAATTAAACAAAACAAATACATTTATACACTCTGATCTCTAGGTTTCACTATTCTATTTCCTTTTAAACCTTAATGGTATTTTTTTGCCTAAGGCTAGCTGGAGGGCAAAATGTTTAAGCTTAAGCAGACTTAAAATTTACCTTAGGGTGAGCAGCAGATCACTTCTGAAATGATGTATCTTGCACATAGATGTGACTCAAGGTCATCAGTCTCCATTTAAACAGCCAGGCTGAATTATCTTGGACCAAAAATTTGATTTTAGATCAAACATTTAATATTCCGTTCCTCTCCTAGTGAATGAAAGTGACATTCTGGCTGCTGAAGAAATCTGTATATTTTCATATTTTTCAGGGAAAGTATTTCATTTGTTGTTGAAACATCAACATGTCATTTCAGAGGAAGCAAGAGGTAAAGAGTTGCAACGTCTTAGTTAATCAGCTTCCTAAACGTTCTAGTTGGTATATGACTGAAAGAACAAGCAACCTTGATGTCAATTTATTTGATTCATTGTAGGTCATATTTTGGTAGTGGGCGTTCAACATCCGTCTTTTCTATATTTCAGTTTTAAGAGAATAAAATTGTACATTGTTTTGAGGTGATTAGAATTTGACAGAAAACTAGACCTTTGTATCCTTTTTTTTAGTACAATGAGTTTGGTAAATGATCAAGGATGTATTTTTTTTATTTTTTTCAAGTCTTTTTTAACCCTTGTTTGCATAGTATTACACTTTTTTTTTGTTTTCTTTCTTGGAACATCAGAGGTGCAAGGATATGATACCTTCTACAGCTCTCTTGTTAGTTTTATAAACAGAGAAAGTGTAGATTAAAAAAAAAACAACAAAAAATAGATAAAATAATTGCATGTTACTTTATTTTTTGATAGAAAGATACTTTTTTTTCATTGACATCAGTGATATAAATATTTTAACACAAATTGGTACATTTCCTTACTTTAGAAAGGTAATACTTAGGAAGGAATGATAGCTTAGAAAATTGATTGTATCTAAGAAGATTACATTTGCTTTATTTTAACTTATGTGTTTGTCATTTTCAGTTCCCTATATACTAAGTAGAAAATTTTGGTTATTGAAATATCTACATTCTCATTAATATTATATAATGAAGATTTAGATAAATCTGTATGTATATTGCGTATATATTATATAATACATATATATTATCTATAATATGCATATATTACATGTACATGTGTTTACATAGATCTAAATAAAATTTTTTAGAGAGAGATTTCTATTCTTAATTTTTTTTAAGGAATATGTTAAACACATAAAAAATTACAAGGCTTATTAGCGAAGAAATATTCTCTTCATGACCAGAACTTATGTTCCAGAACTCTTGAAAAAAATGTTAAGAACATAGAACCATTAAGTTTAAATTTACTTCAACTGTACAACATGTACCTTTAGATATAGCCCTCATAATGGTAGTGATTCTTCTGCTGGCATTAAACAATGTTCCAGACCTGAGATTGCTCAAATGGTTTCTAAAATATTATGAACACTAAAATGAATGTACAATTTAATGCTCTTCTCCATGATCATTTTTAAATTACTGGCCATCTAAATTAAATATGCAGTCTAATCTTCTTCTAACTTATTCTGAACCCCTACTAAAAATTGTATGCCACTGAAAGGCATGTAATAATCTGCTCCTGTTCATGAATGTTAATATCTCTCTTTTTTGATGCTTTTACTCTTGTTTTGAATGTTTTTTGCCAGCTGGCTTTTTTTTTTTTCCAGCACGACACATCTTTCCTTCTATTGCTGTGGCATACAGGACCATAGACCTGGAAACAGAACATTCAGAAGTTATAGCTTAGAAGCAGTCTCAGAAACCATAGTTTAAAGTCTATATGAATGATTTAGAAAAGCAGGAAAGAGTAGGTCTTATAAAAGTAGGTCTTATAGTAGCTAAAATAATAAATGCCTTCTTATATAAAGAATGATTCACATCATAGACATATCTGTTAATATGTCAGAGTAAGAACTGTTCACTTAATCACACAGAAAAATACAATCTGAGTTAGAAATGCCCTTCTATACATTTAATTATTAAAAACAAGTCATTAGGTTATAAATATATATATGTCCCCATAAATGATAGGAAGGGAGAGAGAGGGAGAGAAAGGAAAAAGCTTAAATAGATATAGGAAACAGTTGTTAACTACATACATTACATATTTTTTTGTTACATTTGTTACATTGTCAAAATAGTTGGATTATTTTTAAATGTTGTTTTGTGTTACAGTTAAGGATGTTTAGATGCTTTTTCATTAGATCCAATCTGGCAGTAAAGCAGAATAGATTTTGTTTACAAAGTCTGAAGCAGTGAAATTAAATGAGGAAAGAATAAAAAGGATAAACCTCCACAAAATTTTAACAAAAAAATTCCTTACACTCTGAGAAGGAAGTGGTAGGAAAATAACTCATGTGTGATTTTTACAAATCTTCTTAGAGCTCTAGTTATTGTATTTATTATTGTCTCTAGAATGACTGGGATGATTCAGATGAAGTACATGATTTATTTATTTTTTTTTCTATCTTTTTTCATTTCTTTCTCTTCCCATGGACTCTAAAGAGTAATCTTCTCTTAGCTCAGCACAGAGAACTCACATTGACATGCTTTCTGGTGGAAAAGAAAGATACTCTAGCTCTTACAAAAACAGAAGAGACATATTACCATTGTGAAAAAGCAGTAAAATAAGATTGTTAACTAAGATAACATGGAATATTATCTTGAAAAGGTTTTGAAGAACTGTGGGAGATGCCATGAAATAATACAGAAAGGGATAGATAAGAAGACTTTACAAAAAGCATTTCAAGGAACTGAGTAAGGATATGTTTGGATAGGATAGCATATGTTGCAAAAATAATAATCTTCACAACCCCCCCAATAGAGTCACATACATCGGACAATATTGTGTCTATTTATTCTAAAATGGTTGGATAGATATCTGAACTTTACTGGCAAAAGTAATAGCACTCACAATATCAGTTGCAGGACTTCATTTACTTTTTTCCCTTGAAGATCCTATCCTTCTGAAACATTAAAGTTGATTTTACTTCCTTAATAATGAGAATATTGTTAATATTTCTTGCTTACAGCAGTGAGTTATTACAAATTTAATAATTTTCACCATCTTACAAGAAGGCAGCAGATGAATTCTGTTCACAGTACCTCAAGTACTAGTGATTTATATGAGATGCCTTGTTTCATTCCTGCTAGTCTGACAGCTTCACTACTATGGATCATTGAGCATTAGAAACCTATACTTCAAGAGGTTAAATTGCAGTATCAGCTTCACTGGCAGATACAGTACAAACTTAAAAAAAAGATCAAATGGAAGAGGTGTTTGTGAAACGTTTACAAAGATAACTGCCATATTTTTCATTTACAACAAGTTTAGAACTACGAAACACATTTTGTTCCTTGACATTGGCAAGTGTGCAGAAGACTGGGATCCAAAACTAGTTAGTAAATAAAGAGGAAGATGGAAACAATATTCAGTGGGATATATTTAAGAAAAATTGTATAAACTATTAGAGAAAGAAGAAATATCCCATTTTTCTAAAGCGATTTCTGAGGAATTATACAGTAACTGAAATGATATGAAACTAAATAATAACCATTCAATATAGGATGATTCAAAAAATCTATTTTCTGACGCTGGAGTTAATATCTATGGAGCTGTCTGGAACTAAACATCTAATGCCATTTTTTTTCAACTGACCTGCAGCAAAGTTATTTGCTAAATGATTTTTGTCTGCTTGTTTTATGTCCTTGAAATCTGAAGACCCTATTAGGCAGGCATGATTTAGGACTGATTTTTTTACTATTTAGAAAAGTGATATGAAAGATGAGAGCAAGCAGGCCTAATCTCCTAAATGACTCATCCAAACTGGAAAGTTTTTTTAAGTGTTAAAATATCTATTTCCAAAAAAAGGATCTCTTTTAGCCTTATTTTCTATGTCTCTTTCTGTAAATTGATTTCTTTTAACTTTAAAAACAAACACATTGTATGAAACATTTCACAGATAAAATTGTCATCTCAGTGAAGAAATACTATAGACCAAAAATATGATAATCTGTGAGGTTCTTCTTTATCATAAGTTGAAATCAGACCAAGATAATGTGAATTTGCTGAGATTTGAATATTTTCTGAGTTTCTAGACTTGCAAATTGCATCAGAAATGATTTTTTCACAGTTTTTTTTCCTGTATATAATTAATTTCAAAAAGTGCTTCTTCAGGGGAACTACTTTGAATTCGCTAACTCATGGGGGTTGAAGGATAAAAATGAAGGATATCATATTAGTTAATTCTTAAATTATAATATCCTTAAGATGAAAAGAAAGCTACAAATTTCTCTACATTGGTCTTTTTTTCTTGTTACGTGCTTTAATTTTGGTAGACTTATGCATTGCTTAAATGAGCACTCTACAGGAGATTGTCTCTCATTTGCATCAAGTGTAGTGATGATATAGGTGAAACTAATATATTCACAAGCTTTAGGTGTGTATGCGGTTGTCATATATGTCTGTACAACTAAATTATGCAAAAATAATAACATTTACTTTGTGCATCACTTCCTTTTGAACTGAGAAACATCCCAGATAAAGAGCATCATGCAAATCTGCACATATCTGTGAAAGAATATCTATCACTTTTAAATCAAACTAAAAACGTATATTGATATGCACTTCTCTTATCACTAGGAAAATCAACACTCCAGTGAGAATTTTCTTTCAGTAATTTACCTTGGCTTGTATTTTATGGTACATCTCATTGATTCTAAATACCCTTCATTCTACTTACTGAGTCTTTATTATCATAATACTTGACAATATTAATATGTTTATCTTTGTAAGCCTGTGAAATATTAATGAATTTTAATAGATTAATTGATGGGCAACTGTGGACTAATGGATTAGTTTGGCTAGGATCTCAGAATTGAAAACAGAGCACACACTTTCACCTCCTAAAAAAATCCATGTTTAGTGTTCTCAATGAAACATTTTTATTTTGCTTTTCTTGAAATAAAATAAATTGAAATTGAATACAATTTCAAACCCAGATTTCCAGTGTTGGTAAGGGCAAATGTAGTCTGAGATTAAGAAATCTAGGTATAGTTGTGCCTAGTAAATATTTAGTAAATATATTAAGTAGTATTATATAGTAAGTATTAAGGTTTTTAGTAAATATATTAAGTGAAGTATAAACAACTTTAAAATCTTCCTTGTGTAGTTATTATTAGTCCCAATAATAGATGGTAAACTGAATAATTCAGTACAAGAAGGACATGGAACTTCTAGAGACGGTCAAGTGTAGAGTGACAAAGATGACTAATGGATTGGAGCATTGATCTTATGAGGACAGATTAAGTGAGCTGGACTTATTTTAGAAAACAGAAGACCAAGAGAACAGATCAATATGCATTAGTAACTGAGAGAAGAATGTAGGGAAGATGAGGCTAAACTTTTCTCGTGGTGGCCAATGACAGGACAAGGGGTAATGGGTATAAATTGAAACGCAGAAAATTCCATCTCCATATGAGGGAGAACTTTTTTCCTGTGAGGGTAACACAGCCTTGGAACAGGCTGCCGAGAGAGGTTGTGGAGTCTCCTTCTCTGGAGATTTTTAAAACTCTCCTGGATGTTACCCTGTACTCTATGCTTTAAGATTATTTACAAGGGCCTTAGCAGGAAGGATAAATAATACCGTCATCTAACATTCAAAACATTAGAGCTTTGAAAATGTCTTTACATGCAAATATTTAGGAAACCCTTTCTGATATTCTGGTCATTGTTAAAAGTGATTTATTTCCAATAGGCTTAGAGCTAGAATTTCCATTTGACAAATGCAGATTAAAATGGTAAGTGAAAAAGTTTGTTACAGTGGTCCGACAAGCTGTATATGGATTAACTCATGGCATATACCAAGTAATGGATCTGTGTCTCTTTAATTGTTATCCATGCATGGGAAAGTTATTGTACCAATAATGTGTGCAGACAGTTATAGTGGATACATTCAACTATATCTAAGTTTTATTAACCTTGTAATTTTAATTTTCTTTTTCCAAAATAAGGTATTAGATTTTTGCCTGGGAAGCTTAAAGTTCTATACCTTTATTACAATTGATTGGAAACTAATTGATAGCTGATGAAATATAAGAAATCCATAGCAATTTCATCTGAAGTACAAAGCATTTCAGGTAAGCTTAGATGGGGTAAAAGCTTATATTTCCTTCTGAGCTATGAGAAATGCTCGCCTTGAGGTCTGGTTTTCTAATGAGGTCTAGTTTTCTAATGAGGCTTTCATTTTATGTTTGAATGATAGATAACAGGAGTCATTATTTTAAAAATAACAATGTTTGTAAAAACAACAATCTATGTGCTGTGATAGATAATATAACTATACTCTCACCAGAAACTGAATCAAAACAAGAGTTTTAGTAATTCATTGCTATGGATATTTTATTTAAGTATACTATATTTAAATATAAATAAATCTTTGTAAACAATGAAACATCTACATCAAGCAAGCAAATCTTTGTGTATATAAAATGTCTACCTATCACCACTAGGAAAGGAAGACAATATATAAACAATATTCATAATGCAGCATCTTATTCTGATTTGTCTCTTCAAAGTTTGAATGTGGCTTAGTACATGTAAAGGAGAGCATAGTATGTTCTAATACGCATCTGTAAAAATCCAAATATGAAGCATTCACTATCTCATTACACCATTCTGAAACAACCACACATTGAAGAATGTATCTTATTTTGAACAAGATGAAAAAGATGTGCAATGTGAACTACAGAAATTACCCATGTCTTCTCTTTACAGAGAATATACCTTACCAGAAGGGTCTAGATACATAAATAGAAGGGCTGGAACCGGGTGATGAAAATACAGAACATTGCATTTATGAATATATATTGAGATTTTTTTTGTGTCACATCTATTGAGCAATTCTGCAATAATTCTTCCTTTCTAAGGGAAATTACACAGTATTTCTACATGCTTGAAAAAAATGTTTTGTCTTTGTCACAAGTCATAAGAAGTAAGGCACAGAATAATTTCCTAACTGACCTATTTTTGGATTATATTCCATTATATCATTATAAAATATGTATTAAAGACTATTCTTTTGATCCAGAATTGGATTCTTTGAAGACTCTAGACTATAAAATGGATTTTTTAAATGAGAATTTTTCTTGCATCTAGCCTAAATCTACATACCAATGCATCTGCTAGAGTGTTCGACTTACTTGCAGTGGGAATGTGAGATGTCCCAGCCTTTGTTTCTTTGTGACTGAATTATGGCCCAGAAACTGATGTGAACTTTTTGCTAGTAAATATGCAGTGTTGCTACGTGAATCTGAAACCCTAACAGATTGCTGCAAATTGGACCTCTTTCTTTACTGGTACAGCAGTTGCACCATACTAGAAAGTGTTTATATAGCAACTTGCACAACAAAGGAGACAGAAACTAAGAGGAAATAATAGTTAACATTTTAAAATGTAAGCTCATATGATTCATGGTATCTACAAATAAGTGCGAAAAAATATCAGCAGTGTGCTGATCTTTAATTATGAAAAAAACAGTTATTTTATTGACAGCAGTTCTATAAAAAAAACCTTTTTGTTTTGTTTTATTTTGTTTTGTTTTGTTTCATAATGAAAAATGTTCTATTAATATCTATGACAAAACTGCTGAGGGAGGAGAAAGAGATTGTCCCCCTAGTGAGTTCTTTCTCCTCGTCATGGCCAGCTCTTAGCTGGCCCACAAATTATGTAAACATAAACGCAAAACTGCCATCAGCATGGTACAACCACTGTTGGCCAGCGGTTATTGAAGTGGTGTAGATGAGGGGCTTAACTGTGATGTCCTTCATTCGGTTGCCTACTCTGGATCAGTATGCAGACTTGCAGAGAATTTAGAAAAACCCAAGAAATACAACCCTCTTTGCCTGGACTCCAAGCAGGATGGCAGAAGAGGTTAAAGCTTTTGCTCTCGAAAATTATTTTTTTCTCTCTAGAAATAATTTTCTTTATTCTTTACATTTTCTATGTTTAAATCCATATTTGCTACTGGTAAGATTTTTAATTTAAATTAGATTTCTATCCTCATCTTTCAGGGTGAAAGTCACCTGCACAAACACAATTAGATGGAAACAAATTATGGGGAAATGCATTTCACAGGTACGCATTAAGAGGTGTATCAAGAAACGTTTGTGGACAGACTGTTGATAGAGTATAAGACAAATCAGTTATCTAACCTGAGACAGGATTTTCTATGTTGTTATGCTGTTTTGCACCAGTAATTTCATAGTTTTTCATTATTTGGGTATTCTGGTTGAGTTTGTCTGCACTCTATATGAACTTACCCTGATCTCTCTCACGTGGGTGAGTAATTCCAAGGACCACATTCATTGAAAACAGATCTGGAAGGAAGTTCAGGAAGACAATTTAGCATTATTCAACCCAGCCCTCCTGGAGCTTTCATTTGTCCTACACTTTTTCCTTCCTCCCTTGTCTGGATGATCAAGACCTCCTACTGCACGTGGAGCCACTTCCAAGCATAGGGCAGGTAGCAGGGATGGGACTGGGACACAGAAGTGCCCCTAGAGGAGACTGAAGAGCTGCTAGCACTACCATGCTGCAGGGTGAGATGAAAGGGTGGAGGAAAAGGTCAGAGAAGGAAGAAGAAAAAGGAAAGGAAGTTGAAAAAAAATAGTTCTGCCAGTATTTCTGTAGACTATGTGAAAAGCAATCCAGTCTGTCTTAGCTAGTGCCACTTGCATTGTGTATTGAACTGTGATAAACAGAATTGAAAAAGATCAGAAAAAGTTCACTCACAAACCTCAAACTAGAGACTAAGACTCTTAACCTTTACATTGGTCGTCAATTCATTGGCTAAGGCCAGTTCTCCTTCATTTCCAAGGGAAAGTTAAATGATTTGGGTAAAGAGCTAAAAGAAAAAGAATGAAAGCAATGCTTTCTTTATTATTGATTATTACCTGAGGCAGAAAAATATATAACTTCCGATGACAGAAAGCTTATTATCAGAAATTTCTTCTGTAGCACTTTCAGATGTAGCTCTTGTAAACATCTTGTAGACAAGCTTGTTTATATAATTTCTCTCAAGTTGGTTTACATGTCTTCTGTAGTGAAGCTTCAACACTTCCTTTTCACGGCCACTCCACAGTAAATGTCACAGTCAGGGAGCCTTTCATGACAAAAAGTCATTATGAACCAGGAACAAATAAACCATAATAAAGTGACTGCATATCTAATTACATGACACTTAAATGATTCACAAATGACACACTTGTAATAAAGATTTTATATTTTCAGATTTTTAATTTACAAGCTTGTCACTTGCAGTTCAGTCATTTTGTTCAGATAGGGTGAAAACACTGCACAAGGTTTCTTTAATTGCCAATCCTTATTTATCAGTTCTAATTATGAATAATACTTGTATTAAAAGAAACCTGTGGTGCAGAATTTAAGAAGACAAGTACTGATGATAGAAGACTATGATAGATTGTGTATAGTGAATATTAATAAGAAATGTTCTCTAAAATGTTTTCTTTAATACAGAAGTTTTCTTATTGCACTGGGCAGGAATACACTATCTCACAGTGTGTTCCTAAAATAAATACTACTTAAACAAGGCTACATTCTCTGTAGGATTAGAAGAAAAATGACAAACAGAGAGTTTTAATCATTTCATATCTGAGAAACTCGCTACCCACATATCTCACTGAATAAAGAAAAATCTGGATTATTGGTGAACTGAGCTTCTGAGGTGAGCAAAGCTTCTGAGGAAGAATCTCTGGACATACCCCTTCTGTTGACAAGTTTTAGAAGAATGAGGGTTCTGACTGTTTTTGCAAGGCTCAGTTTACAGGTCTTTTTTTTCTGTGACAACCCAAATAATTTTTCTTCATGTGATGAATATTGCTATGTTCTCATTGAAGCTAATATAGTATTTTTACATTTGATATGCTCTATTGATTTTGTTTTAAAGTAGTTCCTTTAGCTAGCCTGCCACTGGCAGCTAGCTATGAAGAAGACCATTTTTTTAACAGAAAGAAAATAAGAGGGAAACAAAAAGCGAGATGGGTAAACATAGCTCTTTATATTTTTATTGCCCCAAAATGCTGTTTATTTTCCTTTTATTCTAAATTATACCATATCCTTGAGCATCCTTTGGATGAATAGTTGAGCTCATGCATACCATTCCTGCTCCACTCTAGTTCTCCTTTCTACTTTTCTGTCTTTGTATTTCTTTTTATTTATTTATTTATTTGGTTTTGTGTTTTGTCTTGACATGGATTTGTTTTTTTTCTGACATCTGCACCTGCCAGGTCATTTCAGGTAGATCAAAGCAAAGCACTATCAGATAGCAACACTTCATGTTTACTGATATTTTGAACTGGACCAGGGCCTAAAGAAAAATCCAGTACTCTATTTCCAGCTGCGTCTGGAAATACTCAGTTTTCTACTTAGCCATTTCACCTTCACTTCACAGGCCTTATTCTTCCTTAACCTTTTTCACTTTTAAAAGGTTTAAAAAAGGTCATCTTTTTCTCTGTTTAAATTGGCCATACTTGAATGATCTATTCTTCAAGTTTAATACTGATGTTAAGTCTTAAAAGAAAAAAATTGCCATTTTGCTTGGTTAAAAGGGGCTATTCTGAGTAGTTATACTCAGTGCCAAAGTTGAGGGCAACTTTGGAAAGCCCTTTGTGTGCAAACTCTGACTGTGTAGCCCATAATTTCAGTCCACAGTAATTGCACTCCATAATGCCAAACAGAATTTTTCACAGAATTTATTTGTGTTGATTAAAAGTTGGAGCGATCCGTTATGTTAAATGGGTAGATTACAGTTCAAGATCACTGTCCTTGTTCTTTTAAAATATGGTAAAATGGAAATGAAATCCCTGCCATTGTGTTATAGAACCATAACCTGAATCTGAAGAGATAATAACTCACAAAGGATGATTTCTCAGAAATAGACTATATTATATGTTTAGAAAAAGAACCATTATTTGAAAAGATATATTTTTTCAACATGATCACTAATAAAAATGACCACTGTTTTTTATTTTCTATCTACAGCCTTTTTTTAGTAAAAATTTAATTAATTCACATATATTAAGCATATGTTAGTTCTCTAGATTTTACTCATATACTTTACTCTTGCTTTCTATTTTTTATCTATATCACAACTATTCTCCTGCAAACAACTGACATAAGGATGTAGTTTACAGTCTAAATATTTGAAGATCAGCCTATTAGCCTAGATGTAAACATCACACTGCATTTTAAAAGATCCTACCTTACTTAACAGGTTGAATTTTACTGAAGATCAAATGCAACATCTTTGTTCTGTATTAGATCTATTGGGTAGTGTCACACTTATCTGTGATTCATGAATCTGTAATCTTTTTACAGTTTTCACATTTTCTTGGGAAATTCTGTTTTGTTGCTTCAAAACAAAAGAGAGTGCTTCAAAAACTTAATCTGTACCAAAGGAGTAAGGTCTTTATAACTGAAGGTGAAACACTGACAGAAGGTAAATCTACATTAACGGCTATTTTTGTCTCAGAGTTATATTTAATTACTGTTGCTCCAGGAACTGAAACATGGACAAATGCAGTATTTTATTCTTCAGAAGCTAGGAGATTTAATATCTGTATTTTCCTTTGCTTGTTCCCATTAAAGTAACAGTTTCTGTGATCTCTGGAGATAATACTCCTACCACACATAGCTCTGCAAACACAGTTAGACAACTCATTCATTATTTAAAAATCACAGCCATAAACTCTGTTAGATTAGCCTGAGCCCAAGCTGTTTAACAGCAGCATTCTTACTGAATTTCATCAAAATATTTCAAGAAAGGCAACATACAAAACACTGATTCTGAACTACTAGCTGGCATGTCTAAATACTACCACCAGTGGGCAATAATGGGCTTTTTATTCTCATCTGGAGCTAAAATGTATCCATGAGGGGTAGAAAAGAAGAAACAGGAATCTTTATTGCTTCTGAGAGCTAGTCCTGTTCTATTAATTCTTAGCTAAAATAGGCCAGTTTATTTTTTCTTTCTGCTGCATCCTTTGAGCATGACTGTATATCTAGCATTAGATACCTGTATAATGTCAAGTAAAATCAGTTTTTTATAGACTCATCTTTCCTCCTGTCCTCTCCCAATCTAAACTTGGTAACTGAGCAGTTTCACTGTTACGGTTACGGTAAAAACATTTCAAAGCACCGAATATGTGACAAAAACCTGCAGGCAATGCACTGAACAAAGATAGCACAAGGAGACAGAGCAGGAGATGGATTTAAAAATAAAGCTTCACAGAGAAAAGAGGTCAGGGAACTTGAAATTTTTATCAAGCTTCTGTCTGCCCCATGACATTATGGTATTAGGGTGGTCGATGTCTAGAGCTATGATCTGTGTCTTAGCACTGTTGTTTAGCAGAGCACGTGTGCTGCTTGATGAACAATTGCAGCCCATCTGGATCTTTTGCTCCCTCAGCTACTGAATATAGGGTCCCATCCAATTTAAAACATACTTCGTTATGCTACAGTTGCCTCATAAAATCTCTTATTCCTCTTTATTGTGTTGTTCTTGAGGACAATTTAACTCATATAAAGAGCAGTCACACAGGAACATGCCTTTGCACGTAAAGCATTGGTAAAAAGTAATTTTCACTTGCCCGGATGGATAGCCACAATGATGAAATTGCTGTATATGTGCTAGTGTGGACCTTACAGACACTTTTGGCAATGAGATTCCAGCATAATAGAGGGACAGAAACGATCCTCTGTTTACAGACACATGCTTTCGGCATCACTCAGAATAAATGTGCAGCTGAAGGGAACATGTAACCAGGATACAGCATGCAAAACTGATAGTGCCAGGGTGGTTATTTTCAGGTAATTCATATATACATTAAACTAATTATTTCAGTCATTCTTCTATAAACATATATTTTAAGGTTTTCATTATAGCTGGTGACATTTTGACCAGGCACCAAATGGTGATGGTGTGCTACTGAAGAGTCTGAGGGAAGAGAGGATTACACAATAACAGCAGCTGCAATTCTTAAAAGCTGCTTCTTAGAAGCTCCATGACCACCTATCTTGCTCATGATCACTCAGTGCTTGTGCTGGAAGACAAGAGCTTATGTGGTGGAACCAACCCCTTGACCACATTTTGGGTTCAGCTGCTTTGCTTGCATAAAGTTTAGAGCCTAGTAGACAAGAGCCAGGATAGCAGTATTAGGCTTCTTATTTTCTCTACAAAACAACTCAATTAGGACTAAATTGGGAGTCCTGGATCTCCCTCTACTGGTCTTCAAATATATCTCCTTCACAGAAAATGAGAAGCTCAGAGGTTTCACTTAAGCTTCTCCCATTGCTGAGACTGAATGCCTAAAGCTGGGAGCTGAGGAAAAAAATAGCTTGCATTTAACCTAAGTTTGGTAGAAGCACTATGGATGGAATTACTGCTGATGTATACCCAATGTATATAGGGCTAAATTCACAACAAAAGAGAAGTTATCATTCAACACATTAGAAGAGTCTTTCCTCTTTTGCATTGCTACCTTGCTGGTTTTTTTTCCCCACATATGTAGCTTTAGGAACACCACTAATTCCTGGAATTAGTGAATTAGCTGAGATGAGATAGCTTGTCAGAGTCCTTTGCAGTATAGTTAGACACATAACAGTTTGATTTATCAATAGATACTCTTAACTGTACAGCCATATATTTATAGTCTTCTATTTACCAGTAAAGTGCTCATTCAACTCATACTAAAATTGACTTAATAAACAAGACATACAATGTGAAAGGCTTGTAAAGAAAAAAGCAAGGAGAAAAAATGGATATCCAGTAAGACTTTCTAATAAATCACTTGCTGTAGCTATGTATGTTATTTATATACGTGCTGTGTGTAAGCATTTTTGCAAGAGAAAAAAGTGGAAATATTTGCAGACATCTTATTAATAACAAAGTCCACCTCAAATGATGATGGGAAAACATTGCAAAAACATATATTCAGATATCTTCATTCAAAGTTTATGAGAGAATATTTGTTTTATTTCTGAAAAGATGTGAATATTTGTGATGTGAATAAGCTGCATATGAATATTCACACAGATTTTGCAAAGATTATTTGAAAGCTCTGTGTAGGTTCAGCAATCATCTGATGGGGAAAAGAAATATGTGGTTTAAATGATTAATTACACAGCATGAATATCAATCATAAGTTCCTACTATTCAAACAATAAACCAGCTCACCCACAGACTCTGGAATGCTTTCAGTAAGCATTTGTCAAATCATAATCAAGTTGTAAGAATTTCATTTTGCTGTCATTCAATAAAAATAACATGAAAAACAGATTATAAATAGTCTCTCTTGCAGATTCCAGAATTTCTGAAGAGAGGTTGTAAGCATGCAATGAAATATACTGAGTATGTGCAGGTTATGGGGTGCAGCTCGTATCTGGTGTGTTTGCTGTGTGAGCATAAAGCCTATGATGGATTAATATCTGCATGAAGGCATCATGGTGTGCTCAAATGACCTTTGATCATTCTTTGAGCAATATAAATAATAAAGAGAAATTGTTGAATTGCCAATAAACAATAATACAAATGAAATTATTAATACTACTCATTCAACGTTCAGCCTAGATGAATTATTTTTATTTTTTCATCTATGTAAATAAAAATGTAGTGACTTGTAAATTTGCATGAGCAGTAGTAAAATCTATTTTCTTATCATTCAAACTCTTAGACTCCCAAGCTGTGTTCGATACCTATAATGTAATATTTCATTGTTATATTTTACTGGAATGGAAAATTAGCTGAAGGTTGCATTTTATCCGACTAGACTAAGAAAAAAAATCTTCAATGTCAAGTAACACAGTAAAGAAACAAAGAATAAGCTACAGTTAAGTAGGCCAGTTCTTTACAGTCCAAAGCAGTTTAGCTGTGCCCGAGAATCTGGGAGAGTGTGGATAATAAAACAGAACTGTGCATTAAGTACACACTGGAAAAAGTGTTTGACTGAAAGAGAGAGATGTGTAGCCAGAAGAAGATTCTAGCTCATATAATTATCCCTCAAAAAATGTGTGTGTCAGGACAATAAATCTCCTTACCAGACCTCTATGCCACAACATGAAATATGTAGGAAGACATACATATGGAAGTTGAGTTTAAGCAGAACAAAAATGCAGACATAGATCATTGCCCCTCATAAGGTAATCAGAAGCTTTAAATTTAGAAAAGTTGATGGTGTAATGTGCTGAGAAGGTGTCATCACACTTACATTACCCATACAGTGTAGAGATAAATGGAAATTTGTAGAGGGTCTGATGATTGCCATAAAAGAAATTGCCTCTGCAAGGGCATAATCTACATGATTTTTTTTTTCCCGAACTGACTAGAATTTTGGTAGTATTCTTCCCAGGAAATAAAACTGAAAAGCAAAAGGTTTAACAAGAAAAAAAAAAAAAAAAGTAAATTCTAACAGGAGATGTAAACAGAGGGGGAAAAAAAGTATAAGACAAAAAGAAACCAAGATGTTTTACAGATCTTCACAGTGAGATAATGCACCACTCATGCCGCAAGCACAAAGCAGAAGTCTTAACTACATTCTCAAATTCTAGATTCCTATATATATCCTATGATGAAAATTAGGCTGTTCAGAATAATTCAACTAACTCTGAAGCAAGCAGCTACCTAGAGTTAGCCCACAGGAAATGCTAAGCCCCAGTTAGGGCATGATACCTCTCTGCTCTCTGTAAACTGAGATAGTTGCAGAGGACCTGCCTTTGTGCACTTGGGAATTATAACTCAGAAGATCTCTTGAAGACCTCCAGCTGCAAATTTGCTTTGTTGTGAACAAGGCTGGCTTTTTAAATTCTGACTGCAAAAGTGATGCTACCTGCCTGATGCCTATCTGTTTGATATCTACTGCACACTGATCAGAGGCAAACAGTCCATTTCCCTGGGATACATGCAGGTGGGAAAACATGTTTCTTTGCTATTCTGTTGAGTACTCTTACTATCAGCTTTATCTATTTTTTGTGGAAGGAATGTGCCCTCCAGGGCTTTTGTTCCAGCTGAGCTCTCATGCAGGTGGGATGTTAGGCTGCTGGGCAGACAAGCACGCCCTGCGAGCTTGCAGGTCCTGTTAGCTACATTGAATGAAGAAAGCTGAGGTGAACAGAACCTTGAAGCTGCATCACGGCAGTTTATTTTGAACAGCAACTGGATGGAAATCAGGAACAACCCTGAAGGCACCTTTCTTATTTAGAAGCAGAAATAATCATCATAACAGTAACTGCTCTCTCTTCTGCATTGCGGTCAGAAGACACGGTCTGCAGGCACACTCTGTTGACCTGTGTAATCCTCCTGCCTACAGCCATCTTGTGACAAGTGTAGCCCAGGCACAGTGAACGACAGCATTTTCCAACAAACTCATATACTTCCTTCACCTAAAAAATAGCATCAAAGTGCAGTTGCTGGAGTTCAGAAGCCCTACAAATCCTATTCACTCTTTCCTTTGGGGTTGCCTGGCATTTTGGTGATATGAAAGCTGCAGTGGTATTGAATGAGCGTTGCACTTAACTGGTGTTTTCTGCAGGTAAATAGTAGCATGCCATGTTTTTATAGTTTTCTATAAATTGAAAATCTGAAAATCTGGACAGCGATAGGACTAGAGGAAATGGCTTCGAACTGAGGCACCAAAAGTTCCACGGGAATTTAAGGAGGCATTTCCTCTCTGTGAGGGTGACAGAGCACTGGAACAGGCTGCCCAGAGAGGTTGTGGAGTCTCCTTCTTTGGAGATCTTTAAAACCCACTTGGATGCAGCCCTGTGCTATGTGCTCTAGGTGACCCTGTGTGTGCAGGGGAGTTAGATTAGATGACCTCTAAGGTCCCTTCCAACCTTAAGCATTCTATGATTCTATGAATAGTTAAATAAGCAATAAGTGAACAACTCTTCTCTTGTAAACCTAGAATTATAGGGTAAATGCATTTAGAAATTGTCAAAAAATCATTTATAGGAACAGGTACTGTATTCTTTTGTGACTAAGGCTGAAGCAAACCAGTATTGAGATGAATTTCTCTTGTTTTTTTTTTTTTTTCAGAGCATCAGAAATATTTGTAGGAATATTTCTTCCTAGTTACATGATTGCTATTTTGATGAAAGCACAGGGCACCTAAAAATTGGTCTTAATGAAAACCTTATTATTTTGGTCTTTTTTCTGTCCAATGTGAGAAAAATAATGTATGCTGGAAGTGTGTATTGTTGCAATGCATACTTAAAAATTCATATATGAATTCTGAATTCTACAGTTCCCTACTAGCATAACTCCATTGAGATCAGTGCAGTAGTGAATTAGGCAGCAGTAGTAAACTACAATAATACCACAGTATTTTTGCCCTTGGAATATGATGCCTAATAAGGTGTAAGAAGTTGGGTATACTCTGCAAATGTATATGTTAAAATAGACTCATGGGCTAAGATATCATAGCTGATTTATAATGGAAAGTTTTCACGCATGGAACTGTAGTCAGTCTCTCTCTTCAGCAATCCCTAAAAGTTAAAAGCAAAATTTGACACACAGCTGGAACCAAGCAGCACGTCATCATAGTGTCACACTTTTGAGAAGTGAAATCAGACTTTTGCCAGCTTTATGTACTGTAGTGCATATGCATATTTATGTAATGTAGTACATTGTATAAACTATGTCACTTAATTTAACAGGAGACAATGTGCTTCAGAGACGAAACAGCATACTTTTTTTTTCAGCAGAGATACAACTAAGTTATGGTTTGAAAAGAAAAGCAGCTTTGAGTGACTGCATAATTCCCACACTAATTTAGAAGCAGAAGGTGTGACAGAAAAGAAATATTTATACACTTAGAGTATATTGTTGAGAGTAATCTGACCACTGTTTGCACCTAGGACATCTCCCTCAATAGAAAGGTGCTCGCTGCCACCATGATTTATAGTCACTCTGTCATCATGCTTATCCATATACTAATGCTGTTTGATTTCATCTGTTTTAATCTAAACTTTGGGTGGTGTGGTCATGCTGAGCTTTTTAAGTCTTTTTTTTTTTTTTGATGGCAACAAATATCTGCATCCTAAAACTATCTGTAGTAATTTTTTTAGGCTCTTTTACTTTTTTTTTTCTGAACGGATTTTTATCTTTTCCCTTTAGTGCAAATCTATTCCTCATACTAATATTTACAATTTCTCTTGTCAGACTCAAGAGATTCAGGATGATCATACTGAAATATGAAGAAAAGCATATACCTTCATGTAGTAGTACTTTCACAAAAAGAAGTTTATCCTGTTTTTAAAAAGCATCCTCATTCTTTTTTACTCTGAGAAATAGAAGGATTTAAAAATATGCTTTGTTGTTCCTTTCTTTTTTTTTTTTTTTTTTCCTAAGAGCTATAAGATTAGATTTGAACTTTTTGATTTTTTGCTTTAAACCTTACACCCTCCTGGAGTCTAGAATTTGTCATGTATAAAAAATAAAAAATAGCCCTTCCTTCACAAAATGAAGAACTCTGTGTAATACTGAATCTTTCATATTTGAATCTTTTCTCTCTTTTGCCAATGCAACAGCAACCTCATCTGTGTAAAAGCCTAGCATCAACTGTGAATATTTTCATAATAAAAGCTCCTTCAACTGCTGTGGATGAGAACATGTAAAAATAAACCAGAATATTATAATGATATTTTAGTTATATCTTCCATAGCCAAATTATTTTTTTCTACAAATGAAATACAGCAAGAAAAAAAATGGGCAGGAGGAGCTGGGAGAGTGGAGAGAGGAAGGTGATTAATTAAAATATAATCTATGTCATAACATTTTCATGAAATCTTTCTTAACCTTACCCCTCAACAGATAACAGGAGAAATATGATAAACAAGCCTGACTCCCACCAACATGGTCTTATATCCTACTAGGAAGAGTTAAAAAAACCCAAGAATTATTTGTGTCATACACTTAGCTATGAGTGGCTCCTACTCCTTCCTTCTTATTATCAGATTGCCTAAGTGCATTTATTGCAAGGAGCATTTCCTGTGAAGTAGCTCCTTTATGCCTAATGCTCATAGCCCTTCTTTCCCTTTCCACTCTGCCTCCTCTTCTGAAGTTCTCTCTCCTTGGTGCTTCACAACATACATTCAAGAACAACTTTTGAATACTTCAAAATTTCTACACGCCTGACCTTACAAAAAAAAACAAAAAACTGATGGTACACACAAGTACCAGAATATTGAAACTGTATATTTGAAATATTGAATTTGAAATATTGAAACTCAAGATATTCCTAAAAAAAAGTCTACTAAGTGCAATTTCTCTAAGGTTCCAGGCACTCTCGGCCACAAAAAATGATGCTGAGATGTAGGTGTGTAAATAATAGAATGTCATTGCCTTGCTTGACTTGCCTGGTAGAATAACTATGGGATGTATTGGTCTATTCTCTGCACATGGTGGGTGAATTTATAAAATAAGCTGTTGTGAGATAACATTCTTAGGTGGAAAAATTATGCACATTGCAAAAGAATTTATGTCACTGCAATTTCTTTCTATGGAATAATCTGAGTTTACTTTTGACAGTCAGAAATCGAACTATGGTCATCATTCTCAGAAAGTAAGAAAAAAGTAAGTTTCTATTTATTTCTACATTTCTACACAATACACTATTCTATTAGACATACATCTAAAACATTCTCTTCTAAGTAAAAAGTTGTCAGAGGAATAGTTTGGTGGCATAACATTCATGAATTCAAGGTGTGAAAGATAAAACTAAGGAGGAGTCCAAGGCCTTCAGCAAGTACCAAGACAAAAATTGAAATCATGTTTCTAAGACTGCCCGCAGTAAATATTTGGAATGGTAGCTAGACTAGCAGTCTGTTCTTTTATTTATTAATATATATAGGCATGCAAATAATTATAATTTAACTGTAGAGGCCTTTTAAAAGTGACAAATCATTTTTTTGTGCAATTGATTTATCGTTGTTGCTACATATTATTGATGAAGTATCTGGCAATTTGTATGATTTACCTCATGCAAATAGGTAGTTAAGTTATGGATGACCAGATCTAGTTATGATGAGTTTGGATTTTAAGGAAATATGTACTTATGAAATATACTGAACTATATGTTTCTAGAACTCTAATTCATTCTTTAATATAAAATTGTAGAAAATTGTTTTGACTGTAGTCTTAACTTTATCAATAATTGCAAACTCTCAATAGCTATTAAATAATGTAGATGAAGACTACTGACTGGCATTAATCCAGATATAATGAATGTGAGCTGCTGTATTGCTCAAGTCCCATAAAATATACCAATTTCTCTTTCCTCACAGGATTCATGGTCCTCATACATATGGTACAGCAAGACATATGTTAGAGGTTTATGAGAAAACGTTGTAAAACACAATGAGTGATATGTCTGTGGACTGTGCAACTGTATGGAGAAAAGGCTGGCAGATAAAGGAGATAAATGACAATAAGCTGATGTTTAATAGGTCTAGAAAAAATCTTTTTGAGAAAGTATATTACAGAAGACTGAAAATAGAAAGCTAGTAGTCATCAGACAGGAAATTAAGCTGCAATTGATATTTCATACTGGAACAGATAAATTAACAAAACACAGAATAGGAACAAATGGCCAATTGCAAACACCAATATATACTAATAACCTTATGGGTGTCCAAAATACCTAATGCCTTTCTCTCTCTCTATCTCTTTCTATTCTCCTTCTTTAACTCTCTCTATCTCTATCCTCTATCTCAGAAATATACAAAATATACACAAAGTAGGCAAATGGAAAAATATTGGAAAGCAATACTAGGAATTCAAACCCCATGATATCTGATTTTCAAGAAGCAAAGACTATTCACCATTTGGCTGGACCCTCACATAACATTTTCACATTTACAAGATTGAAATCTAGGAAAGCCCAGTTGTAAAAAAAGCTGTTCCTGTCAAGTTTTCTCCTAGGATGAGAAATATTGTGTCTACATGCTTTGAGCCAATATCTGATTCTACTAAAACCAAGTGGGAATTATGCCATTGCCTTCAATATGTCCAGGATTTGGCTTCATATGTTTACAGATCAAAAATCCTTTAAGCAAATACTGCATCATATTTGTACAGGACACTAATCCACTCCTCTGAACCAAAACATAATTCCACTTTCCTTTTATATTTGCTCCTTCCTCAAGCAACACCAGCATTACAGAAGTCAGCAAACAATGTTACTCCGCTCACAGTAAACATGCTCTATTTTCTGTGAGAATGACGGCAAAAACATCCCCCTGGCATTTTGTCTCTGAAAAACCTAAAACAACATTTGGGAGCATCTGACTAAGGAGATGCTTACATCCATTTTATTTTTTTCCTTCCTATTCATGTTTAGACCAAATGTAAGCTACACTACATACAAAATCTGGTTGTTGTTTTTATTATATGTTCGTAGTTAACAAAAGGTGGCATTTATTTCTTCTTTTATTTGAAGTAACCTATATCATAATATTAGAGGATTTTTTTGCTGCTTTTTTTTCAAAGTAGAATAATCCTGAGCAAACCACTTTCACTAGAGACTTTTGAAATAAAAGTAATAATTTTCTGTAGGAGAAGAAATACAGATTTTCAGAAGATTTCCTTTATTTTTTTTTCCTTCTTAATAGCTTTGCATTATGCAGTCACACAACAGCCTTATCACGTTGCCAACATAACTGAAATTCTTGTACAGTCATGTCATTTGATCAAGTTGCGTCTGCAAAGATTCCCACCAGATTTCTTTAGGAGTCACTCCTTCAGTTTCATATTTTCACTTCTTCAATATTATATTTTCTGAATGCAATATATTAAAAATAACTTTTTCTTGCTTGCATTATTATAGTCTATTGAAACTTTAGAAGAGTACTAATGGTAGTTAGTTGTATCTCTAACACGTAAAGTCAAGTCTATGCTATGCAATTTACAGGCAGTGACAACAACAAAACTAAACATTAATTTATTTCTTTGGGGAGAGTGAATATTTGCATATTAGACAGTGATCTTTTTTTCTGAAAGCCTCTTTAGAGTTAGCTAATCACTTTTGGGAGATCTTCGTTTCATTTCCTATCCAGATTTAAGCAAAAATAATCTACTATCATTAGTCTCTATTTTTTTATTTACATATAATTCTTCCTGATTCATCCTGAATAAAACACTTCTGCAGTAGCACCTCATGTAACAAGGGCAGTTCACATTCATGACCACTTTCATTTGTATAATTGTACTCAATGCCAGAAAACTCTTGTATGTGAAGGCATAAACCTATACATTTTTGCTGTTTGCAAAAATGAAACCTAAAATCACACATTACCTTGATTACTTTCTTCAGCATTTTGTAAGCCGCTTACCTACCCCATAACTACAAGCTGCTACTGGCTTCTGTAAGTTTTTAGCAAAGATAAAGGAAAATTATATGAATATGAATATTACAGCAATTTTTTTTTCATTCTTACAATTTGTTTTGTTAGCATGTCAGCTCTAGTAACTGGTAAAATAATTAGAAATCTAAATCAGAATATTTAATGTAAGTTTTTTCTTGCAAGTTATTCCTTTTCTAGCTTTTGCCATACCTAAAATACTTTATCAACTAATATAAATAGAGAAGAGGTTGCCATAATTATGTTTCCTAATCATTATCTTGAAGTGAAAGGCTTTTCTGAAAAAGTTGTATTTTTCAACCTTGATCACTCATTTATTCCTACAATCCTAATAGGCTGTGTGGCTTTCCGATGCAAACAATCCCTCTATTGGAAACAATATTGTAGTAATGAAATCTAGAGAGAAATGGATATTAAAAAAGAGAACAAAAATTTGCCCTAATTCAGAAGAGGAAGATAAAAAAAAGATCAAAGAAGAATTACAGATGTTAATCCTAAAATTTCAGTGATGATGGCAAAAACTGGAGGAAAAATTCTGTTGAGCAAACATACTTGGTGCTAAAATACATAAAAGATTTTAAGAAGTCAAGCACCGAGCAGTGATGATCCCAAAACATGCATTTCTTCCCTTTGTATTAATTGGATTCTGCATAATACCATTTAAATTAGTGGACTAACTTGCTACTGATGGTCTGAAGTTTTCAAAGGCCCTCTTAAAGTCAAATGAGATTTACATGTATGATACATTTTAACTCTGGGCCATTATTTACTAAAAAGACTTTGTATTTATCATATCTTTACCTTGTCTTTTCATGGACTTTGAGACTGTGTTGCATTAATCCAAAACAAGTTCCTTTTTCAGTGAAACAAAAAAGGCACATATATTATGTAAAATATTTATTTTGTGTCCTTTGTACATTAAATAAATAAGAGCATTTTAACTTCTTCGTGTAAAATAATTAAAAAAACATATTTTTTCCTTAAAGAAAAAGATTGAGATTTTATTTAAAGGAGTGTAATTGCTCCTTTTGTTCTTTTATTTGTTTTTGCTTTTTCCCCATTTAAGTTATCCATTTAATTGGTATAAGATGAATTACTGAGTAATTTTGATCCTGACCAAAACGACACTTTGTTTCAGTGGTTCTTTCTTTAGTGAAAGAAGTCTAGCCAGCTCTACAGCTTTGATCTTTATTTACACTTCTGCTGTTTTATTTATTTATTTATCCAATGCAGTTTTGTGAAATCAAAATCAAGCACTCAAGTTTTGAAAGATCTTTGTTGCACATTTTAAATTCATTACATAGTCTATATGAGATCCAATCTGCCTACACTACCTTTTAACATTTTTTAGCTACCAGTACCAAATTAACTTCTGTGTTTGTTTTTATTTTATTTTATTTTTAATATATAATTTATTAATTTTGCTCTCAGTTGGTAAAAATTGTGGCGAAATATTCTGCTTTCATTCAGGATTGAGAATACAGACGTAGAAATATTAGCAAATGCTGCAGCATTTCTCCCACCCTCCAAGTCTGCTTGTATTTTATTGCTCAAATTCATATAACTGCATTTCAGGAGAAACAACCTAAGGTCATCCTGCATAGTGAGACTTCAGGTCTGCTGTGCGGAACCAGGTCAGTGAGAGAGGTGTCCTGGCATAAGCAAAGATATCCTATTGTACTCATTTCAAGAGAAGTTGAAGTGTGTTTAGTTTGGGAGTGAAACACTACAGATGTCTTGAATTGCCTGAGAAAATTCCATTCAGTTGGTATACTAGGGAATTTTTCTTTGTTTCAAATATTAGCTTAGCATTTCTCTAGACTTGTTTTTATTTTTACCTGATTACAGTGAAATCCTAATGACAAGCCATATGACAGAATCAGAAACAAAGTAGTGAAACTCTGAATAAGTTTTTTAGCTCTGGCTACAGCATTATATAAACTGCTGCTCTTGAGAAACTGAGCAGAAATTAAGAGAGCAGAATACTTCTAATTGTGTATTCACTTACTCTATGTTGTATTCCAGAGTAAGCAAGGATACTATTTAATCAAAACTTAAATGCAAACCATATTTGAAAAAATGTTACTTCTGACTTATAAATCAGAAGTTTTATTTGAGAAACTAAGATGCGATTACCCAAAAGATCACATAAAAAATGCCACTAGTGTGATATCTGCTGTAGAACACTCACAGGAATCCCTTATCCTTTGTGGGGTTTTTTTTGGTACATATCAGCTAGGAAAAGTGAGAATTTGCTGAATTTAATAATTTACAGAAGTAATTTATCTCAGGTTTTTCTACATTCCTTGATTTTATGTTAACTCACAAAAGGAAGTACCTCTTCCACAATCTTCATAGTGTGTCCTTCCACAGACCTTTGGTTTTTGAGGCAACCCCACAGTGCAGTGCAAAATATACAGTAGAGTATTTTGCATTGTGCTATCTTAGTGTTATCTTAGCAGAATCTAGGATATGTAGTTATGTATTAGAACTAGAGGTAGACTAAAATCTTAATATTAGGCAGTCTTAAGATGTTTGACCAGAGGTGATATAAATCACTCTCTTTTGGAAGCTAACACAGAAAAGTCTTCAGCTGAAAGACTAGTGACTAGTGAGTATTGCTAGACTAAAGATGTTCTTTCAGTTAAATTTACCTAGATGTTAATAATTTTCAAGCTTCACAACTGTCATTTTGTATTAAAAAACTCCCTTACAAAAGGGAATGTAACTTGTGCTTATGATATGAGGGGTTAGCATGTCTTCAAAACATCTGTTTTCATACAGAGTTGAGGTCTATTTATCAATTTTAATAGTGACATTTTTTTTTCTTTTAAAAAGAAAGGAGATTATTAAGGTACAAAACCTCATATCAGAATCAGGTCATCAATTTCAAAGTGTTTAAACACATAAAGCAGCTTTTGTAAGACCTCCTTCACTGATGCCAACTAGCTTATTTACTTCTGTATTAATACTGGTGACTTTATATGGAGGGTAGGAGAAATGGAATTGTATGCAGATCGGAGTAACTCTCACACAAGAGCAGACAAGTTTTATGACAATTCTTTAATACTGAAAGTGGACTAATCAATTATGTTGAAAGTCCTTTGCATCTGTAGAATAAGTTTCAAGTGGAGTATTATGCACACATTTTTGTAGAGCCTAAAGCAACATGGCTGTTTTACACTGAAGGTGAAGAACAGCCCCCAAAGAGTTTTACTTGAGGTGTTAACCTGTTCTCCATGAAATAGCAAGCAAGTCAATCTAGATATTTAATTTCTCTACCAAAATTAGTTCTGTTATTTGAGATTGGTGTATTTTTGTGCTGTGTTGTACTGTGCTGTATAAAGCCACTCAAAGCGAGACATGTCCCTCTTGATGCATATGATCTGCTAAGCTACTTTGTTTGCTGTGACTGATTGATAGTAATGTTTCTGCCAGTTGAGAAACCTTGGACCTGGACATCACGAATAAGCTCACTGTATGTTCTGGATTCATATTTGCTCTTGGCTCCCTCTCTGCTGGAGTAAAAAGATCAGTGTTTGCAAAGAGCAAATCAGTCCTTGGACAAGCTTAATTACCCTCTTGCTGGATATATATTTCTCTAAACCTAGCAGAGTATGCATATGTCTACAACTCAGGCCTCTCAGAGAGGAGTTCAGTTCATATGGAGCAGGTTCTTAAGGGATTTAATTGTAGTCAAGGTGACCTGAGGTGTTAGACATCCAGAGGAATTTTCAAGAATGCTGAAAAACTGCTTCACAGGAGACTTTGGTTATTATTTTTTTCTATATGATTTCCTTTTAAACTAATGCTTAAAAAATGACCTACTTGTTATAAGAAGAAAATTCATTTATTTGTATTTGTTTCTGTAAGTAGGTGATTTGTCTGTGCAGTGTTGTAAGAACAGTTGTAGGGGAACAGTCTGAGGTGGAAGTAAGAGCAGGTGTAAAAGAGTCTGAATATTATGGATATATTGGCTTAAGTATCTTATTGATTATAGGATGGAAGGATACCATGTGCATTGAAGGTCACAAAAAAAAATAATTTATTTGAAAATAAACCTGAACAGTTAATGCATCTGCTTGTCTCTCTGTCTCTGGGAAGATGGAGAGAGAAAATGGATTTATTTGAATTTTCATATCAAAGTTTCCAAATATTTTGACTGTTTTATCATGTATGTAGCCTTCCTTAATGTCTCATGATAAAAGCCTAATTTTGCACATTGAGAGCATTTTTGTAATTGCCCCAAAGCCTCCAAAGGAGTGAGATCTCCTTATAATAAGTATTTCAGAAAAGTAAGAAACCTTTTAAACTCAGAATTGAGTTTTGTTGGGATACATATACAAAAGAATAATTAGCTTTGTATATATAGAATATTCAAAATTATTCGGTCAATTTTACTATCTCTCAAAATGTGTTTATAACTCTACCCACCATCCAGTTCTTCCAGATTTCAGCATCTAATGAGCTTATTGGAGATCTGCACAGTCCATCCTGGTCCCCTGAGAAGGGCCCTCTCAATGGGACTGTATCAGTAGCACTACCTCATTTGCCCTACCAAGCCTTAGTGTGTTCAGTCATTTTGTCCATTTCTCTCAGCAGGAACCATACTTCGCTAGAAAAGAAAGAATTTCCCTTACTGAGCCCCTCCCTCCTGAAGGATGTTTGGCTCTGTCATAATTCTTAAAGGAAAACAACAAGTAAAATATTAGCAAATGAGTTGTAATTATTTTAATGATATTCTTATTAAATCCATTTTTCAATATTATTAAAGTCAAAGTTTAGTTTTTGTAAATTAAAATGACACTTCATATTACTAGATGTAAGTAATGCAGGTTAACTAAGCATAAAATTTGGCACTTGAATTCTCTTGTCAGTCATCAAGAATAAAACTGCATATTTCAAAAGAAAAATGAAAAAAAAGAAAGATTCCAACAACAACAAAAGCAACATAAAATCTCTCTTTATGCAGATAAAATGAAATTCTATAGTTATCACTAACATTAGCAGAAATCCCACCTGACATGTTAACCATCTGTATATGTAAGTCAAGAGTAACTTTTCCCTTAGTTAAAGTAGATAGTACAAAGGATTTATCCCTTATTTCTCATTTATTCTTTTTATCTTATTCTATGTCTCTTCTGCTGAAGTATGGTGATTAATACGGCTACAGAAGTTTTGCCAGCATGGTTTCTTAGATCTTGTAATAACCCTCTGAGGCTGAATATGCTTTCCTTCTATAATATATCATATCTCAAAGTTAACAAATATCTTGGCTTATTCAAAGTATTCTTTTGTCTTTCTTTGGATGCTTTAAAACAATTTGTGACTAGACCGCTAGAAGGATGATTTTTTTTCCTTGCATTTGCAAGGAAGATAGAAAAGGTAGTTGGTGCATATACCACAAATCTCCATTTTTCAGAAAAAAACAAAAAACAAAACACCCCAAAACAAACAAACAAAAACTTTATCTGAAAATGCTTTATTTGTGTGTTTCATTTGTATGTTATTTATATTTGTCAGTGCATAATACGAAAGAGGAAGGAAAGCATTTCATCAGAATCACATTCTAATTTTGATCTTATGCATTCGAGATTTTACTGGTCTTACAAAAGTAACTGTTAATTATGGAAGTACTTCCAGTGGACAACAATTTAAAGGCACCTTCCTTTACTTTTAGCACATTTGTATTACATTTCTATCAATTTATTCCTGTATTTTTTTCCCCTTCATTCTTCTTCGATGAACTGTGTGGTTCATTTAACTTCCAGCGCCTACAATGTGGTTGCCTATACTGTTAATCAATAGGAAAAATATATGCTATATCTATAACATAATTCATCCTAGACATATTAAATAGATTATGTCAATGTTTCCACTGAAATATCCTATAGATGGATTCTAATGTGTAGATTAAGAAAAAAAAAAGTATTGAAATGCTGACCAAAAATGCAGAGATAGGCAGCTAAGAAAGTGTTTTGTTTAGAACAGCAATATTGAAGAGTTCTGGGCTTTAGAATGGAATAAATCACCTTTAATTGCTAATTCATACTGAAAAGAGATCAACAAACATGATCAAAAGAAATACTTTAAGTTGCCCATTTCCAAACTATTCCGCTTTCTCACTTCTGTCACTATTTAAAGTTGATTCTTAAGTTCTACCTCATCCACTGAGGCAATTCCTTTTCTATCCCAGTGTTTCAAGTAATGCTGCTAGCCGCCTACCCTCTCATTTCTCCTGAACAGTATCAAAATGATTCTTTGTCTATTTATGCTATACAAAGCAAAACTCCTAGGAATTCTGTTGGGGTCATCTCTATTTTCAGAGAATAAGAAGAAATAAAATATAGGAATAACTACTATTGGAAGATTTTTGTGCCAATATTAAGTACAAGTTATAAATAAAAAGAATGAGCCATTACGACTGAAATCACACACTTTGTTATTTATACTTTAGTTATATTTAATGTGATTAGTAGCTTTCTATAGTAGTAATAAATTAAGACTGAAGATTTTTTTCCCAACACCATGAAGCCCTACAGATCATAGAGTGAAATATTAAAATTGCTATAATAAGAAGATTATAATACTCCTCTAACTGTTAGACAGATCTTCATACAGCTAGTTTCATCATCTTTCTCCACTGAGTTTTATATTCCTAATAAAAGAGGAAAATCTGATGCATCAAAACATTAATTACTGATGTGTATCTTTGTTTGTTTGTTTCATATAACCGAGTCATGCAGATGTTAAGAAGAAAAGGAGTGATTTTGAAAGGGAGACTTTGGTTTGTCAATGATCTATATTTAATACTGAAACAAAGAAGTTGTGAAAAAGAAGCTTAGCAAAACACGTTAATCCTGTTGCTTCAAAGACCCATCCAAATGTTTTTAAAGAATAATAAATGTCCTAAAACCTAGGTTCCAGTCATTTGGAAAATTATACAGATGGATCAGCTTATTATACATTACGTTGCTGAATCTAACCATAATCTTCACGCTATCTAGGATAATCACTTCCTGCTTAATGGATCCAATAAAAGAACAACAGCTTCAAAACATGAGAGCTGTGATAAAGGAAGTCATTATATTTGAGAGAGAACATTGTCTTAGAATGGCTGACTAGAGGCTCAGAAGGGAGGGCTCACATCAACGCAAAAGAAAGCAAATAAACTATTTCTTAACAGATAAACAAAGTTATCAGGGAAATACTGCATTCATATTTGACAGTAGTCAGACATGATCTCCCTAACTGACTCTTGTTGAATATGATCAGATGACTTAAATCTGAGTTTTCTTTGTTTGATAAACAACTCATTTTTCATCATTTATTTGGTTGTTCGTATTTTTTGATCTTATCTATAATGCTCTTTCAGGTTGGTTCTGGTGATTTGACTTTTTTGTTGTTATATGTATGCATACAATTTATCAGGGAAAAATGAGCAAGTTTTATACATAGTATCTGGTTCCTTCTTTGTTAATAGTAATGGCTTAGTCCTGGAGAAATAATTCTTGCTAACATATAAGCCCGGTAGGCTGAGTTTGATAACTGACTGCAGAAAAAATATATGTATTAAGTAGATATATGGTGCCATACTTATTCCCTTATTGTGATGCGGTAATAAAATCCAATAAAACTTATCTTTTTAGATAAGGTAATATGTTTAGGTTTAAACACATTAAGCCTTCTATGGTCAGTTGGCAAATGTGGGAGCTTTTGATGAACTTTCCCTGGACCTCTTTTAGACAGTACCAACACACTAAGGTTCAATATCACCTAAAATGACATGAATCTTGTCTATTTGATGTGATCCATCTGGCCACATCTTTCAACTGATTTTAAAGTGAACTCAGACATCTATCAGCACAGTTAGATATCTACTTTTTGGATGCCTAAATCGGAGGCCTCCTCTTGATGGCTGGCCTTATATTTATCTTCATTAATATTTCAAAGGAGTAATCTTTCATTAGGGATAAATATTTGGTTGATATTGAAACCTGCAACAAGACTACAATGTTAGCAAAAACTCTTCATATGTTTCAGAGATTCTTGTCACCTCTGCTTTGTTTCATGAGTTTGAGAAAGTGTTGAGGAGCTCTAGCTCCTAGGTCCATTTCTTTTGCTGTTTGGGTTCCTGCTCTGATAAAATCAATAGTTTAATCAGATAGGTAGTGGCAATTAACTTCTGCTAGAAGCTTTGAAATGTTTTGACTTTATTCTGATTCAGAGTCACATTACATTACAAAGATTGATTTTTTAAATCATTTTAAACATATGGATCAGACATGATCTGGAGCAGTAGTACTGTGGTCCAGCTGGTCATTAGACTTGAGCGGAAGACTGATAGGAGAAATCTCGCCTAACTTATGCCAAGATCTCATTAAATAGGTTATTTAACAAATTCTCACAAACAAACTATCTAAGAATTTCTGCAACAACATCATTGTCATAAGAAAAAGAATCACATTTGCTTTTCCAGATTTTAAATAAAATCTGTGTGCAAACATACATATTCATTAACTTATAAGCATAAGCATTAACAGTACATTAACTTCCTTATTATTTATCACTCCTTAATCACAGAATCATAGAATCTTCAAGGTTGGAAGGGACCTCTAGAGATCATCTAGTCCAACCTTCCCACTCAAGCAGGCACATCTAGAGCATGTGGCCCAGAGTGGCAGCTTTTGAAGACCTCTAGAGAAGGAGACTCCACAACATCCCTGGGCATCCTGTTCCAGTGGTCTGTTACCCTCACAGTAAAGAAGTTCCTCCTCACCTGGAGATGGAACCTCCTGTGTTTCAACTTACATCCATTGCCCCTTGTCCTACCGCTGGCCACCACTGAGAAGAGCTTGGTCCCTTCTTTCCTACATTCTCTCTTCATGAATTATACATGTTAATAAGATCCCCTCTCAGCCTTCTCTTCTCCAAGAGAGAAGAGGCCCAACTCACACAGTCTCTCCTCGTATGAGAGATGTTCCTGTCCCTTAATCTTCTTTGTAGCTCTCTGCTGGACCCTCTCTAGATGCTCCACGTCCCTCTTATATTGGGGGGCCCAGAACTGCACACAGTACTCCAGGCATGGCCTCACCAGGGCTAAGTAGAGGGGCAGGACCACTCCCTCGACCTGCTGGCAACACTCCTCTTGATGCAGGCCAGGATCCCATTGGCCTTCTTGGTCATGCTGCTGGCAACACTCCTCCTGATGCAGGCCAGGATCCCATTGGCATTCTTGGTCATGAAAGCACACTGCTGACTCATGGTTAACTTGGTGTCAATCAAGACTCCCAAGTCCCTCTCTGCGGAGCTGCTTTCCAGCAGGTCAACCCCTAATTGGTACTGGTGCCAGTTGGGGTTATTCCTTCCCAGGTGCAGGACCCTGCACTTGTCCTTGTTAAACCTCATGAGGTTCCTCTCTGCCCAACTTGTCCATGTCCCTCTGGATGGCGCAACCTTCTGGAGTGTCGGCCACTCCACCCAACTTGATGTCATCTGGAAACTTGCTCAGGAAGGAAGGAAGGAAGGAAGGAAGGAAGGAAGGAAGGAATGAAGGAAGGAAAGAAGGGAAGGAAGGAAATGAGCGGGGGAGGGATGGAGGGATGGAGGGAGGGAGGGAGCGAGGGAGGTCTCCATTGTAACTTCTGCATCTGTCAACAAGCTGAACCCCCACCCCCCTACCTCGGGTCAGGACACCGCCTGAGTAGACTCCTCAAGATTGAGAGCCCTCTCCCATTTTCTGGATGAGTGAAAATTGTGTATTTATACATGAGGCACTAACTAAAAACCCAGACTGCAGAGAATTTCCTATACTGACATCCAAAATCTTTTTTAAAAATTTTGTATTTGAATAAATTGTGCTATTTGTGAAGCTGACCCCTTGTCTTGAAGGCGATCAGACCAGCTGTCAGCAGACTGTGGGTGAATCCAATACTGCCAGGGTTGAGCTAATCACACTTATGGAACTCGACTCACTCCTAGGAAGGCGATTGGATCTGCTGTAGAAAGACTGTGGGTGAATCTGAAACTGCCAGAGTTGGGCTTATAGCTGGCACAGTATTCATTTTTCCTATTAAGAGATGAGTTCAGCTACCCCCAGTTCCTCTAACCTTTGAGGATCGTCTAGAATGCAAGGGGATTCATCTCTTACCAAATTTGCATGTCCTCTTCCCCCATTAAACTGCAACAGGTTGTCACAGACTTTGTGAACACAGTTAAATAAAAGGCAGCCAAGAAGTAAGACAAGGGCTTCATGCTTTACTGTCTTGGATGCTTAAGTTTTTCCCTGTCTTAGTACGTTTATTCAACTCCTTCCAAGATCATGCACTAACATATTTCTACATCGACCCAGGAGCTATTCACAAGAAAACTATGCAGGGGTTGACTCTCTCTATGATGCATTTCCTCAGATCTATGAAGAAATCTATTTCTTCATGTTTGCAGCCATCCCACCATGATCTCCTTCCATGCCTACAATACAGTTTCAGGTTATAAAATAATTTCTCTGGTATGTTGCATTGTAGCTCTCATATTCCCATATTACAATCAGAACTGAAAGGCACAAAATAATTACTTGGTCTTCATGCCACATATACATCACATGGAGTTTAGCATGAGCTAGTATGTATATGCCCGATCTGCTTTAGATATTGCTGGCTATAAACATGGTTGACCTGTATGTCACTTTGTCTCCTTTATTTAGCTGTATAATGAAAGATCTGATTCCTTTGTAAGTTCTTTCATTGTTTATTATTGTTCCCTGTTTTACACTGATAAAAATCCAACAGTTATAGTTTACTAATTTAGAATTTTTCTTAAGAAAATGCATGGTACAAGCAATATTGCAGCTGAGCAATCAGCAGAAGCTTATATCTAAAAACAGAAGAATAGAAAGTGAATGTTGTGGAATAGCAGCAAACAGCAGCTACAGAGAGAGAAATGATAAGGAATGTAATATATGACTGGAAGAAATTTTAATTAGACCTTGCAGTCTTGGATGGTTTGTGGAATACTTAAATCAGTATAAAAATATACTGGAAATCAAAAGATGATGTTATAACAGGCTATTTTAAACCAGAGATATGGGCAACAGCAGCAGAAGCGCATAAAAGAAAAGAAATGTCTACAAGGAGCAGTCTTCAGAATGAAAGTAGACTATGAAAGGAACAATATAAGTGACTGAATAAGGTTGGTGAGATATAACTGGTCCAAGCATTTTCCAGCTTTGAGTAAAATTGTTACTGCGGAAGAGAAAATCAAACAAAACATTGTAGACCAATTTTGCAGCTATCAGAAAAGAAATAATATACTCAGGTGCCACAATATTTTTGTGAATTGCTCATGGAAATCATCTAATAAAAAACTATAATAGCATCTTGAGCAAAAGGGAAAGTGGTAATAAGTCAACCCCTGCTGTCCATATAACCATGGCCCTGCAGGAAGATTTGAGTCATGAACATAGCCTTAGTAGTTAGCTAACTATTATCATATTTGTCCACAGTCAAAAGCTATATGACCTATATGTTTTTATCTCCTTTGGCTGGTTGTATGAACCTTGTAAGAATTTTCTGAGTGAAATAAAATGAAATATCCAGTATGTAGAGATAAGTCACAATGAAATGTGCTCATTGAGTTACAAGGCCAAGAAAAAGAATTCACTGCTGCTGAGTAAAGTTGTTGTTGATTGATGAATGAAGTATATGAGAAGATTAATAAGTGGTTTTTATATCTGAGATATATAAAATTATGTTTTGTATTAAATTAAATCAGATTAAAAGCATCCAAGATTACCTTTGAATAAGCAGCAAATAAAAACCAAAAGCATTAGTAAACAAGATTAAATTTACTTAGACTTCCTGTAAAGTTCAGCTATGTACACAGCATAGTGCATAGCTATATAAACTAGCATACTCCATCAAGAAAGATCTCTTTCTGATAAATGAAACCTGAGATATAAAGTATCCTGGGGATGAAATTGTTGCCTGGGTACCTGTCATAAAACAAGCCTCCCAGCAAACTAGCTGATTTTCAGGGAAGGAGGCCTTTCAAATTGAATCTGAAGAACCAGATATTTTATTTTTTTTTTGTTTTTCTACATCACCTTTGTTTTTTCTTAAGTGTTTAGAACTATTTCTCAATTTAGACATAGCAAATATATATTTTAATTGTTTTTCACCTTGGCTTTAATTGCATTAAGCATGACTTCAAACAAGTCATTGTTTGGCTGAAGGCCTTTAGATAAACAAGCTATGGGAGGACTTCAACAGATGCCCAACTCACTAGTGCATTCCTCAGAGTACAGAAAATATGCAGGTTATGTCTCTATAACCAGCTGCTGAATTACCCTTTACATGTTTATAAACTTCAGTAATAAATGCAGAGACTCTCTGAAATGCAGGAAAATAGCAAAAAAGTACATCTCCAAGGGGCCTTAGGTATGTTGTAATAAAAGTCTGTTAGTAAGATCATGGTGTAAGTGCAGAGGAGCTGGGCTTGTGAGAAGCCCATCTAATTGGGAACTTCTTTGTAAGGAGTAATAACTAAAGAGGCAATTATTTGACCGGGAAACAAGCAAAAGATTTTGCTTTGGTCAAGTAGATAAAAGGTAATTCAATCTTTTCATGTGCTAATTTCTTATAATTTATGTTTAAAAGATGATCAAGCTATGGCATGGTTTGTTCTGATTGGTTTGATTGCTAAGAATCAGTTTTAGGAAAAATTATAAACTATGGAATATTCAAAGACAATCTTGATAAGACTAGTAAGGTATACAGATCATGCATGACATGATTTTTCTTATAAATATATAAATAAAGATGAACTATTATTGAAAACAAATGTAACTTTTAGGAAAAGAGTGGTTCTCTAGGGATGAATATATGAAAATTTCAATCTACAGGAAATTTTACTGAAGGTCAAGTTACTGGACAAGGACTATGGATATGAAAATAAAAATATTAAAATATTAAACAGAATGACAAGTTTTCAGAAGGTTAAAAAATATATAATTAAAATCTATTACTTTTGGCTTTTTTTTAAAATGAAAAATAAAACATCATCATTCTGTGGTGCATGATTAAGAGAATATAGTTTAAATTTACCATAAATTTATTAATATATGTAAGGAAGTTGTAAAATTTTTAAATATGTAAACTCAAATGTAAAAGCTGTCTTAAATAAACATTTCTTTATCCTTCTTTGGAGATCTTCAAAACCCGCTTGGATACCACCCTGTGCCACATGCTCTAGGTGTCCCTGCTTCAGCAGGAAGGTTGGACTAGATGATCTCTAGAGGTCCCTTCCAACCTTGAACATTTTTTGATTCTGTGATTCTGTGATGACATTTTGAAATAAACCGATCACTGATGAAGAAAGAAAAGAGAAAGCAAAAGCTATTTGGAGGACTGAAAGTTTCTCTTTTTTACAGTCTTACAGTACGAAAATATTCACAATCTCAGAGTCTTACAATAGGAAAACCATATCCTGTTCACATTTAAATGACAAATGAAAAAAAAAGTTATCATCATTTTAATGATTTTTAAAAGATCCAGAAAATTTTCCATATATAACAATTTTTAATTGAAAAAGACAACTAATATCTTTAATGTGTGATTAAATATATCTTGACTATATGTAAATAAATTAAAAAGTATGCTTCTGAGTAGCATTCAGAAAAATCTCCTAATACAGAATTTGTGGTATTCTTCTTGTCAAAGTCAGTGTATCATAACATCTTCACATCTTCATATCTTTATAGCAGGAAAAGACAAGAACAATTTTAAAAATGTGTATTTTCATTACTTTTATTTATGACTGCAGTATTTCTAGTTGAACACTTCCAGGTCTTGTATTTGTATAAAAAATAAAATAATCAGATATGAAAGATAAATTCTGTCATATTTTTTCTTTTTCTGTGGAAATATTCTAAAATCTATATCTTTACATAATTCCTGCCTAAATATTAAACAAATTGAAGCTGATTTTTGTAAAAAGAAAGAAATTGTTCATTTTTGATTTTTTTTTCCGGTATTCTATTTTTACAGGCTTTAAACAACAATTTCTCTTTCCATATGAAATTATTGTTATTATTAATCTTTATATCCACATATCTATACCCTTTAGGTTCTTTTATAGGTTTTATTACTAACAAACTGACTTTCCTTGAAATATTCTGATCAGAGTATAATCTTCCCAAAATATATTTTTTCCCTATATCTCTCATGTTAATTTCCTCTTTTAGCCAGTTCTGCATCATCATTATCTCTGTTCCTATGAGAGTTAAATTCAAATCTAGATTTGAGCATGAGTGGTAGAGATTGGTCTCTCTGCCTTCTCAAAACTAGGGCAGAAACCTCATACTCTTTCATAAAAAAGAAATATACTATATATTTACCTGGACTTTGTGAAGAAAATTTGAGAGATTATGGAATGTGGAGATTATGATTCTAACATTTAAGTAGATTTCCCTATTATACCTACTCCTACTTTTTCCAGTCTTCTCAAATCCATTGCTCTCCTATTCCTAAGTATGGATGACAGAGAAGAACAACAAGGTAGTAGCAAATGAATACTCTCTTAGGTATGAATACTCTCTTATGATATCTAATATCATGGAAACTATACTTTTTAAAAAATATCGATGCTAAACTTTAAGATATTGTAACACTTAATCTGGTATCACCTAAATTGTTTAATAATAAGCAGTCTCTAAGCTAAGCTTAGAAAATTATCCTAATTATTACATTTACCTCAAATCTGATTTGAACTTCAGCTATCGCAAACGTCAAATTCTGTATCTTTATTTCTTTCACCACATGCAGAGTACAGTTACTCGGCATATTTAAAGTGCAGAACATTGCAAGGATGTACTACACTACCAGTGTTTCTAATAGTATAACTATTACAGAATCAGAGAATCACAGAATCACAGAATATTCAAGGTTGGAAGGGACCTCTAGAGATCATCTAGTCCAACCTTCCCGCTCAAGCAGGAACACCTAGAGCATGTGGCATAGGGTGGCATCCAGGCAGGTTTTGAAGACCTCCAGAGAAAGAGACTCCACAGCCTCCCTGGGCTTTGGTCTGGAGAACACAGCCTGTTCCACTGCTCTGTCACCCTTACAGTAAAGAAGTTCCTCCTCATCTGCAGATGGAACCTCCTGTGCTTAAGCTTACACCCGTTACCCCTTGTCCTATCACTGGCCACCACCGAAAAAAGCTTAGCCCCCTCTTCCTTACAATCCCCCTTCATATATTTATACATGTTAATAAGATCCCCTCTCAGCCTTCTCTTCTGCAAGCTGAACAGGCCCAACTCACGCAGTCTCTCCCCGTACGAGAGATGTTCCAGTCCCTCAATCTTCTTTGTCACTCTCCGCTGGACCCTCTCTAGAAACTATGCAGATTTTCTGCAATTTTCTCTTCTTCTTTAAATTTATATTACATGGAATCAGTGTGGAGGTCTGCAGATTGAAATTCTTTTACATAGCACATTTCAGATGCAAATATAATATTTGAGTACACTTCCTGACTTCCTGGCATTCTTATAAAGTAAAGAATTATTCCTTTTTTTTTTTTTGTTACAAGAGAAAATGAAACTTTAGAACACACAAAGAAAGAATCAATAGCTAGATAAGGGTTACAGATTAAGAGACAGATTCTTATTAAACTCTTTGCACTACATTAGATGAGCCATAAAAATCACAGCTAGAGACAGGAAGGATTGCTTACTGAGGAATCTTGTGAGCTACAAGTTTCAAGTTAGAATCAGAGAGGTGTATTGAGTGCACATATAGCCAGAAAAGTAATGTTGAGTGCCCTGAGAAAAGTAGCATAGCTGAAGGTGTACATTTACAGATGCACATGACTATATTGCTATTCTGCCTCCATTTTGGACCAAATGGCTTTGGTCTGGAGAACAGATCCAGCCTTGTCTACTTACATCATACTGTTTTTGATCAAAAGGTGCATATTGATATAGATGGGGTGATAGCAAGAAAACTTTTTTTTTAAAAAAAAAGTGCTTGCTTTTATACAACTCCATTCTTTATGGGTGGGAGTAAACATCATGGGAACATTGGCCATGCTCCTGAGTAATAATCACTCTGAGGGGTTTTCTTCTCTCTAAATCACTGCATTGGCCCTTCAGTCCCTTTTCCTTTCTAGGATTTAAAGCATTCTCCCGAACAGACTAAACTGAATACCACTCCTAATCCTGTCCAGATAATGTGATAAAGGACAGAGCAGAACAAACAAAACTAACAAGCCCTAGCCATTTGCAGTCACTGAAGTTGAAAGAAGACTTTAAGCTTAAACTTTGGGTCCACAAAGTCTCATTTTTTCTGATCTCGCCATTGCCAAGCATTTCAAAGGGCACTTCATTAGGTCACAATTCTATTCAGAGAAGCCCACATGAAAAATGTTGCTTAAAATACATTAACTTTTTTTTCCCCTTTTTATTACTTTCAGGAGCAGCATCTAACCCAAAGGCTCCATTTTCAAGTTTCCCCTGGCTGTGTGAAAATAATTAATTACATTTTGGTGGCTCTGGTTTAGAATAATATTCAACTGAAGATATTTAGGTTTCAAGGCTAGATTTCCTGGGTTTGATTATTTTATAAAAAATGAATCTTCTGTGTTTTAGATAGAAGCCATAGAAATAAAAATTTCTCTCCATTAATTCCAAGTTGCTGTGCTGGCATCAATTGTATATTGATTTATTGGTGAAATTTCATTTTCCTGTAGTTTTATTTTAGTCTCAAGCACCACTGAGATTTGTGTACGGTTTAATAGACAAAACACATGCTCTTGTTCTGTGTATGTCTCTCTTTTCCTCTGCTAAATATTTAGTAGGAACAGTAGGAATTTAGTAGGAACAGTAGGAAGCAGGAACTAGTTAGTATTCCTATGGTTTATTAGAGAAAAAAAGATTAAAGTACTATTTAGAGGGAAATTTCACAGCAGATTTTATAGACCTTTTATAGATTCTTGAGTTCACATTTCCTATTTTTGCATACAGATTAGGAAATAGTGATAGTAAATTGTCATCGTGGTAGTTCTCAAATATACAACTAAGTATTCTAGATCTATAGAGGTTTGTACAAAATAAGTGTACATGTAAAAACTAATACATTCAATTTGATGTGCATATTTTCAAACACATATCTAGTTTCATTCTGACCAAATCTGAATTTTAGAGAATGGCAAGTATCTGTATCCTGAAAAGTAACTTCTTCTATTCAGCCTGTAATCCTGGTCAACTTGCATAGAACTGAAACTACTTGCAACATTCTTATGACTCCACCATGAGGTATAGATAGTTGTCTTCTCTGGGTGTTGCACAGACACCTACAGTGGAAAGAACTCACAAGGACATCCAAGAATAAGCTTGGTGTATTCCTACCTAAAATTTAATTTCCAAGTCTATATTATTGAAGCAGTATTACTATCTGAAGAAGAAATGCTGCATTTGGCATCATCACCCTGGGATAGTCATGGAAAATCTCCAATTGCAGATCCTACAAGTAAAGAACATAATAAATTACTACTCATCCTTCTGTCTTCTGCATCATCATGAATGATCAGATGATCACCCTTCCCTGTAGCCTGAGATATTATAGAGAGCATTTTCTAGAATTATGATATTTTATTGAATATTTCTCTGGAAGACAGTGGTGAAAATTGTAGCCTATGTTCCAGTTCAGGCAATTTCATCAGTCTCTAGCTACTACTGGGACTTGTCTGGCCTCCAGCTTTGCTAAAATGAGATGCTGAGAATGAAAACAAGTGAAAAACTTTATGAAGCTGATGCCATTTCTGCATCTATTGACATTGTCAATGTTACTGAACATTTCTAACAGCTTTATACTGCTGCATGGCTGTGTAATCTTATCAGTCAGTCAGTTGCATCAGAATTGCTTAATTTAGGCAGTTCGACTAAAGGTACTCACTTTTCCAGATAGATACTTGAAAAGTTAACACAATTTATTCTTACTTATTTTTAGATGTACCTAAGTGAGATAACCAAAGATGTTTAAATAATTTGATATATTTATATGTCTGGTACCTGAGATACCATTTCCTTTTTAACGTTCCCTTTTAGCTGTTTGTATCATGTATCAATGTCAGTGGAAAGCTAAGTTCATATAACATCTGAATTGCCTAAATTCTGGATTTCAGGATAGCTGTAGGACTTTCTTGAGAAAGCACTATGAAAAGTCACAGCACCAACAGGAATTAATAAGGAAAGGAGGAATAGCTGTTCAGATTAGTGCCAGCTCAAACTGATGAGTCTGTGTGGTCCAGGATAGCAATATGCAGAGATACCAGGAGTGGTTTAGCCACATTAGCCTCTCTCAGTATGGCTCATCTTGGGCTCAGTCCTATGGAAGGGCATGAGCTACTTCCATGCCGAGTTTAGTCAACAGTAACATAGATCTCTGTTGTGATAAAGAAAGGTCTTAAAGTTGTCTAAATTTGTTGTTCTCCTTGTCTTGAACATTGCTCACGTTGATGTGAACGATGGGCCAGACAGTTCTAAAAGAGCTGTTGTGTCCAGGTAAGAATGCCAGGAGACAACAATTTTATTTAAAACTCCTATGCAGTTGGAGCAATTTAAAACTCCACACAGTCACTTCATGTCTAATAAATCAGCAGGGCACCCTGGGTCCCATGAGAGTGCCTTGAGTGAGAACAATGATATCCCTTTGACTAAGATCTGAGCATGTATGAATTTTGCAATGACTTTGATGAGTAGCATTTATTTTTTCTTTCCTTTTGACAATATTATGACATACACACACCTACAAAAAAATATAGTCTTGAGCAAAAGCAAGTATACCAAGTCTTATAACTTCTCAGAGAGATCACACTGATTTTTGCAATATCAAATGGGGATAAAACCATGGGATTAGCCTGAAATCATGATTGTGATTGGCATGTTTAGAAAAAATATCATGGAAAAAAATAAGGAAGATGAATTTTCTTTTCTTTGGAGAAGACTAGTAACACTTACCCACTTACCCTATCAGAGTACGCGGAAAGCTATCAATGAAAGCTACAATTTTAGATGTGTATTATAATAACTATAATAATAATAAATAACTGAACTTTTTCTGCAGTTCTGTTAACAAAACTTTCTCCTTTCCTTTGAAATAGATGCTCTGATTAAATATAGTATATAGCAGGTGAGTTATTCTACTCAAATTCTGTCAAAATATGATCATAATGAATTATATTAATATTTTGAATTAAATTTTTGCTAAATATGTAGATAACAAAAGAACAGACACTATACTGAAGAGATAAACATCAAAACATAAAGCTATAAGCTTGAGAAACACATATTTATGAAGAGTATTAAAAGAAATGAGGTCATATTAAGCCAACAACAAAAAAAAAAGCAGCAGTGACAGAATGTAACTCCTACGTTTTGTGGTACTTCTGAACTTGAATAACTGCATGATACATCTAATAATCCCTTGAAAACTATTATGAAATAATGGTTAATTTGATTTTTTCCTGTGCTTACACTTCCATACAACAGAAAATATATATATAAAAATACAATCCTATAAATGCATTTAGCATATAGCTAAATGCTATAAATGAGGTTTACAGAAGTCTATTTGCTGTGATTCTTTCTTCTAGTAAATAATACTGCATTTAGTATGTTTTACAAGTGTGAGACCCTAAATTAACTGAGAGCAGGCTTATTTCAAATAATGCTTTGAGAACGGTGCTGCTGTGATCCTCCTAGGATCCCTTCACTCTGCTTTTAGTAAAGTTCCCTTCCTTATTCTGCCTCTAATCACTTGCTCCAGTCCCTCCCAATGCTTTTCACTACTGTCTTTCTTCCTGACTAGACACCCATCCTATAGATGAGATTCCTGAAAATACATTTACTTTTAAAGCTTTGATGCACCTGGTTACAGAATAGCCCTACAACCAGTTCTAAAGGAAGAAGGGAACGAACATTACTGAGTACTGCAGTAAAACTGACAGAGATTAGGTTGGTGAGGTAGGACCTGCCTTTCATGAATCCATGTTGACTGGGCCTGATCTGCTGGTTGCCATGTACATGCTGTGTGATTGCCCTCAAGATGATCTGCTCCATAACTTTCCCTTATACCGAGGTCAGACTAACAGGCCTATAGACTGTTTCCCCCTCTCCTGCTGTTGAAGTCACATCTACAGTGTTAGACCAGGGATGACTGAATCATGAGGCAGTACAGAGCACTCCTCATTCACAACTGAGATTCTTCACCTTGATTCCATCTGAGTTCCATTACTTTCCTTTAGACAGTTGCTGAAACAGACCTAACACTAAGGAACATGAACTTCCACATACTTCCCAGACAAATGCTGTAATCTTTTAGCTGAAGTGAAATTCTCCTATGGCTGGTTACTTTCTGAAATGGTGACCACCTAGTGTTGGGTCTGAAGGAAGAAGCTAGAATGTGCTTTCATGAACTGCATTACTTGTGTTAATGGCAGCTGAGACTTCTTTTCACTTCCTGTGATATGTCTGACCTGGAATAATGGTCTGCTATTTCTGGGCCAGGGGCTGTAGCTTTTCTAAGCTCTGTTCCACATAATTAAATCAAAACTTCTTTGATTCTTAATAGTGGTGGCACTGAAATGTTAGGTATGAAATTAGTCCTTGCATCTCCACAGCAGGTACTTCAGCACAGGACCGGGAGTCTTGGGACCTTGCAGGCCAATGAGGGAGAAAATTTAAGAACCTACAGGACTAGACAACGCTAGAAATAGGACAGCATGGATCTAATATTCTTAATATAGAATTTGAGGGATATTTTTAGTTTCACTGTTCCACTTTTGTGGCATTTTTTCTTCCTTGTAGATACCTTCTTATTCTCATATGTAAAACAGAGAAAGATACTGACCTGCTTTTTCAGCCCTTCTGAAATATACTGAAGAAAAACGTAGTAAAAAATACATGTACTTGAGATTGCTTTTAATGTGCTTCAGATCAAATACCTATTAATCACTGAAGTGAAAACATATTAAGGTTTGTACACTCAAGCAGATATATTACACATGCAGTGGCTTCTATTGTGTACTGATTTATGGCATCTGAAATGAACCAAAATGGACAATGTACACATATGTATCATGTATCTTATGGAAATAAGGTGATATAAAAAGTAATGCAACGCACAATTAAATTAAAAATGGAAAAGTGAATATATATACTGCATCAATGTTAAGTAAACTTTTCAATGATTCCTATCTGTGGATGCTTTTTCAGACTTCAACTGTATTAAAAAACAGTTACATAATATGTAAGCAATACTTTTTTATCTGTGTGTTAGTTTGCTAGGATTTTAAAGTTCGTCTTTACTAACCTCCTCTGTATTCAACTATACACACTTTTCTCACTAAAACAAAATGAAAGTCATATTTGGGAAAGAGAAAAAGATATATTCATTAAACAAAAACAGAATAAAGGAAAAATACATCAAAAATAAGTGCATGTAAATTCTTCAAATTTGGACAAAAGAATATTGAATTTATCAAGATTTATCAATATAAACATTGCTGTACACAGCAACTGGCCAGATCAAAATACAAACAGGTCTCATCTTCAAATATACGTTATGTTCTCTCCAGCTAAAATGAATAAAAATACTAACTGAAATGATTCATATAGATCAATGAACATAGTAGACATAAGTGCTTGATAGGGAGCCTCAAAAATAAATAAGTTGACTTCAATTCAAAGCAGAACTTTATAGAAATGTTTCTAGTAGAAATATAATGAAAAAAAAAGAGAGAAAATGGAAGCAATTCCACATGAATTATTTGAGATATCTTATTCAAGTTAAGAAGGAATAGAAGAAGCAGTCCAGCTCTGCTTCCAGAGGCCAGTTACTGCCCTTTCCCTGCACTCACAAAAATAAACACCTGAAGACCCTAAAGGGAAGAACGTGTTTTTTGGGCAGAGCTGGATTCATCATCACCATTGATCAAGTCAGGCAACATGATCTATTCAGGAGGTATTATCTCCTGGTTTCCATGACTATTCTTCATTATCATATCATTTACAATCTCTTACTATTAAAACATGTACTATTACATGTAGAGACTAAGAGGGGACCTAATTAACATGTACAAATACATGAAGGGAGACTGTAGGGAAGAGGGGGCCAAGCTTTTTTC
>JAUBOD010001112.1:878660-926398 GCA_032353885.1 Nothura maculosa | reverse complement strand
GAGCGGGAAGGTTGGACTAGATGATCTCTAGAGGTCCCTTCCAACCTTGTAGATTCTGTGATTCTGTGATTCTGTATTAAAACATGAAAGATGAGATTACATAATAATTGCATACTCCAGCCATGCACTGTAACTTAGCATAGCAGACCTCTGAATCTACTGGAGGCATCTCCTTGACTGCATTGCCCAGTTTTTCAGGGAATGCTGCCTCATGCAGTATTTCTGCTTCTTCAACTGTACAGAACCTGATCTCACCACTTCCAGTTGAAACCAGTGCCTTGAATTTTTGCACTATATATATTTGCATTGCTGTGCCATTCTGCCACTGTGTTTCTTTCTAAAAGAAAAAGCATTCTTTCGGGAGTCCACAGCCAGGCCTGAGCAGGGCCAGTCCTGAGGTTAGAAAAGGCTGTGTCCAGCTGAGTCTTGAAAACGTGCAAAGGCAGAGGTGGTGCAAATTGGTGGGATACCACTGTCTGTGGGTCTTCAGAGGGAAAAGTTATTCCTTCTATCCTGAACAATTTTCACCTGATCTTCCCACCATGCCCTGCTGTGAGGAATCTAGCTCTATTTCCTCAGTGGCCTCTTGTAGGCCTCAGATGGAGCTGTTTGGTGCCCCCAAAGTCATCCCTCCCACAGACTTCTCCTCATGGGACAAGAGATGCAGCCCCTGCCAGCAACCCTCCATGGTTTACTATCTGATTTGTTGATGTCTTTGTGCATGTCCATAGTCTTCTCAGACTTCTCGGTGGTGGCCAGTGACAGGACAAGGGATAATGGGTATGAGTTGAAACATAGGAATTTCCATTTGCATGTAAGGAAGAACTTCTTTCCCGTGAGGGTGACAGAGCTTGGAACAGGCTGCCCAGAGAGGCTGTGGACTCTGCTTCTCTGGACATTTTCAAAACCAGCCTAGATGCAGCCCTGTGCCACATGCTCTAGGTGTCCTGGCTGGAGCAGGGGGTTTGGACTACGAGATCTCTAGTAGTCTCTTCCAACCTCAACCATTCTGTGATTCTGTGGGTGTGTGTTTATTTCCAGTACTGGAAATAAAAACTGGGCCCAGAACTTCAGACATGGTCTGACAAGAGCTGTGTAGATGGGAATGATACCTTCCCTCCATCTACGGGCTGTGCTCCTGCTCACCCCAGCCAGGTGCTGCTGCCTCTTTGCTACCAGGACACACTGCTGGCTGGCTTCCCTTCAGGCCCTTGACCACTTTGACCCATGGGGATCTCTCCAAAGAGCTGGTCACTATCTCTTCCATCCGCAGCCTGGATTATTGAAGAGGCTCTTCCTTCCATACAGGACTTGATATTTGTCATTGTTGATCATGAAGGTCCTGTGGGTTGGTCCTGCAGCTAGCCTGCATCCTACTTGCCCTGTTCTGGGGCATATTGAATTATGTTGTGGATGACTACTGTTACGAGGAAGAGTAGGAATATATAATACCATCTAAACCCATATATAAGGGTTCCCAGTCTGACCTCACAAATTCATTCCCAAAGCAAACGCTTATAAATAAATATTAGGAGTAGCCACAGTGCAGTCAAATTCTTTTCTGTAATAGACTTATTGTAAAGGGCATCAAGGAGTGCAGAGAGATTAGCTACTGGTAGGCTCACAAGACTTGAAATAATTTCAAGGTTAGAGTTTAGCATACTCCCCCATTACTTCCATAGATCTGATAAAATAGCATCTTAAAAAGTGGAATAAAAAGCAGGGGAAGAGTGAGTCTAATGTACTGTATTTTGTACTCTATTTATTCTACAGGAAATTACTTTGGGTTCCCTCAGGAAGATAATAATTAAGAATACAAAAGAAACAAAATGTTATTTGGAGATAGGCATCATCATTCTTATGTGTGTAAAGAAGAGCATCAGAGATTTTAATCCTTTTTGCCCTCTATAATGTGTACTTTGAAGGAGAAAGAGACAGTAAGACTCTAAGTGACAACACCTGCCAAAGGAGCTGTAATTTTTCACCTGCACAAACATGCACAAACTACAGACATTTCTTTGCATAGCTATATCCAAACACTGTGCTGATAGCTACAGATCTCTACGCAGTAGAAGGAAAACAGAAACTCTGTATTAAGGCTGTCTGACAATGCTTCTGCCAAAAATGAAGCTGTTAATCTGTGGAGTTGTTAAAGAAACAAAATTCCCACACAGATCTAGAAAAACAAGATGGGAGTAGAGATGCAGGATTATGTAAGCCTGCATGCAAGTAAGAGAATGAAGGTAAATGAAGGAGAAAATTGTTTTTCTTATTCATAACTTTTCATAAGAAATATTTCATTTTAGTTTAGATTTTTAAATTTTGTTTTTAATGTATTTTTCTTTCTGAGTAACTTTTAAGTAATGCATTAAATAATTTATTGATTCTTTTTCAAATAATTCATTCTCTGTGACTTAATTGTTATGGAACATGTAAAAAAAATTATAGAGGGTTGGGAAGAGCTGCAATACCCATATTAAACCAATACATATATATGGACCCATATAAAAATATATATATATATAACAGCTTTATGTCTGAAGCCAAGCACAGTGATCCTCATCTCCAAAATATTCAAAATATTCTTGAATATTCCAAAATAAGATTGGATGAGCATCCATATGTTATAGAAAATTTACACTGAAATAACCTGCAGGGAAGGATTATGGCACTTTTATAGGGGTGTTATATCTTTAGTCATTTTAAATAGTTTTACATGGCTTGACTATAACTGTGAATTACAGTAGATCTGTAGTCTAAAAAAAGCGCTAGACATCTCATGCAATTGATTTTGATGTTCAAACATCTATAATGTCAGATTTGACAGAAAGAGTGCAGAGCAGCCTGGAAAAGAGATATTTCTGTGGGTATACTTTCACTTAGAGAAAAATCATAACTTAAACATACACTGAAATAATAGAGTATCTAGGGAAGGAAACAGTTTGCATCAGTGAAGGTAGTTGATTTCACAGACCAGAAAACTTGCTACAAATTGGTACATTTTTATTCTGTTTTGCCATTTTCACAATTCCAAACAATTGAGCAGAACTGAATAATTCAAAGGGTATTATTATAACAGTGATATGTTGTATACTGTTCTATATTATCAAGAGATAATGTGATAGCATCATTCTTGGCAAGTGTAAGTATTAGTCCACAAAACAGCTGATAGTGATGGGATGCACAGCCCATCATATGAAATGAAATGCCATGCTGTGCAGTCATAATTATTGGAGCTGAAAGGGCAAATTATATTTTATTGAGTGGATTTATTGAGTGGATTGAGTGGATGGAGGCTGAGAGAGCTGGGCCTGTTCAGCCTGGAGAAGAGAAGGCTGAGGGGAGTCCTGATCACTGTGTATAAATTCCTCAAGGGAGGCAGTGAGGAGGATGGAGTTGGCCTCTTTTCAGTGGTGGACAGTGATAGGACTAGAGGAAATGACTTCAAACTGAAGCATCGGAAGTTCCTCAGGAACTTCAGGAAACATTTCTTCACTGTGAGGATGACAGAGCACTGGAACAGGCTGCTCAGAAAGGTTGTGAAGTCTCCTTCTTTGGAGATCTTTAAAACCTGCTTGGATGCAGCACTGTGCTCTAAGTGACCCTGCGTGTGAAGGGGGGTTGGACTAGGTGACGTCTGAGGGTCCCTTCCAACCTTAAGCATTCTATGATTCTATGATTAACAATCTGAAAGGAATCCACTGTTACAAAAGCTATTTTGGTACTGGATATATTCTGCTAGTTTGTAAGGCAGAAAAGGATGAAGTCATTTAAAGTGGAGCATTACACTAGGAGAAAAGCGGCATATTGCTGCATTTATGCTGCACTGGAGATAGGGCTGCAGCAACACTGAGCTGCAAGAAGCAGAGTCACAGTGTCAGTAAAACTTTGGCAATGCAAATCTTGCTGAAACTGTGAAAGTCACCTCTGACACTACTGAGGCAGCTAAGTGCTAGCATCCATGCACCTAGATTTAAGTAGTATGGACACAGCCCAGGTTAAAAAGGGCACGGCAGGGCAAGGCATTGTCAGACCAGCTGTTATTGTGTGTTGTGGCTGTGTCAAGTAATTGCTACATACCTTATTAAAGGCTGAGGTGATATTATATTGGTATTCACAGAATGTTTTTATCCTAAGTTACTACTCAGCACATATTAATGCTTAGAGAATAATAATGTTATTAGCTGAGTTAAATACATTTGATACTGACTGATACATTTACTTCCTCCTTTTAAATATCACTAAATTCCTTAATATAACCAGAGATAGCTGAAACATTATTTGTACATAAATCCAGATTACACAGACATCATTGTAAAAGAAAGCAGCATTCTTGAAACTGCTCAGGAATTTTATTTGTGTGGGAAAAGGCAGTCTGCTATCCATTTCTGTAGCAGTGCTGTGTGAAGGTGCTAATCATGTATTACAGAGCCAGATGGGCTGAAGAGCTTATTATGTCCAGCTTTTCCTTTGTTCTTCTTACAGAGGCTATCACCACAGAAACTGCAGTAGTTCGTAACTTGGCATATTAACTTAAGCCAGACATCAATTTGCATTTACAAGAGTATTTTCAGGCTTTAGCTGCAGTATCTGAGGAAAAGACATGCTGCCTGATGGGGATGTAGAGCAAATAGCTGGAATTCGAAAGCTTTGCAGCCACTGTAGCTAAATCTAGCAGATATTCAGGAGCTCTGCCCTGGGAAGAGTGGAGGCAAGGCTGTAGAGAGGGATGCAGGAAACCCAGATAAGAAGTCCAGATTCAGTCATAAAAGCCATGTTGACATAGTAGTGAGAAGTTTTTGATTGTTGTCTGGAAGACATTTGGCACCATCAGCAAGATAAGTTCCTCCCATGTCCAACTAAATGAGAGTCTGCCCATTTTTCGCCAATTTATCTTTCTGAGGAAAATGGGCTACAGAATTCCAAATTTTGGCTTAACAGGTTAAGTCAAATAAGAGTGAGAGCAGTTTAGACTGAAAGTGTAAGGTTGACCCCTGTGCAGAAAGACTTTACTGCAAATAATTATTTGTTTATGGTCCACAGTGGTCAATTTAATGGGAAAATCATGATTCATGTTTTTACCTCAACTTGATGGAAAGAGTGGTGTCTACAAGTGAACATGGCATAATATAGTGTTAATTTTACATGGCACTAGAGCAAAAAGCAAAGAAGTGAAGAAGGAAGAAAGAAAGAAAGATTATGAAAGATTGTGAAAGATTATGAGCATGGAAGGATTGCTTCCATGGGATTTTCACCAGTTCTCCATGTTTCCTGTCTATCTTCTTTTCTTCTCTACATGCTAAGAATTAAAAGGAAAGGAAATAAAAAGATCATATAATTTGCCATCGGTTTAATCAGTTTTTTAGATTTTGTTCCCAATCTAAATGTATTTGGTTACCGGTACTGAATGGTTTGTTTATTGTCCCTCTGCAGCACTAAATCTGAAATAGTTGCTTTATTTCTAGGTAGCTAATAGTAATGATATCATAGTTTTCTTTATCTCATCATGATCTTATGTAATTATTTTGGCATGGTTAATATTAAATTGTCATTCAACTGAGTCCATCTTGATATGCTTGAGAATTGTGCATTGTTTTGTAGCCTTATAGTGAACTTCCAACAGCAAGCAATAACATAAAGGGAACAGATTTTTAAACTGAGGAATTAGAAAAAAAAATCTGACTGCTTGGAGGTTTTGAAAAGATGTTTAAAGTCATCTCTTGGAGAGTATGAAGCTCTTCTCCATAGTTCCTAAGCATAACCAGAGAGAAAATCACAAGAAGAAAAAAAAGTGTGATGCTGAAAATCACCAGATAATTCTGAGTGACAGAAAATTCAGTCATTTGCATGCAAATAGCTTTGAAGCTGTCCTAACTCTAAAGGTGTAATGGATGATATTTATTAAGGTCATATTCTCCAGAGCCATTATACTTGAATGTAGGTTGTATAAGCTGCTTATGAGCAGTCAGGGTGTCCTGACAGCTATCTTATCTTTACTCTCATGTTTTCTTCTCTTTTCTCACTTTCTCCATTTTTCGTTAGTCTGTGATTGGCAGTCTCTAACAACAGAAAGGAGCTGTGCTCTGAAAGCCTTACGGATCCAAATATGTCACTTGAAATAACATAGCTCACCTTTAATCAAGGTATAGGTTACTGAATAAACTGGCAGGTAATCTTTGTTATTTTGTTGTTGTTATTGTTGTTAATTCTCATAAGTTTTCTGTTTCTGTCTTTTAAGTGGAATTCATCATTCAGGTTCCTCAATCTGAGGGTGTTTTGAAGACTGTTGCTAGCTATTATTGCAAGAATCCAAAAGATTAAATATTTTCAGGCTAAAGTACACCTAGTGCTTTTTTTTTTGTTCTACTACCATTTTTTTTTCTAATATCACTCTACATTACTGATAAACTGTAACAGGTATGTAAATGTTGTGCTCAGTGTGACTTAGTTTCAACTTTAAATTTTTTCCACACAGCTGGTTTTAGCTAAAATTATGGTTTCTTTTGCTATGGTACAGAGTAACTGATTAATTCCATTGAGCTTAACCATCCTGATATTGCTCATATCCCCCAGTACACTGAATAAAATCATGTTTTGTCTGGTCAGGTTTTGTAAAACGTATATTTTGAGGAAAAATATAGCACTTCTTGAATTAACCTGTGACTTTAAAATCTATACAGAAAGAACTGTTGTGTTGATTCATATATTGTTTGGTTTTCAAACAACAATATTCTTTCAGTGGTAAATATAATTGAGTATTTTCAGCTCTTTTCTTTTTATCAGGCCTGTCCTATTTACCTGTCCTCTGTTCAAGTTAGGCTAAATTTTGGCTGTGCCTCAATTGTGAAACAACACAGGAACTCTTCCCAGCTACCAAGACTGAAGAGACAACCCTACTCTATTTAGATATGCATCAAGAATATGATCTTGTAGACTTCCCTTTTCCCACTTCTCTTCCTCTTGCAAGTATCTGTTGAAAGAAAACTTAGACATTTGGTTAATAAAGAGTCCACAGAGCCCTTTAGAAGTCTCCGCTGGATACAAACTGAGCTTCAGCCGTCTTTTGTCTCTTTTCCTGCAAATGCACAAATAGTATCATTAAGCTGAACTCTTTTAATAGAATGTATATGTCTTGTCTCATGTTATCTTGGAAAAATTCAGCTGCAGGAGAGATTTTGAGAAGTAATCTTATATTCCCTCATCTCGAAAATGTCTTTAGAAAGCAGATGCTAATTATGTTTTGCTCTGATTAAATTTAGATTGTCTCAAAAAATATTATCATCCAACCAAGATATACACAAGTATTGAAAAATGTGATCACAATCAGTGCAGTTTAGTGGAAGTGAATAGGTTGTGCCTATTTATATTACTAGGGTTTGACTCTGTTCTGTGTTTTGACTATTGAGTTTTGATTTCACTATTGTCAGTACGTGGAGAAAATTTTTCCCTTTAGGGAGAGTAGCACAACATCACTGTATAAAGAAGAAAATAATAATTTCACATACTTTGGAAGAAAGCCATGTCTAGAATACAAAGTGTTTTAGATGCTCATCTGTTCATGACTAGTTATGCAGTTTTTCAAGAATATAACTTGAGGGAAACAATAATTAATAAATGGAAATTCTAAGGTAGAAGAAGGGATGTAAATTAAGTGCACGGAAGTCTTAATGGGTAAGGAAAGACATAGGAGTTATTGCTACTCTTGCCACAAAATTAGACATGTGAATAACAATCCTTTCTTTTTCTCACTTGTGAAGACAGGACCAGAATGTCTCGCTATCATCAGCTTTTGATCTTTGGAAAATGCTATTAGAACAGGACAGTGACTACTCCTACAATTTATAGACAGGTCTCCTTTCTTATAGCATTTCTTATGCTATAAGAGTACATGGAGTTATTTAGTAGCATATATATAAATATATACATATACATATACAAATATATATTTTAAAAAAGAATCAATGTGGCATTTCTTTCCACATACCTAACATCTAAAGCCATAATACCATATTATTAGCTCGGCTACTCATTCCATCTTGCAAAATATTAGAATATTTAATTGGCAAAAAAATCAATAGTAATAAACTATAGGAAAAAGGGAAAGGTAAATTACTAGTCATGACTACTAATTCACAAGGCTAAATTTACAAATCCAGTGAATGTGGTTCAAATAATCAATAAAGCAATGGTCCATAAGAGCTACAATATTGCAATACTGTTTAAAGACCAGTCAATTTGAGTTTAGTAGTGTATTCATTAGGAATAGCTCAGGAGGTTTGGGTTAGATGAGTGGATTGAGAACTTGCTGAATGGCAGAGCTTTGAGGATCATGATAAATGGGACCAAGTCTAGTTGGACTCCTGAGACCAGTGGTGTCCTCCAGGGGTCAGTAATGGGACCACTGCTTTTCAACCTGTTCCTCAATGACTTTGATGAGGGAACAGAGTGCACCCAGAGCAAGTTTGCAGATGATACTAAACTGGGTGGAGTAGCTGACACTCCAGAGGGCTGTGCTGCTTTTCAAAGGGACTTGGACAGGCTGGACAGTTGGGCGTAACAGGAACCTCATAAAGTTCAACAAGGACAAGTGCAGGATCCTGCACCTGGAGAGGAATAACCCCAGGCATCAGTACAGATTAGGGGTTGACCAGCTGGAAAGCAGCTCTGTGGAGAGGCATTTTGGAGTCCTGGTGTTCTGGATGGGTTCAGGGTTCGGCAATTGAAAGGATACACACTGAAAGCAAAATCAACCCCTTAGTTTATTTAGGACAATTCACACTAACATCACAGTAAAGCAAGATGACTCCTTAGGAACTACCTGTGACACAAGGCCCCTACATAGCAATTACTTAGAAGAGGATATTTGCCAGCAGGACAGCGAGACCAATCTTTCTCCCCCCATGGACAATAGGTGGCTGACAGGCTCCAAGCTTGCAGGTGTTCCCGTGGAGACAACGTAGGTCTCGGTTAGAAGTCTCTCTCCTCCTCTGATCAATTATTATTTTTTATATTTGGCACATCCTGCTACATACGGCCACTACATGTCAGGAGGTGTACCAGAGGGCGGGCAACGCTCCCCCTTTTTCGTTATGCAGCTTTCCCCAGTATGTGCATGTGTGCCCACCAGTGGGGGTCTCTGGTCTCGTTATGAGGGTACTGCCTTCATCATCTTCCTCTCCCTCGCCTCAGGTTTGACCTCCAACCTAGCTTAGAGGTTGGCTGTGTTTTGGTTGGCCGCATGCCTCCTGGCACGGCTGCCTCCAAATTCCTCAGTTGCTCCTCACCACCAGATAAGGCCCCTATTTTCACAGCTGTAGAGCCTCCTTCAAACTCCCTGCGACTAGATAATGGCCTAGTTCTCAGCTTCCCCGTAGACTAAAGCCTCTACAGATCAGAACAGATCAGATCAGATAAACAGGCTGTGAAACTTCTTCCTATTATACACTTGGTTGACACCAAGTTAATGAGTCAGCAGTGTGCCCTTATGGCCAAGAAGGGCAATGGAATCCTGGCCTGCATCAGGAGGAGTGTTGCCAGGAGGTGCAGAGAAGTGATCCTGCCCCCCTCCTCAGCTCTGGTGAGGCTGCACCTGGAATATTGGGTGAAGTTCTGGGCTCCCCTGTTAAGACGGATGAGGAGCTTCTAGAGAGGGTCCAGCATAGAGCAACAAAGATGATTAAGTGAATGGAGCATCTCTCATATGAGGAAAGACTAAGCGAGCTGGGCCTGTTTAGCCTAGAGAAGACTGAGAGGAAATCTTATCAATAGGCACAAATACCTGAGAGGAGGATGGGGCTAAATACTTCTGGTAGTGGCCAGTGACAGGACAAAGGGTAATGGATATAAATTAAAACACAGGAAGTTCCTTCTCCCTGTGAGGAGGAACTACTTCACTGTGAGGGTAACAGAGCACTGGAACAGGCTGCCCAGGGAGGTAGTGTAGTCTCCTTCTGCAAAGGTCTTAAAAACCCACCTGGATGCGACTCTGTAGATGTACGCTGTAGATGTCACTGCTTGAGCAGGGAGGTTGTCCTACATGATCTGTACTGGTCCCTTCCAATCTTAACCATTCTGTGGTTCTGTGATTCTGTGATTCTTGATGACTACAATTTAGAAAAGATAATGTTTACAAGTAACGGAAGAACATTACCTTTTTGTTTGATGTTAGTTGTGGTGAAATGTAAATAAACAACTTTGAAGAAGAAAGAAAAGCTTGTTTTCATTAAATTCAATCTGTTATTTTGTAATGAGAAATGAGACAAAATCAGATATTAGTGAATTTTCATGCTGTGTTTAAAACAGCAATACAGTTGATGAGTGTTCAGACCTCATACTCACACAAATTTGAGGGATTCAGACATGTTACTAAACCTATCAAAGTTGCACAGAACAAAATGTTATTCGTTGTCTCCTGTAATTCAGATCAGAAAGAGTTTTTCTGCCTTAACTAGCTGTGCCCCGAGGGTGCTTTTTCCTTTAGGACAAAGTTAGTCTTTGGAAATATTCATATTTTCATTAGCATTTTCAGTAATCAACTGTACCTTTTGACTTCAGAGATCAAGAATCATTTCAGCATGTCCCTAGCACTCATTTTCGTTAATAAAAAATAATCAGAAGGGAAATGATAAGAGAAATTACCAAAGTATTTGTTTCTAAAATTTAGGCTAAATTAAAAGGAATGAGAAATTTTGAGAAGGAGAAAGTAATCTTGAGAAACCAGGAACACACCAAGTATAGTTTTAAGCCATTTCTGTCCTTAGTAAGTCATTTAACTTAGGAAGACCCCAGTGGTGTTTCTTCGTCAGCTAAAAAGGGTAAAGGATGGAGTCTTTTGCTACAGAAAAGTACATGAAACCTTGCTGAAAAGCCTAAAACATTATGAATGAGATATTAAAAGCAGATTTTTTTTTTTCAAATACTCTTTGGACCTTCAATTTTATTGTTATTAATGAATTTGTTATTCTTATTTCTTATTGATTTTTTTCTTTCTTATGAAGTATTTTAGAGACATAGGCATGTATATTAGTACTCTAACCACACAGATATTTTGCTGAATGAAATGTTCTTGAAATTTTCCTATATCAGCATTTGTATCATCGTTTACTCTCAAGGAAAAAGTAAAAGAAAAGAGACTTAAAAGAAAAAAGCTTTAAAGCCTGTATAAGTGCTTTCTTCTTTCACAATGTAAATTGATTTCTGAACCTACAAACTCTGAGTTTGACAATGTTTTAAATATCCTGAATGAACTAGTACTTGATTTGACATAGTATAAGTAGTCATCTTAAAACTTTCTACAGCTGTATTTTCAGTAGTGAGATATTTATTTGAGATCTAATGTTATGGAAGAGTAAACTATTTGAAGATGCTGAAATGTTAAAATTGTTGTCAACAATCTCCACAGTAAAATAGTTATGTCAAAAGGCATTCATGAATTCTCTAAATGTTAATTCTCTAAATGCTAAAATGGAATCTACTTCTTCCAAATTCAATTTCTCATTGTCAAAATAGACTACATATTTTAAACATCTCTGTGAAACTCACCAGCATTTTAGATATGTAGTACCAACCAGTATACTATTAGTTGTTTTCCCTCTAGGCACTTCCTAGAGTGTAAGTGATTTAATCGATTACATGGTTTTGAATAAGATACTAATTTTGAAAAGCATATAGAAAATTGGTAAATGCAGTCTGTATTTATGACATGTTTAAGTGATTCATCTATCTTTGTCTGTATTTAAGGACCATGTCGAAAATAAAGCAAATGTAAACAATGTAATTTCACAAGACATTTTACTAATAGCTAAGCCTTTGGGCCTCGGTTATCTGCTAGACTGAAAATTCTTTGGTGAGCTCTTTACCTTTACTCTGTGTTGATTGATTCAGCAAAGCTCTTATTATTTATTATATTTTATTATATTCTTTTTCTCCCCTCTTTTTGCTATATCAGCTACATTTCTCAAGGTGAACCCCAAAATGTACATGAATATTGAAACTGAATATTTGAACAACTGAAGCTGTTTGAAATTCATCCAAATGAACACTTTTGCTACTCCTTGCTCTAATGTGTTGAGAAATACATTTCCATTGAAAGTATGAGAATAATGCAATATATATATGTAAAGATTATGTATGTATATTATAATAAAGATTGTTAGATTAGGATTATTATCATTGCTATTATTATAATATACCTCAAGATCTATGTATTTGAACAATACATGAACTGAGAATTACGCATTATTAAAATACTTTGTTTCATAAATTTCTTGCTTTTTTTATCATTATTATATTATAGATACTTGCTGAAAAAATGACCAAGGTACTGATCTAGGATGAGGGATTTTTTTTTATCAGTAATTGTTTATGTTTTGACATACTGGTTGGTTTTGTCTCATTTTTTTTTAGGTAGATTCAGGCAAATTATGTACAATTCATGTGATAAAAACTGCTTGATTTTTTACACTGCTGAATCAGTTGATTAATGATGGATTAAAGTCCATCTCAATACCAAACAATTCAGAGATTTGGCATAACAGGGAATCTGTTCTCAAATAGAGAACTGAGATAACCTCACCCTATATGAATAATTATGTTCACAGACATTTAGAAAGTCTATGAAGACACTGTTGATATTTAGATGTTATTTCAGTTAGTGAAGTATTCACTAAATCTGTAGAAACACACTGAATTTTTTTATTTTATTACATAGGCAGGAGAAAAAATACCCTCCTTCCTGATACTTGTAATAATAAACACCCTAGGAAAAAGATGTACACAGACATGCTCTAGGGGGGTGTCGTTATTCTATAATCTTCATGTACAGATTTTGGACTTGAAGAGCCTTAGTGGAAAGAGCTTATTATATACAGATGCCAAACAGCAATGAGAGTCAGGTATTGTATATTTCTGCGTAGTGAATCCATTATTACACTTTTACAGCCCCTTTACACTTCAGCTAGATTTTCTGTTTAGTTAGGGTCCTTCACAAATATGATTCTGCCTGAATTTCATATCAGGGCCAGAACTTTAGCAAAAGTAAATTGGAATAGATCTGTGGAGATCAATAATGATTTATACTTGTGATCTGGCTCCTCTATTATCTCAACTTGACATCCTTTCTCTGCTGATAGTGGCAGCAAAGAACACGCTCATTTGTCTTCTTTTTATTTAATGTCATTCTCATTATTTCTTATTGCAGTTTACTAAGCTAATGTTCTACTCTTTAAACAGCTTTCTATGGGACTTTTACAGTGGTCAGGCGAATTCCTTCACCTTCCCATCTCAACCTTCTAGGAAATCTCCAGCTTCTGCTTGGAATAAACAGATTTTCCAGACAGTAATACAAGTTCACATGATACATATTTTTGCTAGTAAGCAAATAAATAAATTATTGATCTAAGTAAGTCCTATAAAAAATTCAAGTCCTGACCACTGCTTTCATAGTGGAGTATTTTGTTGGCTAGATGAAACTTAAACTTACTGTAAAATACAAACATTTTAAATTTGAAAGTTTTCTTTATCTTTAAATATAATCTAAGTTGCTGTTATTATCATCATCATTATTGTTAGAATACTTCTATTTCATTTACATATTATTTTTTGTTTATTAGAATTCATAATCCACAGCTGGAGTGCCACTTTTTTCTTAATCAAACATGATGTATTGAATTGTCCAGATAAGTAAATGACAATATATATTAAATGAGAGGAGTTATGTACTTATTTTTAAAAGAAGTCTCATTGACTAGAAGTTATAATTCATTTCATTATTTTAAAACACTGTAATAGGTTACTCATTCCCGCCATGTTAGACATAAGATTTATCTTTTGTCTTTTACAGTAGGGAATCCATTACCTCATCAGCTTAAGAAAGAAAGATATATATAGCAAGGGATAAACACTTTTTTTAGTGATATTATCTATCTATTTGATAGATAAATGAGACTGATCTTAAGTGTCAGATCTTCAGCAAGTGTGGACCAATTAAGACTAAGAAAAAGTGCTGATTTGAATCCTTTACACCATTTCAGTGAACTGTCTCTAGCTAGAACCTAACTTATTGCCCACAGGAAGTCACAAGGGAAGAGAAGGAAGAATATTAGTCCTCTTACAGCTCAAAAGATGTGGATTTCAAGGTCATTGTATAGATCAGCTTTATCATGTTCATACTGAAAATACTGAGAATATTAATCATCCATACCTCCTGGGCAATGTAAAAAAATCTGCTTTGTGCTGGAGTGCTAGAGTTTTATAGTCTGCTGAACGAACATGCCATTGCTAGCACCACTGAGCTATGCTTTATAGAGGATGAGATAAGATCCAGTCCTCTGTGGAGAAGGCACACACAATAGTAACAGTAAGAGTAACGAGCTGAACATCTAATGCCATTACCTCAGGTGGAATTTACTCTCTCTCTGTGGCTTGGTAATAGTGTGGGCACAAAGAACCATGAAGAGACACATTTAGTCATTTTCAATATTTTTGCTAGTGAGAAGTATATGGTACCATGGGGGCTATTGCCTTAGACTCTGCAACTGTAGGAAGCCTGATCTCTATTGAAAGATCAATACAACAGCCCTCTATTTCTCTTTTAGATAGGAGCCATTGTCACCTGGAATCAAAATGATACTTTAAAGATGCTGAATATGGCTTGCTCTTCTCTTTGAGAGCCAGATTCAACCAGCCTAACAGAGGCTTCCCCAAAGGCTGCTGATAGCAGTAGCAAGATCCAAATATATCCACACATTCAGATTCAATAACCTGCAGCAGTAATAATTCTTTCTTAAAATAAGAATTTTCTCCTTTATACCATTTCCATTGGAAACTTTGGGAAAAAATATGAGAGATGAACACATTCAAGCTCTCTGAAATCTCCCTGTATTCAGTCATTTCTCCTGAAGAAATGCTTAGGTAATATTTCAAAACTGCAGGGATGGCATTATATGACTATCTTTCTACTTGCTGCTTTGCCTGCATAGAGTACTTAGCAGGTAAGACTCCAGACTTAACTCCAGAGAGTTTCATAGACTTCTATCATACTTTCAAGTGCAATTAACAATTTAAATATACAAAATTCCCAGCAAATATAGGACAAGCACCTTAGAGAGGATCTCTACCTTCATTATTTCACAAGACTGTTGGGGCAAGTAGGATAAGCATGAGTGGAAATTTGATGTATTGTGAATGTTCTTTCTGACACAAACAATTGAGAATGCCTTATGGAAAGGCTGGTGTTTGTTGCACTCCCAGTACAAATTTGGCATTTTTTAGAAAAATACACATATTATTATAAAAATATATATTTTCCTTTTAGTCTTGGCTTTTTTTTCTCTAAATAAAGTTTAAGGTAAAAGCTCAACAAGACTTTGTGAAAAATAAGCAGCAGCAAAAGGCTTAAGCTTCAAATAACATGATGTTTCTAAGAGTGAAATTTCACCATGCCATTGAACTGTAGAAAAAAAATTATATATATATATACATATATTATATATATATGCACACACACACACATATATGTATATATAAAGATTGCAGAGAAGCAGGCATGATCTTCAGACAGCAAGATTAAGGCACATGGCATTTCACTGGGCTGTTTCACAAGTAGTATCTTTACATCTGTTTTCATATAACTGTTAGAGATTCTTCATTCTCCTTTGTTTTTGTTTGTTTTCAGCTTTTTTTCTGCAATAAATGTTTTAGCTCCAGCAGAGAAAATCTTATTAGCTTATGTCTCACCAAACATATTAAAATCACAAATCATATTTTGGAACCAGATATAAAGGCAGATTGAACATACTGGAGAATAATGTAGTTCTGGAATCTACACGAGGATCATTGATGTTCTGTCTTATAATGTCTTTTTTTTTTCCTAATGGACAGAGAACCTTTTTTTTTCCCACCTTTTAATAGCAGATTGCATTTCTTAATTTGCAAAATCCTATGCAGCTAGCTAAGTCTTAAATGAGGCCTTTTCCAATTCACAGTCTGTTACCCAAAAGTCTACATCCATCTGGTTCAAGCTACAGGTGTTCTCTTGTGGTGTCCGTACCACAGTTAACTGGTGATGAAAGACCTGCTAGGAAGAGAAGGGCTATATTTTTTCTGAGTATACCCAGGGACTTCAACAACATTGTATGGGACACCAACCGTATTGCAAATTCTAGCCTCAGAAATCCAGTTCATATCTAATATTATTTACCTACTGACAATCTAAGAGATGCTAATTAAAATCACTCTCTTTGCTCCAAAATTGAAGATGAATATATATGCTGTAATATAACTGATTCTTGAATCTATTTCTTCTGGTATTTGGCTGATCTACATATGTAGCCCTCACTTACTGTTCCATTGTTAAGTGGATGTGTTTTGGAAAGAAATTTAATAGAGTAATAGAAAAAAAAATCCCTTGATACATTATTATTATATATATACATGCATATGCATATATGTAGGTATTATAGTATATATAATTATAATATATAAACAATATACTTCTTTATACATGTTATCTATTTATATTTTGCATATAATTTATGTATTATATATATTATATATAATATATATATTATATTATATATATTTATTTATGTATAATTTTATGTAAGATGTCTGTAAAAAATACAAAGACTTACCTCTATTATATGATAAATATATGATTTATTAATGCACAGGAAAACTTTCTTCTAGATTATATTGATCAATCCTTCTCCTGTTTTACATTCTGTCATATCATAAATATATGACAGAAAATTTATGAAGGACCTATTGAAGGAGATAGATAAATTACTTCAAGTGCTATAGACATACAGAATCATAGAATCATACTATCATTACGGTTGCAAAAGACCTTCAAGATCATTGCGTCCAGCTGTAAGATCTTCAGCACTGTGTCTGCTAAACCACATCCCTAAGTGCCTCATCTACACATTTCTTGAACATTGCCAGAGACAGTGGCTCTACCGCTCCCCTGGACTGCCTGTTCCAATGCTTCACCACTCTTTCTGTTCTGAAATTCTTCCTAATATTTAACCTGAATCTCCTCTGGTACAGCTGGAGGCCATTTCCTCTTGTCCTATCTATAGATATTCTGGAGAAGAGACCAATCCCGGCCTCATGACAATCTCCTTTCTGATAGTAGAGAAAGATCAGGTCACCACAAGCCTCCTCTTCCCCAGACTAAATAACCCCAGCTCCCTCAGCCACTCCTCGTAAGGTCTATGCTTAAGCCCCTTCATCAGCTTCATTGTCCTTCTTTGGATGCCCTCCAGCACCTCAGTGTCCTTATTTCAGGGAATGGTCCAAAATCGAACACAGTACTTGAAGTGATGTCTCACCAGCGATGAGCACAGAGGCACGATCACTTCTCTGGGCCTGCTGACCACACTGTTCCTGACATAAGGCAGGATACCACTGGCCTATACACACACACACACAGACAAAAAAAAAAAAGAGATTTTCTTTTAAGAAAGAGAAATGAAGAAAACAATAACAGTCAAATAAATATTTTAATTTCAAAAATTTAGTTCCACATCACCCCACTTTGTATCTTAGACCTGTTGCAGTGATGAGAGGAACAAAGGTACTAATTAGTAGGACTAATAGTCCTGACCACCTCAAAGAACAGTTGTGTAACACAATTTTTTCTCCATGTGTGTAGCATTAGTTATTGCTCATTTTCCTTTCCTCTGGTCTGAACTGAATGACTCAGTGTGTGAGAAAAGGCAAAATCTCAAAGGCCTAAGATAGCATAGTTCAGACATGTCTTTGAATGTGAAAATAAATTAGAAAATTCCAGACTGTGAGAAAGTGGAATGGTTTTGCCTTCCTCTCAGCACACAAGCCAAGTCCACATCCTTTGAACATTTGCCCCTCAAATCTTCTTCACAGTCTGATCAAAAAAGAAGAATTAATGTCTATCTCACATGATTCCCATAATATTATATGGCAGTGTGCACCATTTTCTTACTTGTAGACTTTATGAAATATGGGAAATACTAGCAATGGGTTTTACAAAGCTGCTATGATTATATCTCTGTCGCCAGTCATCTGAGCACAGCTTTCAGAAATACACCCTGAGCTGAACCTCTCATGGTACTTCCAAAAATTACAGTATAAAAGGCTGAAAGAAAGTTCCATCTTAAATTGAAAAAAAAAAATAGGTTAAATTTAATTGCTTAAAAACTTGTTTCATTACATTTAGCAGAGAAGGAAAGACAGAAAACAGGAAACAGAGAACATATAAGACTATCCTTCATGCACTCATGTAGTAGAGTAGTGACAAAGGTAATTGTCACTTGATGGTGCTGTGGCTCCGTGGCTGCCTTTCTGCAGCTCCTCCACGTTACCACATTCAAGACAGAGTGTAAATATAGATTTCAAAAGTTCAAATAAAGACCATAATATCAGGAATGCCTTTAGCATGGTGCCAAGCAGTGACAAGGCACACATACCCAAGGAAAAGATACACTTCTTTGTCACTGTATGATAGGTACTTTATGGAACAAATGAGTAGTTAGGATCCATGCCCTAAACATTAAGAAGAAACAGAAGAAAATGATGCTACAGGTCTGAACCCACAAGCTGAAATTTGATTATGTCAAGAATTGCAACTTTGTTTTTATACTTTTTTTCCCCCTTGTGTTTTTGCATTGTCTTTGACCACCAGTTGTAACTTGTTGTATCTGGACAGGCTGTGCTCTAAAAGTGAATGGAAAAACTCACTTGTAGGAAAACATATAACTGTTAAAAAATTACATTTATAGAGAAGACATATAGAATGAGTATGCATTAGATACTAGACTTAATAATTAGGTCAATTAGAATAGCTCAAACAATGATAATTTTAGAGGCATTTTGGAAGGAACACTGAAGTTTTCAGTATGAAAGTCCACCCATTTTACCTAAAACAAAGTTAAGATGCTAATACACAGGTTTTCACTGACTTCTACACCCAAAGAAGTCTTCAAATCTTTTTTTTTTTGGCCAAAATAAACTTTTTTTTCTTTAGTTATTTTATATTTGAGAAAAAAAAAAGGATGCAGCTGGGCAAAATAAATATAGAATGTCTAATTAGTAACATTGCCCATCACTTACATTTTTAAGACTCTGATTTAGTTTGTTTATAAATTTGCCAAACTTCAACCATCTGGACTGAAATTTCCCAGTGTGCAGACTGACTAAATAAATAAATAGGAAGATAAAAAGCTAGTTAGGCGCATTTATGGATTAGAATACATGAAAATAATTTGTTATAGCATGTTTACAACATAAAAGAAAGAAACATAAGTTTTCATTTGAAAATTTTGCTAATTTTCTAGTAATTCTGCTAGTAATGTTTTCTGCTTTAGTGGAAAACCTACAGTATATAATAGAGGAAGAGATATGAGTCTTCTCTCAACCTTCCTAAAATCTGCATGAATAGGTCAAATTTGAAGACTTTTAAAAATATTCTAGTTCACATTTGTTCTTTGTGGAATTGTTTGTTGCACCAATGGTTGTGCTTTAATTTGAGTGCAGAGAGTACTTGAATCCAAAATTGATATCCTGTGGGCTGCACAAAATGCCTGTCTTGGTCACACAGAAATCATAACACTTCTGAGGAACCATGTATAAGGAAATTAGAACAAAGACAGTGAGAAGAAACTGAAATATTAAAACAAAAAGAATTAATAAAAAGGAGCTTGGAATGGCAGACAAAAATGAAAAAAAAAAAAACCTGATTCAAGAAGAAAGAAGCAGATAGTAGACTTGAGAAAAAAGGAGTAGAACAGGTAAAGCTATCAAGAAAGGCAAAGGTGCCTCCATCACATCATGCTTCTACAGTCAGTATGTACCTGTGAAAGTCTTGGGATATTCTAGCCCATGTATGAGCACAATATATACCTCTTATTCTAGTAATTCAAGTAATAAAAATTGTGTTTAGGAAAACTAGAAGTTTTATCTTAACTGATGACACCTTCATTATGACACTTAAAAAACCTGTTTTCAGTTGTTTGAAGTCTTGTTTAGCCCAAGGAAGAGAGACTATGTACTGTCCTATGTAAAAGAGTTGCCTGTGTAATTACCGACTATTCTATTAAGTGTATGCACAATGAAGATTTTTACTGACAAGCAAAATCACAGGTATTTTAGAGCTTAACTTTGTAGCTTAAAGAATATATTTTTAATGAACAATCTCAAGTAAAACCTGCATTTTATGCAACATCAGGAGTCATTAACTCTTTTCAGAAGAATAATTTTGGAGATGCATGTCAAACGTGCTATTTTTTTCATGTTTCTGTGAAACACAGAGATGGCAGAAGTGGAGTCTGTTCTGGTATTTTTAACATATATTCATTCAAAAACAAAGCAAAAAAAAAACATTCTGCTTTGATATGTTATGGTGTTACAGTACCTCTGCTTTACATCTCAGGATTTTTTCCATAGGGTTTATAGGACCATGATATAAAGCATTTTATTTGTGGAGGAGATGGTTTGAGGATTGTTCATTGACTAGATCTCACTGAATTTTCTGCTCTAATTTGTGAAGTTGAACAGGTTATTTAAGTTAGTGCTTAAAAAAATGCATGTATCTAAAATGTATTTGATTTCAGTATGTACATCAGCATTTGTTAGACACTGGCAGATAGGGTCTTGATTGTTTTACAGTAATTCTAGAAAAAAAATACAGATTAGAAGTTCCTAATGTACCTTTTTTTTTAGTTGCTGATTATTTGGATTGTAGGAATACCTCACTTCCTTGATGTAGATCACTGACAAGTATGTGTAAAGCTTTCCGTATAAAAACACACATTTAATGCTCTAAGCATGCATTTAAAACCTTACACAGTAGGCTAAACATTCAACGTTTTCAAAAATATACTTGTCACAAGATACCTGATAAGATTTTACTGAAAATCAAAAGAACACATGAAAGATAAACTGCAAGGAATAGACACATATATTATAGAATATTTATGGTGAGACACACAGAATTGATGGCAGATGCTTATAAAATTAATCAAACAGCATAATCAAAAGCATAAGTCCAGCACCACATTTACGTGAATACTGGTAACTACAATGAATAAAAGGCAGAAGATATTCTTGATATATAATGACAGATATAAACAAAAAAGAAGAAAAATGCTTACAATGTGGATTTGGGATGAAATGCATAGCAAAATTAAGGATATAAAAAACCTGCTGGAAGCTGGCAGTTCAGAAGGGAAGAGATATTAACCTCAGGGTGATTTCCATCTGTTACTGCTAACTAATCTGAACTAGATGAAGTCAGGCACACTAATGGAAGTGTATGCATAATAGATAAACTTGTAACTATAAATCCTTTACAACTATATCATGTATTAATACCATAGGTTCATTTCACCTAGGAGAAAAAAAAGTATTATGTTTCTTTTCCTTGGATGCTATCTTTTCTCTTCCATGTTAATATCTACATATTTCCAATAAACATGTGTAAGAATAAATATGGATTTTATGCCTCAAAGAACTTAAATTACAGTTGCAGTGAATGATAATCAGTCTATAGCAGTTAGCCACGTTGAGATTCTGATCTTGCATGTGGTCTCCAAGTGCTGATACCAAGCAAATTAGTGTAATGATCCAACTCAAACTTAAATAAATAAACAGACAAACAAACATACAATCCTGGCTTTTAGTATTGTTAGTTTTATTTTTATTCTTCTTTAATTTGCTCCTGATTTTATTTTCTGTTGTTCAGTAAATAGAGAGATGGGTGTTCCTGCCTTTCAGAAAATGAACAGTAACAAACGCATGGTGCCTTGCTGTTATGTAAAGGTCTTGACAAATCTATGCTAACAGCAAGAAACTGCATCTTGTATTCCAAGCTAAGCCCATCCATCCTCATACTCCCAATACCCTGCATTTATTTTATAAAAGTAAGCTTCATCTTGAAGCTTTACGGAAACAATATTGCTATTTCTGGATCCCCACACTGAGCTACATGAAACTTTAATTTGGTAGCTTTAAAAATATATACATTTAATATAGCTACATTCAAAGTGTTTTATCCATGTTAACAGCTCTTTACCAAAAAGTTTTGAAAACTGAAGATTTTTTTTTCTATAAACTGACAGAGTTTAAATTTCAATTTCCTCTACATGCTTATAGAATAAAACAGCCACCAGTGATTGTATGTTTAATTTATTATAAAATAATAAATCCAAAAACCTTTGTTTACCAGAAATATTTGTGTATATTTATGCAGATTATCTTACAAAACTCGAGTTCATTTTCTAATGAATCTAAACTATAAAGATATATGTAAATTCATTGCAACATTTTTCTTTCCACACAAAAGGAGAACAAGTGAAAATGTGCTGCCACAAGTACTAGCTAGCCCATTTGTCATTTTGGTATATTTGCTGTAGAGAGTACTCCAATTCTGAGGGCAAAACAGAGGAATGACACTTGGACACATTTGGCTGAAAGTGCTAAGGGCTTTCTAATACAGCATTTGCTCCATGTTTTACAGCATTAAGCTCACAACATTCATTTTAATTTACATTCATATGTAGAATACAACAGAAAAACACTTAAGCTGTCAGACTTATTTAGAGTACTTTGATTGTCCCATAAAAGTCAGAGATAAGTGGTTCTTTCTTCCAGAGCTGCTTTTCTGAGCTTCTTGACATAGCTTGGACAAAATTGCAATTGCAGTTACCATCAGAAGTCATATCTGACTAGCGGATGGGGAGGGGATAACGTTAGCACATAACAGCAACCTGTCCATGTCATTTGTATCATCTTCTGCACCTACACAGATATACTTGTTTATGATTTATGCTTACCTAACTTAACCAGCCATAGTATTTGTTTTATTGGGCTTCAAAGCTATGGCAAAAAGTTGCATGAAACAAACTTGAGAGATACATGAACCTAGAAATCCAGAATAAACAAAAGCAGCATGATAAATCTCCAATCATTCCTTTGAGGTACAAACTAGTATTCCCTAGCAAATAAAATTTCCCTAGTAAATAAAATATATTAGTGCTGATAATACGTTCTAAAAAACAAATAACTTAGAGACATTAGTATAGAACCCATCAATAATTACTTTTCAGCTTTGATAAAAGAACTTTTTTCTAGACCAAAACACTATTGACTAGTTTTAGGCATCGAATCTCCTCCCAGCCAAATCCCAATCCAAATGACCAAAATCAAATATTATCTACTCTTGTTAGCAAAAATCTCAAATCATCATAATGTTACCATAGTGGAAAAGCATGGAAATTTATAAAAGATTAATATTTTCAGGTTTCTGTTCTTCTCTTCATAAAATTATGGCATGCAAAAAAGAAATTGTCTTTATTTTCAATAGGGAATGCATGTATTTCACTTTGACACTTTTCCATTTGTACAACAAAAAGAAAATTATATTAAATATTTATTTTTATTTATTTGTATTTCAAAACATTGCTCTGGACCTTCTTTAGTAACAAACCGTGGATAATAATAATAATAATAATACAAATACCACTTAACAGATACATGAGAAAGAAATTGGAAACTGCTGTGAAACTATACCTCATACAACAACTCTTCACACATCCTAGCCACAGATCTGAGTATTAGATTGGCAAATTTGCTCTTTTGTCTCCTTAAATTGCTGTGAGCACAGCAAGAAGTGGATTCAGAGTTTGCTGAGGCATAAATCACTGTGAAAACAATGTCTTATTCTAATAAATGATTTTCTCCCACAAAACTTTCTTAGATATCTTAGGTACCTTTTGTTTAATTGCATTCTAGTTTCTCTTCAGATAAGAGAATTTCAGGTAGTAACATAAGAGTTACCTAGATGTGCTATTAATCTTCTCTATTGCTGACCAGAGGTAATTACTCCTGTAGATAATAGTGAGGAAAGCCAGAAAGGCCAGAGATGCTATGTAATACAATAATATTTACTGTGTTGCATGCAAGAAACAAGTGAACAATATAAAAAAAACCAAATAAATAATAGTGATTAAAAAAACACAATTGAAGGACTGAAGATCATTTCAGATTTTCCAGGATTTTCCAAAAAGTGTGTTATTTCTCATACACAGCTGTCAAAATCAGCATGTGGCTCATGGACTGTGTAGATAATAATATGTGTATATACATATATAGACAAACATATGTGTATGTATATATAATGAGGTATAGATCCAGTGATGTGCATGTAATTGTTTATAGCAGACAATACTTTGAAAAAGTGCTTTTCCATATGAGTATTTGTATTACAAAAAATATATATATAATTAGCTTGGAAGTACACATTCTCTTTTGGCTCCAAATGGTCCTTAAAAGGAGTTGATCAGCCCCAGGCATCACCTGGCTGTTTGTCCAAAGGGTGGCCAAATACTCCAATCTTCCAGCTGATTTGATTGCCTTACCTATTTTAGAGAAAATAGGGAAAATATACCAGATAAGTTTAAAACATTTTAATAGGCTCACTTTCACATAATTAATTGCCATTGAAATTTTGTGGAACAGATGGATTGGCAGATTGGAGATACCACAATCTCTGGAAGAAGGGAAGTGGCAAGATGATGGTGACCAGGATTAACAAGCTGTCCAAGAGCATGCTGGATCCTTAAGAGGATGGATATTCATTTTGTTAATTTTAGTAAAATTTTAGGTTTTATTTCTTGATGGAATACTTTTGTTTGGAATCTTTGAATAGAACTCAGGACTCTCTCTCCTTCATTTTACTGGAGATAGTGATTTCCATGTTTACATGATAGAATTTACCCACTATTCCTTGAAGCGTGGAGGGAATATTCCTATTTTCCAGGTGATGAAGGAGGAGTATCATTGCCATTTCTTCAGCAATTTTTTTCTCCCTGAGGAATCAGTGAGAATACATTAGTACTCTCCACAGCAGGAAGTCCAGAATATTTTTCAGCTGGGTAACTGTAGCCCTTTCATTGCAGTTCTCTTTTTTCAGTTGTTCAGCTGGTAGCAGAGCATTAACAGCAATTTACATTTCATCTCATCATTGATCAATCCCATTCACCCAGTTAACACCTCTGTCAAAGAACAATGGAGGTGTTCTCTAAAATATTGTTCTTGGCTCAGTAGGATCGATTAAACATAAATGCTTGTTACTGTTCTCTATTGCAATGTCTGGCTAGCTGCTAGCTTTCAAGCTGTCTGAAATTCTACAGTGCACAAGCATCATTTTTTTTTTCTGAAAGAAAAAAAAATGGAAACCAAAAGGAAAAACAGGATTTACTTTGATAAAAAGCAATTGATGTTACAAGGCTTATTTTAATAAGTGAGTGTTATGAATTTGGGGGATCCATAGTGGTATACTTTAATTATAAACAAGTAGAAGCTTTTCAGGGGTTTTCTCTTCTCTTTGTCTATCAGAAACCACCCAACCTGAAGAGTAGACACGTTATCTCCTTTTTATCCCTCCTTTTTTCCTTTTCCACTTTTTTTTTTCCTGCAGGCTAATCATAAGTTATCATTATGTCACTTTGCTTCCCTAAAAATGGATGCAAAATTAGATATTTATGTCTAGGGGGAGATTAAGAAGTTTAAAGAACTGCTCAGTGCTAGAAACCTATTCCCTTCAATCGCCATATGGCAAGATCAGCAGATAGTATGCCTCAGGAAGCCTTGGTCTATTGATTTAACCACTAGTCCATGTGAGAGTGAGCTGAGCCTTGATCTTATTATCCATTTAGCATTTTAAAGTCCCCTCTGGCCCTCTGACATTACTATACCTGGAATACAGAATGGAGGCTAGCACTGTGTACCCTTCATTTTTTAGTACACGTGCACAGCTGGGAACTGCAGAAGGACAACCTGCAGGAAACATGCAGAAGCTAAACTCCAGGTTTTCAGAACACTTAAGTAGAATTTTTCTTAGGGAAAGGCAACTTTTGAGTAGTTGGTCATGTTTGGCTTTTTTTTGATTTCTCAATTTTGAATACAAGGTAATATTTGCCGAAGTTTTGAACTTAGTTTTTCATATCTCTGGCAACCTCACAGTAAAAGTCCACAAAGTCTTGCTCAGCAACCTTCTAACACTGTAACAGTAAAAAATATTCAGGCAGAGACACTTAAAACAATAAAACAGAACCTAAAGCTATGTTCAATGTTGCTTAAATGGTAACTGCTGTGTCTGAACTCAGACATCTAATAGGAGCCATAAATTAGATGCCTGCTCTTATCTGCACAGCTTCATCGTAACAGGCATCTTGCAGTTGTGAGAACATGACTGTCAGATAATGCCTTGAACAAAACAATTAGAGGGTATGCAGCTGATTTTTAAATTCAATTGCTCAGTGTCCATGTATAGGATATTTAAGTCCAATTCCACTGCTCATCAATGAATGAGAAACTGCTTCCTGCTCTCCATATACAAAAGTTGACTGGAGTACTCTCTGCCTTCCCAAATTTCCAAACACACTGCACTGAAAGAGTTTCCCATGTCTACCAACAGGTAGTAAAAAAAGAAAATAATAATTTTAGCAAGGTTTATTGTTTGACTTTGGTTATTAGACCAGAAATAAAAGGTTACAAGCAGACTGCATACAAAAATAACCCTAGCATAATCAAGATAATTTCTCAGATTTACGTAGGAGTATGAGTGGGTGATTAAAACATTGAATTAAAATCTCAAAGTACACCTTGTTTGGTGTCCAGTTATAAATGCTTGCTGACCATTATAAAGAAATTGGTATCTGAAAAACAGATATTGAAGGATTATCACACTTTCTCTGCAGTTTTAACTGCTTAAGTAGTTCTCTCAATGTCTGCTAGATCTCCTTCCACTTTTGCTATGACATAACCAAAAAGAATTGACTCCATATTCAAGGCCACCTTGGGTATGAGTCATAATATAGGCTGCACTATTCCTTCCTTTCTCATCACATACAGATTCAGCAAAGACTTCCATCTTATGTACCTTGGATTTGGGGTGGTTAAACCTAGCACTGATGGATCTGCTCAAAGTTGAGCATCTTGCATCCAGCAAACACTCTATTTCTTTTATTTTTAATTTTTTTTAACAATCATATTTTTAATCATCTTATAGTCTATGTCCTCTCCACTACACTCCAGCTTGAGTAGCTAATACAGCCATAACAGACATAAGCTAACCATTCTGTAAAGTTAGCGATCCTTTGAAAACTGGATTTTGATAGCTTTCTATAGGAAGATCATATGACGTAATAAGGCAGATTATTATTATGTCTCATTAACAAGCAACTTGAATAATCTCTGAAGAAATTTTGTGTTTTCCTGAATAGTAAAGTTGCTAGGGTGTTTATGTCACACATTGTTTTGAAAGGGTTTCATGAAGGGGATTGCATGATTTTTGTTAAATTTTGATATTGTTTCTTGTGATAGAAACAGAAAAAAATGGACAAAAACTTATCCAGATGCTGTAATTTAGTGACATAATTGTTACAAGGTTAAGGATTCCAAAGCCTCCCTTTATGGTTTTTTTAAATTCTCTAATAATGAGATTCTCTTAGACTAGCTGTAAAATAGGCAGTATTTATTTATCCAAATTTTAAGTTTTTTTTCTGTTTAGAAGAAATTGCTCAAACAATAATGACATTAAGCAATGCATATTACATATTTCCTATTTCAGAAAATCATAGAAAAGACTGAGAAACAGGTCTAACTATGGCAGATTTTCTATTTTTGTATGTTAATTCTCTTTAAAATGATATACTGTTGCAGGAATGAAATAATATAAAAGTGAACAGTAAAGAGAATCCGTAATACTAGCCTTTCTTGATTTTTCAGCTTTCAGTGCTCTTAGAATAATATGCATTTTCATCTGCTAGTCTTTCTGGTTTGGATGATCCCCTTTTTTTTATTTGTTTATATTCTGCATAGTCTTCAGCACAACTGGGGTCTCGACCTGATCTGAGGTGTATAAACAGTGTTATAAAGCAGATAATTCTACTAGACAGCCATAACAAGGAAAGGTTAATGAGATATCTTCACATAAAGTAAAATATGCACAGTCCAGAAAAATGTACTGGCCAAGAACTTTTTCCATTAAGGATATTTTCTTTTTACAAGACACAGAAGTGCAATTTTTGTAGTTTATACTCAGGAATTTCATAATTACTGTAAACTGTTTTAGGCTCACATATAACAAAATATTTGTGTGTGCCTACCTCTACTCAGAACCAGAACTACAGTCTTTACCTTCCTGCATTCCTATCCTGAAAGGTAAGGGAGGAACTTTAAAGTAGCTGTGAATTTTAATGGGCTGGAGCACAGCAGAAAGACTTGAGAGAGAGACAGTACAGAGGAGTGTGTGGGGGGTGGGGGTGGGTGGGTGTGTGGGTGGGGGGAGTGGGTGTGTGTGGGTGTGTGTGGGTGGGGGGGGTGGGTGTGGGTGGGTGTCGGTGTGTGTGTGTGAGTGTGGGTGGGTGTGTGTGGGTGGGTGTGGCTGTGGGCATGTGGGTGTGTGGGTGTGGCTGTGGGTGGGTGTGGGTATGTGGGTGTAGAGGAGGGCAGATTCCTCAGGTCAACAGGATATTCTGTTTGCTTTACGCTCACCCAGTCCTTCCACCTGGCTAATAAGGAAGTTGTGAATATATCTTTGGTCTTTCAGTCATTTCTCACAAAGTTTTAAAACAGTTATCTTTCTGCAATTTCCACCTCTTACGAACTATGATATTTCATCACTTTAAATTTGTTTATTTTCTCTCTACTATACCACTGCCATTTCAGCCATTTTTTTTCTTATATTGGCTGTTCATAATAAGTCATTCACACTTGCATTCTATCTTTGGTTAAGACTTTGTTATCATGGTCACACTAGATGTTCTGCCACGGCAAGCAAAACATTTGGGCTGTAATTTTCTCTCTTGCTGAGTATCTTCTGTACATTATTTTGTGTTTTCAATTCCTTACCTTTTATCTTTTTTTTTTTTTCCCTTTTGCTTAAGCTCATTAAAATTACAAATAGGAAGGGAACTCTAAACAGGAAAATAAATAGGTAAGTAGATAAATGGTCTCATTTTTTTACTAGCTGTTCATCTCCATTGTATAGAGAACAACAGTGAATACAAGATTTTGGTTCAGAAAAATGCTTATTCAAGTTGGCTATTTAAAAGTTTTTTGCCAGTTTATGGACCATAGAAGATAAATAAAAACTTGTTTCACGGGTCGTCTTAGAGAGAGTTTTTTTTTAAAAAAAATAAATAACAAAATGCAGAACTAAAAGTGAAGACTGGAGATGATAGAATTAGCTACAGAAGTGAAAGATAACTGAAAGAAAGTATTTGCATCAAGTATCGAAAATATTTCTTTCACCTCAGCATATATAAGTTTTATGGGCATAATAGTTTAGATATGTTTGACTTACATTAATTTTAAAATAAGAAAATAGAAAATAAATGTTGCAGTTTTTTTGAACACTATATTAGGAAAAGGACTTGCTTCCTGCTAGTTGTAACACTGTAAGTTAGCCACTTAACAACTTTACTGTCATTGAAATGCACATACAATTATCCGTCAGTTTTCCCTAAGATGTTTAATAAAGACAATAAAAAGCTGAAATTTTTGTCAGTCTATTTAAATATGTATACATCTCAGCAGATGAAACAGAAAACACGCATCACAAATCTCAGCCCAGATTCCATCTTCAACATGTCCCTAAGTATATTAAACCATGTTACTTAAACTACAAGCTTGAACCTGAGATTCATTTCATAAATATTGCAGAAAAGATAAAATATGTGAGTCCGACCTTTCAGCACTGCTATACATAGGAATATGGGTTTATACCCAAATGTTTATACCTAAATATCTCAGCTATGAGTCTGAATCCCAGTTTGACCACTGGGGGGAAAAAAAAATGTCAAGCAAATGACAAACCTATTTCGCATTATGATTGCTGTAGTTAGAGTGAGGAAAAGAATATTACTTTCCTTCAGAAAAGTCCATATATTTAATATTCAACTTTCCCTTAAAATTTAACTTGAGTGTAGAGGAAAGTTACCAACCTTCTCTAGATAACAGAGAGAGATGGGCTCCTTTTGAGGGGAATTCAAAGAATCACTGCCAGAAAATTCATTTATACCCCCACCAAAGAAGACAGCTATCCTCATATCCTCAGTTTGTGAAAATATTTCTGTTAATCACACTGTGTTGAAGGCTGAAAATGGTAAGTGTAATTTTTTACTTTGTTTTATTATATTATTATAAAATAATATAATACAATAGAATATAATCTAGATAGAATCAAAGTGAGAAGTGATACATTTTATCCTTTATTTCAAATAAATTACATTTTCATTAATCTTTATTTTTAAATGCAATCTATACATCCATATGGAATATTTAAAATCCTTTTACTTGTGATTTTGCACAGGGCAAAAAAGGAAAGAAAGATGAAACTAGCTATTCCAGAAAATTTTCAGCTTATTTACTGATTACATTGTCATGAATATGTAAGTATCTGGGACCCTGTCAAAGATAAAATACTGATACTGCCTTTGAAATATACTCCATTGCAGTTCTAAAGTTCACCTCTAGGGCACAGTCTGTTGACTCCTTGCCTGGGCTGGCTGGAAATTCTGATATTTACATTGAACTAAGTGCTGAAATAAAACAACACATTTATGTCACACAGGTAGCAACCATGGTTATCATTGATAACTTTATACTATTTCTAACCGTGAACTCTAAACAGAAAAAAAAATCAATCTTATTTTGAAATTACTTTTATTTAAGGAGATTCCAATGAAAAGTGTTATGTCTTTAAATTTTCGACACATATATCTCTGTGTAAAGATATATAAACTTGTACCACAAACACAGGATATCAATGAAATGAAAATTTACATTCCAAATCTTCTGAAATAATAACAATAAAATGATCACTCGGCTCCTGAAGAGAGAACTACTCCACTTCCAGTGGAAAAGGAAAGAATTTTATAAATTTATATTTATAAAATTTATTTATAAAATTTTATATTATATATGTATGGACATAAAATTTGTGGATATCAAAATTTAATCACTAGAAGGAAATCATAGAATGAATATATAGTCTTAAGATACAATGAGACTCATATCTACCTATATGAAGAAAAGGTAACAGTGCTCTGTTCACCACAAAGACTGTTGAAGTAACATCATAGGATCATTCTTAAAGAAGTGAGCCAAATAATTTTTAAGAAGGGCAGAGACAAAGAACAAAAATGGTTCCCTCAGCTTCCATTTTTCCTAGGCTTGAATGCAAAGACATAAACATGGAGGTACAAACAGTTACTAAATGGAAACTGTATACTGAGAAGAAACAACAGCCTTGACAAAGATTTAGTGTTTGAGTACGCTGCAGAATCACCTGAACATGAATTTTCAAAAGAATTAAAAAAATCCAAGGGCTAAAATTGCAGGTAGACAAATTCAAAATGGAAAAAGAGATATACTTTTTAGTAGTGATTAACCTATTGAAAAACCTCCCTGGAGAAGCAGTGAAGGTTCTTTCATAGAAGTTTTTTAGCTAAAACTATCTTTCCAAAACCTTTTTAATTTAAAAAATATTTGAGTCAAAGAAGGCATTGCAAGGTGAAATTTTATAGTTGATAATATACAGGAGCTTCAAATAGAAGTTCATTAAGGTTCCTTTTAGTTTTAAAATTGGTGAAGAAGGAAAGAAAAAAAAGGAATTTGGACCCATATTATAATCAGGATTTGTTAGAAGTTTGTTGTTGCTGCTTGTCAAAAGATCAAGCTTTAGAACATACAGTTTATTACTTTTTCACAAGAAAATATATGAATTCATTTTACAGACTTTTTTAAAAGAAAAAGATAAAATACAATTTTATGTTATTTTAGAGAATAATTATGTTATTCTTCTCTGAAGACAAACTATTTTCAGTATAGCAAAAACCGTAGTGACTGTTCAAGTCTACTCTAAGAAAGTCACCAAAGGAAATTATATACTGAAGTTACAGTGAAAATACCATGGCAGAAGAAATAAAATAATAGGTAAAATAGAGCAAAGGGAATGATAATACAATCAATGATACTTAATGAGAATAAAGTGCACTATCAGTCTTTCCTCTAGTGTATTTCCTCCTTTCTCACTGAGTCATACCCACGCTAGAGAATAGTAAGTAGCAACATCACAAGGCTGTTTATTGAGCCCATATCGCAGAAAGTCATACTACCCCACAATATGACTTTTCAGAATATGATTTGTGAGTATGAGTTAATAATGGATTGGACATGCAGAGATGCATGTTAACCCCAGATGAAAGGAATACAGGAACAGCAGAGCTTACTCCTTTCCCTTTTCTTTTCTGCTTTCTTGTTCATTTTTATTCCATTCTTTTTGATAGTGCAGGTTTGTTAAGGAGGATCAAATGGACACCACTACACAATCAATGTGGTCAAGTGGATGCCGTTTATTAAAGCCATGATAGCTCTTAATATACTCAACTAGCAATCTTATTGGACGGTTGCATCTGTTCAGGTGAATTCAGATTGTGTTACTCCTCCTTCAAAGTTCCTTATCAGACATCAGGAGTTGTTTGTTTCATTTCCTTCCTTATCAGACATCTGGTAGTTGTTTACTTGACTTAAACATCAACCAGTTTCACATTGTCCATAAAGGCTGAATTGCTCACATGTCCATTTTCTGCAAGAAATTCCTCCAAACAGGTTAAGTATAAAAATTCACTTCTTTTTCCTTCACTAGAACGTTTAGATTTACACAAAATCTATTTTAGAATCGTGATTTAATTAGATATTGCAGATATTAGATATTACTGAATGAAATTCTTATAGCACATATATAATTAATCCCTTGTTAGTAAGTCCCTATAAAAATGCATACTTTTGTTACATATATTTTATATTCTCCTATCTTCTTTTTCAATACAAAAAGCAGAACAACACCAAAATCTTGCAAATTCAAAAAAAAATCAAATGAGTTTTCAGGAAAAACATCTTAGTATTACTGTACTTAGTATTACAGTACCTTGTGTAAAACCTGAACAATATCAAAGTCAGTGTACATTTGCTATTCATTTAGTGGAGCCAGGGTTTCCACCCATAACTTTCAGAACAATGTATTACCCAATTTCTGCAAAACTTCTTTTTATTTGAGCTGAGAAATTGCTTTTGGAGTGTATATATGTAAAGAATATCATATTTATAATAGAGAATGTAGTTTCTGAATTTTGTGTGTATCTCCTGTCCTCACTCTGAAGTATTCTGTGAAGTAGTCTAATTTGTATTGCTAAAAAGGAAAAAAGAATCATAGAAATGATGACAATTTAAGAGATGTAAAGTGTTTGATATTATGTACATTATGAACAGAATTGAAAATGGAATACTTGGATATACAATGACAAGCTTTACTCTTAATCAAATAACTATATTGATAAGGCTGCTTGGACTATGAATGCAGCATGCAGAGATGTGGCCTAGTAGAAAATCTTACGTAACTCAGTGGACATGTTTATTGCTATATTATAAAAGTAAGATATTCATGCTTGTGCCTAAGTGATATTGTCATCTTTCCACATGAGTAGAATATAAGCATGTACCAGGTACCTACAATACTAGACAAATACTATTTCTTCTTTTTTTTTGGGATTTCTTTTCTAGACAAAATAACTGTTGTGGTTAAAATAAAATAAAAAAGCTCAACTATGACAGGATTTACAGCTTTCATAGCAAATGGAATAATTATTCATAATTCAGAAATAAAATAAAAAACTGTAGAGGACTAACATGTGAAAGAGCTTACATCACATGATAAAAATAGTAGCCTTGAGTCTTAATTTTATGCAGTGCTAATGTAGTTGGAGGATTATTTGAGCATATAAGGAGACAAGAAATCTTTTTCAAAATAGGCAGATAAAATTATTTAACCACTAAATCATTATATCATGTATATATGTGTTTAGCTACCTAAATGACTTAGATGTATTTTTTTCATCTTGATATATTAATAATTGAAATATTTAGGAACATGAATGCTACATGTAAGGAAAGGAGTTTTCTGCATAGGACATCGGTCCACACTAGAATAAAAAGCAGTATAGCAGTGATTACTGTTGGTCAGTCAGTGCTAGGCAGAGGTTATATAAGAGCCATGCCTACAGTGCAGCATCGCAGATGGCAATGAAGAGAGGCAGTTAAAAAATACAGTATTTTGCCCAGAAGTTTGCACAGAAGGATGCAAAGAAGGGACCCTTCTCTGCAGTCATGGTGCTATGAATTTACTGAATATGGTTATGATGTCACAGAGCACTTTCTCCAGCAGCTGTTAGAGTCGTTGCATCTGTCATGTCAGAAGCCTCTAACCATACCGAGCTTCTGACAGTGGTGGCAGCTCTGCAAGTTTCAGGCTGCAGTGCTACAGGCCTTTTCTGCTGCTGTTGTTTATTAATTCCGTTGTCAGGTAGAGGAGTTGGGGAGGAGGTAAGCAGGCTGTATGTAATCTGAGAATATGAGCAATAGATAGGATATTCTCAGAGACTCTACAGAATCAAGTTTCAACCGTTCATGGCGATGGAGATGCAGTTAGGCTCTGTGCCATATGGAAGAGTAAGTCATAACTTTGTAGAAGATAAAGGCTGGAAACTGGTCACTTCTCCTGTGAAGAGAAAGAATCTTGCTGCTCCTGAAACCTTTCAGTGCTCCCCTAAACTGAGGAGGAGCTTGGCATCTAAATTAGAATATGTTCATGCAGGAACACCTGGAAGAAATGGTGAGTGATTATTGTGGGTGACTCTATTCTGTAAGGACAGATGTATCTACCTGCCAACCTGACCTCTTGTTTAGGCAGGCAACCTCTTGTTGCCTGCTAGAAGTTCAAATCCAAGATCCAAATCCTAATCAAGATTTACAAGTCTTGCCACCTACATGACTACCACGTCCTGTAGCTCTTTTACATGGGTATCCATAATACTGCCAAGAGCAACTGAAAAATATCAGATGAGAATCCAGAGCCTTGAGGATAATGAACAGGAGTTTATGAGATTGGGAAGAAGTCTGTGAAGCTTGTTTCCTTCTTGATTCTGCCAGTGAAGTGGAAGGAACAGAGAGAAGCAGATGGAAACTCCAAGTTTTCAACTGGATATTGGTATTGGCAACAGGGTCTTGGCTTCTATAACCATGTGACCCTATTTTGAGATTGACAATAGATTAGGAGGAATGGGTTTCTCTTAATTAAAAGTAATTTAATAAATTAGAACACTCAGAAAAGATATTAAAGTCACAGGAGAAAGGGAAGTAGGGAGCGAGTTGTCAGAACCTGAAGAAAGACATTGACAGAGAGAAGGCCTCCAGAACTCTTGCAGTAGAGGTGTTTTTTTTTTTTTTTCCCTTCCAGAAAACAGTGAACTTTAGTGAGAAAAGAATAGACATGTACTGTTTGTTTTTATTGTCATTGTTGTTGTGGCTTGTCTTCATGCTTTAAAAGTCAAAAGGCTTTTGGTTTACATAAACTGCATTTTCCTGAGTTAGACTGTTCTGTTAATAGAAATCGTACTTGCATCACAGGAAGAACAGATTCACAGCATCAGAGTTGAGGCAGACCAACCTAGTTACAGAACTGGGTGCAAATATCTCCCTGGCATCTCATATTCAGGAGATTAATCTACAGAGCTGAAGACTACATACAGCTCAGCCTTTCTTCAAGTGCAATGACTTAAGAAGCAAGACTAGAGAAGTGCAGCTTATAGTGGCAGTTCATCAAGAAAATGATTAAACACATGTTTCCAAGACAATACAGATATTCATGACAAATTAATAGGATGCCTCTAGTTGCACCAGTGCCCAGGTAACAATTTTTTTTTAAATTTTGAGCAAGATATAGATGATGTATTTTCCAAAGATCTCATTTTAAGTATTTTTCCTATGTTCGCTGAAGAGCTACTAGAAAAGCATATGCTAACTAAGCTATTTAGCAATTTGAAAAAGCAACTGAAGTATCATCCTTTGATTAAGGACAATAGATTCTTTAGATAATTGCCTGTGTAAGGTGCATCTGTATTTTGTAAGCATTATTGATGTTATGCAGTTAGTGCATTCCTTTGCTTTGATTTAGTGCTCATCCTGAAGCTAGCCAAGTCTATTTCAAGAAAGAGTATCTTGTGAACAATGATCAAAGTGTAAATTTATGCAAATTCAATGCTTCACCTTAATTACCTTGATGGTGCTTGTCAGCAGCCTTTTCCATGGCTTCTCTGATTAGCAAGCTATCACAAATAATTATTATTTCATCTGCAATTACAATGATGCTCTGCACTGGCTTATTGCCCAGGTACTGGATTGCATCCCACCCCTCAACCTGCTCTTCTGGAGTTATGCCACGCTGCACATCATATATTAGCAACCCTATTTTATTCAATCAATCACTATAAACTCCTGAACTTTATGATCCCATAAGGCAGGTTCTCTCTAAACTTCTACAAGTAAGATTACCACATAAAACTGCTAAGTATAGTCTTGGGTAGAGTGCAAGAGCTAGAAGGGACTATCTATGCATGTTCATTTTGCATGAGCGCCACTTCCTCTTAGAAAAACTGTTCTATTCTCCCTTTTTTTCTTTCTCATAGTAATTTATTTCAGCAAATAACACCTAGCAAAGTTTCAGCAAAATCAGATTATGCTATTATTGACAACTTTAATGAGAATTTTAGAGATTGTTCTAGTTCTTAGTGAGATATACGGATTAAGTCACCAAATTACTTCCAGGCTGCCCAAATTTATAGCTGCAAAGAGGGCTTTACAGAAGGGCAAGGATTCAATGCCACTGCTTTCAAAGCTTTGCATAACGCCCAATACCAAATGCTAACAAAAAACAACCCAGGAGGGAAACAATTTCCTATTACTTATTATCGCAGTTCAGTAACAAAGCAGAAAAACTGGCATAATCTAGTCCTGCGCCTGTTTCCAAATGTTTACTTGCCACCACATTGGCTATGTCTGCATATACTGAAAAGGCCATGAAGAAGTGCTTAAAAGAATGGCTGGCAGGGTTTCTTTACTGATCCTACACATAACCTTAATTCACTAGCAATATCAAGTAAAATGAAAGCTAATAAAAAACAAGAACAAACGGCCAAATCTTTTAAGGAAAGGATACAAAAGAAAAAAAAATAGAGAAAACCGAAGCAGTATTTTCATATTTTAAATAGAAAACAGTTTTTATTGATTCTACAAGGTTAGAAGGAAAACATCTGAAACATAAATGAATAAATGCTATAATTAGATAAATTGTTTGTATGAAAAGGAAACTGAGGATGATATAGAGAAACTGTAGTGAATACACAATCCAAAGTGGTCATTACCAACCAATAAGACCAAATTCCATAGATCAAATTTACAAGTTGTATCTGAAACACAAAACACACAGTTCAAGCAACATATTAGGATTGCTGACTTTGTAATGGTCAGAGTAAAGCAAAGATCTTTAATTAAACGTACTGTAAATTACAGTGAATAGATTTCAACCTAAGCCAGAAACATCTGCTAAATATTAAAACACACTGCTTACTACTAAACATTCTGAAACTACAAATCAATTTCCCAGAAAAAAAATCATAGACTGAAAAAGAAAGTACTAATTTTGTCAAGAAAACTTGAAAAAAAAAACCCAAAATGCACAAAGCTGTCAAAAACATACCTAATAATCAATTAGGCCTGATAAAGTAGGATGGAATATTTCCAAAAGGCACCAAAAAAAAAAAAAAAAACTGATCATATTCATATTGAAATTGAAAAAATTAAAGTTGGAAAAATAAGTATACTCGAGATTCTATTAAAAAGTGACAAAAATTTCCTATTTGGAAACTGGATGACAAGTAAGGATTACAAAGCTCTCCTGTTAATTCTTTTGAATCTACTGGATCAAGTTGAACAAATATTTACAGAAGCATGAGGAACTGACTAATGACTTAACTAACTAGATTCTTGATTATAATAATGGGAAGTTCTAGCATACATACAGACATTTAGGCTGCTTATGAACAAAAGGCTAGAGACAGCCAAGAAATGTGCACTGTCTGGCAGATTCAGCAGAGGAGACCTACAGGACCTACAAGGAGACTTATTGTTTCTTTTTTGGTAGACCAGATTGGATTGTCCATGTGATCTAAAATCAACACCTGATGTCTGTCTCAGCTTACATAACTGACTCCCATCTCAGTGTTGTAGTTACTTAGCTAGCAACAACCTAAGGTGCATGTTAAATCCCTTCTCCAATGTATACTGGATTAAGTCACAAGTTGTAATAAGTCAAATTCTAAAGCATGGCTGTATGTACTTGCTGCTGCTGCAGGCCAGCTGAACAAAAAGCTGAAAGCAGAGACAGAATTTCGAATATAAATTTAAACTATCAATAGAATCAGGAAGACAAAAGATCCTATTTATACAATCCTCTGCAAGGAGTGACTGTGTGAACACGAAAGCCTAGAAGAGGCTAGCAGAAAGCGAAAAACTGTACTCTAGTATTTAAAAATGCCTCTATGTGGCAGTGATATCATTTCAAATTAATAGATTTTAGGAAATAGCCAACCATTCCATGTATATACTCAGAAGAAAAGAAAAGCTAAAGGCAGCAAAGCTAAATTTATATTAGTAAACTGTTGCCACATTATTAATTGAGAGTTGCAATAAATAGTTTGCCACCCCACACATGCCCAAATTGCATCATCATTCTGAAAATGTGTCAAATTATTATTTTATTTGTTTTACATGTTGGAAATGCTTATGTTGGAGTCATGCTAGAAACTATTTATGAAACTGCAGGAAAAAAAAGAAAAAAAGAAAAAAGAAAAAAAAAAGAAAAATAATTATTTCCTACTCTTGGGCAGAGCTTGATGGGATTTGCCTTTTACTGATGGTCAGTAGAATCCATTCTATTATTAAAGTGTTCCTGAATTAGCAAACTCAATCAGAATGTGCTGGCACTTAAGATTTGTTTTGTCTAGTGTAAAATGCAGCTGGGTGGATTTGGAAGAGCTTTACTGAAAGATGAGTAATCTTTTATTTCCAACCCTAGAACTGTGAAGGCTATAAATAGAAAGGAATTATATAACTTAATTAAGCTGGTTCATAAATTTTGTCTATCATGTACCAACTAGGGCTGTGCTCAGCCTACCTTCATATGAATTTTAGCCACATGATCACAGGCTTGGGTCTTTAAGGGGGACTTCAACCACCCTGATGTCTGCTGGGACACTCCAGATAGCTTCTTAATACAGATGATTGATGAGCCAACAAGGAGTGGGACACTCCTAGATCTGATACTGAAAAACAGAGATGAGATAGTAGGAAATGTGAGGGCTGGGGACAGTCTTGGCTGCAGTGTCTATGAGGTATTGGAATTCATGATCCTGCATGGTGGAAGCTGGGCAAAAAGTAGGATTGCAACTCTCGACTTCAAGAGAGTCAACTTTGACCTCTTCATGGAGCTTGTTGAAAGAATCCCCTGGGCCAGAGTCCTAGAAGGAAAGGGAGTCCAGGAGAGCTGGCTAATATTCAAATTCAATACTGCAAGTCCAGGATCAGTGTACATCTGCAAGAAAGAAGCTGAGCAAAGGGAGCAGGAAACCTGCATGAATGGGCAAAATGCTCTTGGGTAAACTTAATTAGAAAAATAGAGGAAGAAGAGTCAGACCACAAGGGAAGAATAGAGGAACATTGTCAGAGAATGCAGGGATGCAGTGAGGGAGGCCAAGGCCCGTTTGGAATTAGAGTGAGCAAGAGATATCAGGCTTCTAGAAATACATCAGCAGCAAGAGAAAGACCAGGGAAAATGTAAGTCCGCTGCTGAATGGAGAGAGTACCTTGATAACAGGGGATGCAGAGAAGACAGAATTACTAAATGCCTTCTTTGCTTCTGTCTTTACTATGGACTACAGACCCTGGATATAAGGGAGAGAACTGGAAGAGAGGAAGAGTTTCCACTGGTCTGAGGAAAGATTAAGTGAGTTGGCATCCAGAGGGACCTGGACAGGCTGGAGAGTTGGGCAGAGAGGAACCTCATGAGGTTCGGTAAGGACAAGTGCAAGGTCCTGCACCTGGGAAGGAATAACCCCAGGCATCAGTACAGATTAGGGATTGACCTGCTGGAAAGCATCTCCGTGGAGAAAGATTTGAGAGTCCTGGTTGACACCAAGTTAACCATGAGTCAGCAGTAGTTGGTGCCACTCATGGCCAGGAAGGCCAATGGGATCCTGGCCTGCATCAGGAGGAGTGTTGCCAGCAGGTCAAGGGAGCGGATGATGAGGCCACACCTGGAGTACTGTGTGCAATTCTGGGCTCCTAAGTATAAAAGGGATGTGGAGCTCTTAGAGAGGGTCCAGTGGAGAGCTACAAAGATGATTAAGGGAATAGGAACATCTCTCGTATGAGGAGAGACTAAGTGAGTTGGGCTTGTTCAGCTCGGAGAAGAGAAGGCTGAGAGGGGATCTTATTAACATGTATAATTCATGAAGAGAGAATGTAGGAAAGAAGGGACCAAGCTCTTCTCAGTGGTGGCCAGCGGTAGGACAAGGGGCAATGGATGTAAGTTGAAACACAGGAGGTTCCATCTCCAGGTGAGGAGGAACTTCTTTACTGTGAGGGTAACAGACCACTGGAACAGGATGCCCAGGGATGTTGTGGAGTCTCCTTCTCTGGAGATCTTCAAAAACCGCCTGGATGCCACCCTGTTCCACATGCTCTAGGTATCCCTGCTTGAGCAGGAAGGTTGGACTAGATAATCTCTAGAGGCCCCTTCCAACCTTGAATATTCTGTGATTCTGTGACCTGTTTAGCCTAGAGAAGCCTCAGAGGAAATCTAATTAATATGTATAAACACCGGAGGAGAGAATGTAGGGAGGATGGACTCAAACTATTCTCAGTGATGGCCAGTGATAGGACAAGGGGCAATTGGTATAAGTTGAAACACAGGAAGTTCCAGATTAGAATTTCTGTACCATGAGGGCAATAGAAACCTGAAATAGGATGCCCAGAGAGATTGTGGAGTCTCTTTCTGTGGAGATCTTCCAAACCTGCCTGAATGTGACCCTGTGGCATGTGCTGTAGGTGTCCCTGCTGGAGCAGGGGAGTTTGACTAGATGTCTCTAGGGGTCCCTTACAACCTCAACCATTTTGTGTGATTCTGTGGATTAATTATTTGCTGAGCTAGAAAATACTCTATAAGCTAGCAGGATTGAGGAAGGAAGTTTTCTGTCTGTTTTTGTCTGCATCCTGTTACCTCATTTCATTGCTTTTATGCCCTGTTGACAGCCAGAAAGTAAAATATGAAGGTGTTTAATATTATTGTAATGCAGTCAGCATTTGTTTATATATTCCTGAAACTTTGCCATCACCCTTGGCAAAATGAAATGTTTGCAGCTCAAGTGTTGCATGCTGGTGATCTTACATGGCATGGGATGAAAAACATGCTGCTTAACAACTTTGCCCTGCCAGAATTTATTTATAAATCCTTATTACTGACTGATGTTCTTTACAATGTGTAGTAGCATAGTAGAAGAGATTTTTTATTAACAGGACTGTTTAGATTTATGCTAGGTACTAAGATGATAGAACAATTTGTGCAAAATATTTATTTTGCACAAATTGATTGAGTGTTTGCTAACAGAATTGTTTATGCTACTACTTTAAAAGTGCTGCTGAGTAAATCCAGTTCAAATAAATCTGTTCAGTAAATCTCCTTTTGTCTATCATTTCCTCATTGTTCGAATGCAGAAACCCTATCATTAAAAACCTAGAAGTTAAATTATCCTCTCTGTCATATACTTATACTGATGTATCTTATATTTGGAGCAGTGGTTCACTTGCAAGTTGACTTGCAATAAGCTTTATATTCTGTAGGCTTCAAGCTTTACTGAAGGCTATAATAGCATTATGTGTGAATTTACTTTTACATTTAGCCTTAACCTACTGTCTTTACCTTCCTTCAGTATCTGAAGGCATAATTCAGCACTTTAAAGCTGAAATTAACTTCAATTTTAATCATATAATTCAATTAATCATGTTTCAAGTAATAATAATGATAGTAATGATAATAATTATAATAATGATGATAATAATGATAACGATTATTATAATAATGAATGAAATTAATAACAACAATAATAAATGACATAAAAATATAAACTGGATAAATGTAAACATCCTGACATCTAACACTCATACAGAGAAAAACAAGAAACCTGAAGACAGAATTAGGAAGCCTTCTGCGTGGCTGCAAATATCTTGTTTATTTTGTCACACTGCCTTGAGATTTGCCAGTTACAGACATTCAAAGATTTTTATTAAATCATCTCTCTTCCTGACTGACTTTCAAAAAAATCCATTATGATTATAATATTTGGCCAGTGTAGTTTCTTAAGCACTTAGTATTTCTCCTGTATTCCATACACAGAATGCAAGGCTGCACCTGTTCAGCCAGTTAATCTTAGACTCAGCCAAGTTCTGGCCCAGTGACCACTTGCACCACCTATATCTATCTCCCAATCTCGACCTAGAATGAATTAAGCAAACAAATGCAGAAAGTGCACAACAATGGTGTACCCAATGTCTGATTCAGGGCCTGCTCCAACTATATGTTGCTCTACCCCCAAGTCCGAGTTAAAGCATGGATGTCAGATATATCCCACATCATTGCCTAGTCCTGTTCCTCTAGGGGAAGTGGCGACTTCCATTTCAAATGTTCAATCCATAGTTTTAGATAAGCTCTTATTCTTCGCAGTCAGGCTATAGATTATATTGTTTGGGCAAATTCTCCATGTTTGTCCAGCGAGCTGTTTGCCTAGAAAGAGAGATAATACTCATTCATATACCTAGTGAAAAGAAGTTCCGACAAAATAATACAGATTTAAAATGCAAATATCCAGAAACAATCATCTGTCACAGAGAGCTCCTGGCAGCTATATGAACAGATTTAAAGCTGCGTATCTGCTCCATCTCTATCATTTTTCTGTACTATCACAAAGACATCCTCTCACACAGGTGCTTCATGATGCTAGCCATATCCATTGGGAAGCCAAAATGTTCAAAGTTGTTGCAGCTTTGGCGGGCCAGGAATATCAGAGCCAACACTCGTGGAGTTTAGACATTGACTTTGTTTATTCTGCGTTCGCGTTACATTTTTATACAATTTGAGCAAAGTGCACGGATAGCAACAGTCCAAGAGTCGAGCGAGGGTTGGTGGGTTCCTGATCGTCAATCATCTTCATTGGTTGCCAGGCTAGTTGCTAAGCGGGCTGTCATGGTGGAAACGTCTGGATCCTGTCTGTGGTCGCGCTAGTTCCTCACTCTATTGCTAATTCTGCATTCAGTGCACTGACTCTGCGTCCTGCACGGCCCAAGGAGAAGTCACAGGCACCTGCCCTGGCCAAGCATACTTGATTGCCTAAGGACAGGTCACGACAACCCCCTGGACATTTCCCCAACACAAAGTGGCCCTTAACAAAGTCCAGAGACATGGCCAGGTACTTTCTACTGAATGCTAAATTTCCTCTGAGAATATTTCATGAAATTACATCAGAACAAATGGCTTCTCTTTCAATGACATAAAAATTCCTTCAGGATTTCTTTCTAAAAAGACTTTTCTACTATCCAGGAAAATAAAATAAAAGAAAATAAAAAACAGTTAACCAAATTTCTTGCGATAGTGTCGGCGATGGTTGCCTCAAGGAGCAGGGGCCTATTTGCGGGGTGAACAAATAGCCAATTTTACTATTGAAAGATCTTTTCTTTTATCCCGTTACACTCAACCAGACTGTGCTCCTGACCAATCGGAAATTAACACACTCTTCATTCATCTTTATCTTATCACTTGTTGCCAGGCTGCATCAAATCATTTGGCTACTGAATGACCATGAAGCTGATAGGATAGTTGTGATGTAATCCTTAAAAACTATGTTGAACTTGCTTGAACTGGTTCGGTCTAGCTGTATCAGCAGTTTACTGTTACACTTGTCTGTTAATGGTCCCAACATGATAGTTCAGCAAAATATAACCTAGGATGTTCTTGCTGATTGATTTACAATAGTACATCTGAGTGTCTTCACAAATAATGATTCTGCCATAGATGACGAGTGGGACAAAGAACATCTCCTCCTTATATAAAAAATGAGCAAAGACAATAAAATAGAAAGGAGTTAGAAGGAAGCATAGCTCTTGGGCTTTATGCAGACATTGTGCTTTGGAATCAGAAGGGCATAAACTAGTTTTGCTCTTACACACTCTCTGAGTTTGTCTTCTTAGAAGCAAAAAAGTAAATAATTTCAGGTAATGCTCTATATAAGTCCTCACACAATGGAGTTCCACTCTCCATAGACTGTCTTCAAAGAACTATAGGAGAATATGAGTAGTAAAAAATACATTTTTTTTCAGTCTACTTAATATACAATTAACTGTCTAATGCTAAAATTTGTATCTATCCATTCAAAACTTGCAATTACAAAAAAAAAAAAAAAAATCCGTCAGGCATTTTAGCCCCCTAAAACAATTTTGAGCAAGTGTTATCAGTTATCAAATTGAAAGCATTTCACTAAGACTATTCATATTCAGTAAACTCCAAAGAGGTTGATGACAAACATTTCTAGATTTTCAAAGTCTCTGGACAGTGTTTATATTTCTGTTTCAAAGATGGACTGAAAAGATAGTAATTATCCCTCTTCCATTTGAAGAAAGACTCTGAATAACAGAAGTCTTTCTTTTCCTTTTCTTACAATAAAAAGCCCCAGTCCAGATGCAGTTGGAAAACGGTGTTGGAAAAAACATCAGAAGAAATACCATAGGTTGAAGTCTTGGACTCTGTCAGAATCTCATCTTTCATTTTCTGTTCCATGTTGCATAACTTTTGCTATTGTGCTAAGGAGGAGTCTAAAATTTTGAATTAAAAAAAAAAGTGGAGATTTTACAGGTAGTTTGATACAGTGACTCAGAAAAACAATATGTGCTGTGCTGGTCGTCTGGACAGTTCCATCTTTGCCAGATCTTTGTGTTAGAGACGGAAGGGGAGATCATTCTAAGGACAGACTCCCCAAGTATGCACAAATAAGCCTGTGACTCATTAATTAATTAATTTTTCTTGTGACTCATTAATTTATTAAATTTTCTTGTTTCTACAAGTGCCTGTCATCCTGGTAGCTAAATGCTCTAATTAAAGAAAATTAAAACACAAAGCAAGATCCAAGCAAAAACTGTTAATTAAATGCTAAACAAAACATATAGATCTTGCCCTGAATTCAGTCAAATAAATCATGGATTAGAGCCATAGCAAAACAAAACTATTCTATTTTATTGCCACTTGCTTACTAGCTAACAAGGTAGTCCTTAGCAATTTTAAAGTTCAATTCCCACTCCTAGGAATGGAGTGCAGTGGGCAATACAAAGTAATTTTCAAAGCACCATTATCTCAGTAATTTTGTTATTCCTTTATTTCTCTTCCCATTTTTTAGCCAGCTTTCCTAAAAGAACAAGGCTTATGTAATTAGGAGAAGTCTGTGTTTTGGGGGAGATGGGAGAAAATTGATGTGTCTTTTGGTAGGCCATATATTGACCCTAGTAGTTTCCAAATAAATTTAACATCAGATTCACTTTGAAAACTACTTGAGAACTTCTCTGGACTAGAGAGAAAGACTACTATGAAAACTCAAATGTTGTTAAATAAGTCAATGAGTTCACATAGACAAAAGGTCATATGTCCCAAAATCTTATGTCCCAGAGATAGGAAAAGCTTTAATTACAGTTCACAATTCCAATTCCATCACAAAAGTCTGTAGTGAAATTTATTAATTTTAATATTCATAAACCACTTTATGCATTACATATCTGCTATCTCCCAAAATCACAGAATGGTTCAGGACTGCTAGAGGGGAATACTTTACTCAAAGTTGGGCCAAAGCTGTTCCTTGTGAGTAATCTGCAGAGGAAATTGGGCTGCAGTGTAAAACACATGCGTCTTGAAACAGGAGAAATGCAGCTAGAACTGAAATTCACCTTAAGTTTAGAATGAAAAATATGTTCTATATGTGATAAGCAAAGCTAGCAAGTTCTGGTGAAGCATGTTGCAATTTGAAAATAAGCGTTGATAACCAGATTTGAAAATTTCATCATGAAATGTGTTTGTATGCTTATTAAATATAATGCTGAAGCAATCTGTGTTGAACGTACACTCATGGCTTGCTGTTACAATCGCCATTAAAATAGCATTAAAATATAAGGCATCTGTTCTACTCTGTCAATAGAACAAGCAATTAAAATCTTTCTCATGCAGTATAACATTTGTGAAATGACAATGAATAACATGTTATTAACTAGCAAATTCTGAAACGTAGCTAAAACATTTGAATATCAGTAACTTTCAACAACTAGAGCACTGCTTGGATTATACCTTTTTATTAGGAAAAGAAAGAAATCAACAGGTAATGATCAACAGGTAAAGATGCTAATTTTTTCTTTACTGACTTAGTACAAATGTAAAAAAAAGTCAGATGCCTTAAACAGATCTGCCATTAAAATGAGCTTCTCTACCATAGAGATCGGTCAACTTTATTTTCATCTTCTGAATGTATTAACATGCCTGAATCATTATAACATTCATATTTTAGTCTATTGTGGTTATAAGTCTTCCTTTCTAGGGTTTTATATGAATAATATCTTAAATTCCAAAATCAATGTATATATCTTATAAGAAAGTCTGAAATTAGCACACATTCCATAGCTTACACACATATATTAACATGAATGGATTACCTTTCCTTTATATTTATTATGTACAAGGTTCTAATATATACCTCATAATAGAAATAGTAATTTTTTCCTATTTCTTCCTTGGATTTAATATATTTAAATATTTAATATATATAAGACTTTTGTCTTCACATATCTTGTATTTGGAGTTTACTGTGTAATCTTGGAAAGATTTTGTGGATAAATGAATTCAAATAAAATGGACAATCCATAGGGAAACTGAAAGAAATCTTACCATATCAGGCCATAACACAATAAAGATTCTACTGCCTAGATTTGTCCTCAGATGCACTGAGATGTTTTATTTCCCTCTCATTAGTTTAGACTCTGTGAATTGAAAATAAGCCCGTGTGACTCTGTTTTATTCAATGCAGTTGCACAATCCAGAGTGAGAGAAGAATTCAAAAATAATGGGGTTGAATAGCTAGTCTATAACTTGAATTTAACAAATCCTCTAAGAATATAATTCATCTGTTATAGTAGATAGATAGATCTATTTTTTGTTTAACAAATCAAGAGCTAGGTCCTGAAAACATTCATAATTAGCATATCACTAGTATAGTCTATTTTATTTCTGTATCTTTCTTTCTTAACTTTTTCCACATATATGCTGCTGCCTACAAGACCTATCTGCAGACATATAACATTGCACAGTGACGAGAAGGGAAACAAAACATTTTTCCACACCAGAGATGGCTTATACTGGGAAAATCTTTGTGCCTGTGTCCACAGAATAGCAAAGTCTTCTCTTGAATGTAAAATAATGTCATCTCTGTGTCATGTCATGAATAATGTCATGTCATGAATGTTTTCCAGTAGTACTCCCACCTTCTGTTTACTTCTTTCTTAGAAAATAGGCTCAGGCAGGATGAGGAACTAGTAACATTTTCACCAGATGAGGATATGTTCCATAAAGTTTTTGTAGACTATAATGAATCACAGAATCACAGAATCACAGAATCTATAAGGTTGGAAGGGACCTCTAGAGATCATCTAGTCCAACCTTCCCG
>JAUBOD010001112.1:862616-878560 GCA_032353885.1 Nothura maculosa | reverse complement strand
GCCCTTCCTGTTGTCCCTAACATTCCTTGCCAATTCTAATTCTACCTGGGCTTTGGCCTTCCTCATTTCACATCTGCTTTGTAAAGGCTTATTATCTCTCTCTCTCTCTGTTTTTTTAATATTGATATTAGATTTCTCCTCTTTAAAGCAAATAAAAATGGACAGAAAAACACAGACCCACTCTATTTATGGTGAACATTGAAGGAAAGAGGGAAGTTGTGCTTTTTTCACTTGATGCTTAGATAGGCTTAACACAGTGACACATACAATTTAGTCAGAAATTCATGGTGCTTGAACTGATTTGCTCAAAAGCCATAGCTGCTCATAGCTCTTAAACCATCTGTCCTAATTCCACTACTTTGTAAGTGGTAGGGAGAGAGTCAACTTGGTATGCTGTGGTGGAACACTCTTGAGCTACCCTCTGTACCCCATGGCAAGGAAACACAGTGCTGCAAGCCAAGCAAATCAGAGGGACAGCCAGTAAGCGGGAAAAGCCAGTGCACAATTTTTTACAGGTTTGTACATTCAGGGTACAAAACAGATGACTAAGAAGAGGTTATCCCACGGATATTTTTTGGAGACAGTAAGTGTCCTGTGTCCTGTGACTAGCCTTAAGGACTGCAGAAGCACATTAGCTGCTAAATGCTGATTGCTTATAAAAAGTAATGAGACTTTTTTTGCATGACTGTCTTTATTTACTCTATTGTGTAGCTTGATACTTGATCTAATAGGTTAAGTTGGCTTCTGGGTACAAACCGTCCCTAGTATCTCTCAGTATTTTTCAGAGCTGATACCACTAACAAAAAAATATTTCACATTAGTAAGCCATTTTGCACCAGAAAGTAGCTCATTAGAAAAGAACACAATCTTAAAACTCATTGGTACAGAAACACTGAATTGAAGTAACTGTAAATTATATATCAATTACTTTCAGCCAATCATGTGCTATTTCAGTATATTTTTCTCTTTTTAAAAATCTTTTTAAATAGTAGACATCTTGATTTTCTATCCTATGTTATAGATTAAAATGTCAACAGTTCAAATCTTCCAAAATAATAAAATCAGCTTGCCAGCCTGAGGGTATCAAATATGAAAGGGCAACACTGAAATTGCTTTCTTATAAAAAAATGGTACAATACTCCATAAGAATGGAAATTCAGCAAAGGCCAGAATGATTGCAAATCAGTGACTTCCTTGAATACATCACATTGTTTGTATAAAAAATGTAAACCTTTAGTGAGTTCATAAAATGATTCTTGCTGTTTATTTAGCTAGGAATCAGTCTGGAAGGTGCTGTCTTAAGTCAGACTAAAGTACTCTCCGACCTCTGTCAACTGGCTCCTATGACTCCCTCACACGCCTCAGACCGGGGAATATATCACCCTCCAGCAATAAACCAAAGACCTGTCACACGAAAGCAAAAGCCAACACTGAACTGTGTGATTCTCTGAGGACCATAGGAGCTACATTGCTGCAGGGACAGCAATACAAATTACGATGATTAAGGGACTGGAGCATCTGTCATATGAGGAAAGATTTCAGGAGCTGGAACTGTTCAACCTGGAGAAAGGAAGACTGAGGGGGATCTTATCAATGTGTATAGGATCCAAAGGGAGGATGTAAAGAGGATCGTGCCAGACTATTTTCAGTATCATCCAACAGTCATACGAAAGATAGCAGGCAGAGTCAAAGCATAGGCAGTTCTGTCTGAACATAAGAAGGAACTTCTTTGCTGAAAGTTGACTGAGCACTAGAATAGGTTACTCAGAATAGCACTAGAATAGGTAGTGGATTCTCCTTTCTTGGAGATACTCAAAATTCTCCTGGAAACCATCTTGGGCAACATGGTCAGCAGGGAGACACTTGGTGTTTGGACCAGATGATTTCCAAAGACCCTTTCCTATCTTCACCATTCTGTATTTCTGAAATATAAAGGTGAAAGGTAACCTCTAGCAAAAGAAATCTTGCAGGCTTGAAAGATCAGTCCTAGGACAAAACCCCACTGCTATCCCTGGACCTGCTTAAAACCCAAGCAAGCAGCAGTGGACTATCTGAAAGTAGGATAGTATTTAATCAAGATTACATAGTTCTTATTTAACTTTTCAGCAAAAGACAAGAATAGATAATACAAATTGGTGGGAAAAAAAGTCCTTTCATCAACTGCCTCTTTTAAGAAACAGTAATACATCAGTGCAGTATCAGTGTGTGCTTCATATTGTGGTCAGATTCTTCAGAGGCTGCGTTAGGGTTAAACTACTTCTCAGCACTCCTCAGTGCTGAGTAGTTTATTTCCGTAACTGTTCTGTAAATGTTCTTAAATTTAAAATCAGGGATTGGATCTTTGAGCGGTGAATTTTCAAAAGCAGGCAACAGTTCAAACTATTAAATAAGAGCAATTACTTTCAGAAAGCTATTTCATGCTTCATGTTGAAATGCATAGAACTCAGTTTGTTTTCTAGCTTTTCAATTTTTCACATCAGAAAATAAAAAATAAAAACAAATGTTATAACAGTTTGTATTAGTTAATAATTTGGTTGACTTTCTCTGCACAAAAGGAAAAGATGGTTGAATAGAGATAAGGAATATATATTTTTTAGTCTTTCATAGATTCTCACCAGAGCAAATCATGACAATAGGTCAGCACGGAGAATCTTAATTGGTTTTAGTAGTTATAAACTTTTTTTAAAGCCTCATGTGTTCCATGTGGCAGCTGCCACAGAGAACAAAATTTATGTTAAAAACAAAAAAGAAGAAAAATAAAAAGAGTGATTTTGATCTCTATAAAAATGGAACAATGGCAGATCTCAAAAAATTATGAAGAACATAGATAATATGTATTTATCATTGCTAGAAAAGTGTACCAGATCTTTGTGATCTTAATATCCTAGTTTAACTTAAAGTTGATACTTGAAGAATTCCTGAATGAGGCAATCAAGTAGCTTCATATATTTGTTAAGAAGATCTACATTGTTGCCAGAAAAGCTATATATTATTTTGTCATGCCAAACATGAAAGAAAAGAAAGGAGCAAAACCCTTTCATAAGAATATTACGGGAAAGTTAATGAACTTACAGCATTTAAATAATGATGTCTGTATGGATACTACATCAGACTGAAACCAAAACCACTTACTGACTTCAGTGCCATTCCTCTTACAAAAATCACTCCTACTGATTCCGAAGCAGGATGCCCCAAACGAAGAAAAGATACCTTCGTTCACATTTCATATATTCATGCACAGAACCATAGCTCCATCTTTAAGTACAGTGTGCATATAATGAAGATCTTCACTCATTGTCTAGTCAATTTCTTCTTCATCTGTCTTGTCAGAGCTTTTCAGGCCATGCATTAGTTCTTTGAGTACATTCAGTACAGAAATGCTGTGGTGCTTGAATCGGCATTTTTTGCCTCAATAGAGAAGAACTGAGAGAAGTGTTGCTCCTTCTTCTGAATACCAGCTTACGAATTTCATGAATATTTTATTTCTTTTCTTTGCACCTAGGAAACCTTGATATAATTTTGGTTTATACAAGGAATACATGGCATCTGGAAGAATGCTTCACATATATTTAATTTTTTACCAGTCCGCTGGGATGACTTGCAACTATTTTCTATTACCATTCATGAGACTGGAATTTCCTTTTAGATATTAATATTAAAAAAGGTCCGTTGAATATATTCTAATAGTTACAACTGCAGTACACAGGCAGTTTTCTTCTAAAGAGATTGTCAACTCTTTTTCAACACAAAACCTTAATTTAACAGCAAAGAGTGATACAAAGCTATCTTTAGTTCTTACCAGGCTAACCTTTATATAATGCACAGACATCCAGACTCTGCAAACTGAATCTATATTTGGAACAACTGACAAGTACTGTACCTCTTTGTTCTTATAGGACTCTCTGATAGTCTGAGCCTATAAAACAGAATAAGTTGTGGAGAAGAAGTAGTACTCTGAATTCTTAAATCAACCAGCAATATTATTGTTATCTTACAATGAAGTCATTAAGGTAAACTCGGCAATCAATAATTATATTTTCTCATGGATATTTTTATGAGATATAGTTTGTGAATATTTATGAAACCAGAAAATGTTTTTCAATGCAAATGTCTAGAAAGTGAAAAGTCAGGTAAAATGTTAATTAAATCAATTGTTTAAACTGCACACCCTAAACCCAAACTAAGTAATATTGAATATATTTCAATACTAACATGTTGAAAAATCTTTGCATAATTCATATCTAGGCAGATTTGAAAAAAGGTTTTAATTTGGATTGTTGTAAACATCAGAGGCAATCAAAAAAAGCTATATGATGAAGCTGTCTGTATTTATTACTGAGAGGACAGAAAAAAAAAAAGATAGGAGGGGCATATAGATCTCCAGGAATGGCTCTGAAGATTCATTTTCACACAGATAACTCTAAAGTTGGATAGAGAGGGAAAATAAAGCCTAAAAACTTGCCTTGTTCCTAAGGTAGGAAGGTATCCATTCTTATTGAGATCTTTAGAGATGAGAAAAATATCCTAAAGTAAGCCTAAAAAAGAGCTGGTAGAGAATGGTTTCAGATAAGTTGCAGACTCCTTATATTTTTGTTTTGCAATAGTCTTTTCAACATTTTCATCGGGAGCTGAAACCTGTCTTGGCGGGTTTATTTCTTTTTTTGAGCTTTCATAGGAGTTAAATACAGTTACAGCTGAGAAGAAATATTTTTTATTTCTTGGAAGAAACAATCTTATATCAAACCATATCAATATTATATCAAACCATACTATCTATGCAGAAAGTCTTTCCGGTTATCCTCACATGGTGGGATGATGGATGGATAGATGTAGGTGCTAGTCCACTCTGCAGCTCCAGACAGCAGTGAGGCTGAGCATGTGTCCACAGAGGCAGACATACACAATTTGCACAGTACCATGGGACACTACACAGTTGACAGTATAGGTGCTTTTACATGAGCACCAGCAGCATTCACCAGAACAGGAATACAGTCAGCCCCAAACCGAAGCCCTGTGTCTGGTCACTATTTCTGACTTTGGGCCTTTCCTTCCACTTACCAGCTGCTCCAGACCTATGAGCTGCTGTGAGCCATCACTCCTTCTCTGTTTGCTGGCCCTTAGATTTCTAAATACATATGCTAGAGAGTGAGATTATACAAAAAAGGGTTAAAAATAAGATTTAACATGAAGATATAATGGACTGTGCTGAGCTGCAGTAAAACTCCAGGCCAGGGCTTAGACAACTTTATGCATATCTTAGTAGCCCTAAATACAAACAGGAATAAAACAAACATCTAAATATCCTAGTAGTCTAAGTATCTTAGCTAATTTATGTACTTCCTTTTTTATACACAAGAATTTTATCTTTATCAGCACATTTTCTCCAAATCAGTGACATACTGATCAACTCAAATCAATTCATACTTTTGAGTTTCCTGTCACAGAATCACAGAATCTCCAAGGTTGGAAGGGACCTCTAGAGATCCTTTAGTCCAACCTTCCCGCTCCAGCAGGCACACCTAGAGCATGTGACATAGGGTGGCATCCAGGCGGCTTTTGAAGACCTCCAGAGAAGGAGACTCCACAACCTCCCTGGGCAGCCCGTTCCACTGCTCTGTCACCCTCACAGGAAAGAAGTTCCTCCTCACCTGCAAGTGGAACCTCGTGTGCTTAAGCTTGGCCCATTACCCTTTGTCCTATCACTGGCCACCACCGAAAAAAGCTTGGCCCCCTCTTCCTTACAATCTCCCTTCAAGTATTTATACATGTTAATAAGATCCCCTCTCAGCCTTCTCTTCTCTAAGCTGAACAGGCCCAACTCACGTATGAGAGATGTTCCAGTCTCTTAATCATCTTTGTTGCCCTCCGCTGGATCCTCTCTAGAAGCTCCACGGTCCTACTGTCCCTACTTCCCAATCCTCAAGTACTTCCCCAAGTTATATAACAAGTCATCTTGCAGATATCTACCATATTTATGCTATACCTAAAATATTTTTTGCACATCAGATCTGACAGCATAGACTTCTAGGATTTGTGCAATGCGTGCAGAAACAGTTGAAAACCTTACTCTAGACTCCATCTTCTATCACTGGAAAAAAAAGGGCTTTTCCTCTGATTGAAAATTAAAAAGAGGGAAATAAAGATGTGTTGTTTTATGGTAAAAAGTTCTGTACTTTGAACTGTAACCTCTTACAACAAAGCAGGAGAAAGGTGACTGTACTGCTATGTACTAACCTCTTCCGTATTTTCTTATGCTTATATCTGTTTCCATCTATTTTTTTCAAAGTCAGATATTTTGTCTTAGTCCAGTCTAGGTCTAAGCAATGAGACTTTCAGTAAGAACTGTTTTTCTCTGTATTACCTGAGAATCATATCAGCTCAGAGAAAAGGATTATTTATGTCCTTGCAATGCAAGGTTTTTCTTCATGATATATTTGCTACAGTTTGCCAAGGCCTCATTACTTGACCTTCCCCTTACTCCTGACTGTCTATACATTTCATTTCTGACTGCTTTTCTTTTCCATCTCTGCACTGTGTTTTTGCCTGGTGAGATCACTCTCTGAGAGTGTTTTCATTGTTTGGATAAGAGTGTGAAAGCTTTTGGCAAATAAGATTAGTGGGGCTCTGTGGGAGAAAAGTATGTGCTTGAATACACCCTGTATTATTTAGAAGTTTCTTTTTTAGATATATCCTGTCTCTTTAGCTCTGTAACAGAGGACTGTACAGATGTATCAGCTTTTGAAAAACAAAAAGCAACAAAAACTCCCTACACATTTTCTTGCACTATGTACTGTACAGATAAGAAAAATAATCCCCTTTTCATTTTTTTAAATTAGTAAGCAGTATGATGAAGCAGTGTAATTTTCCCTCCACAGATAGCAGAAAGCATAAGATAAGTGGACAAAAAAAATATTCCTTATAATGGCCTATTATATTTATTTACTTTAGGTGCTTTACTAAGCCACTTCTTAAGTTAGAAACCAACTTACCCTATCGGCTTAAATAATATGTTGAGAAACTACAGAAATCTATAGTGGAAAGTGATTCTTATTTCCTAAGATTTGTACCTTAAAATGAGTTTGAATTTGGCCATATTTCTGTTTCTGCTGAAAACAGAAAGATGACTTTCCTGATTTTTAGGAAAACCAGGAAACTAATTTGACCAATGCAAACTACAGAGAAGCATGGAGATTTTCAGTCAAGCACTCTATTAGGCTCTGTCAAGATATATGTTAAAACGAGATGGAAATAAGGTGCCACCCTATACATGGCCATATGCTATTTTCTTTTTCGTTTATTGAATGCACACATTGAATCTCCTCTGTTACAAAAACAGTACTATGTGGCGGAGAAAGCTGTTGGTTATAGAGTTGTTTGTTGCTGAATTTAGAAAGAGTGTAATGAGTGACTAATGTGATTGCAAGAAGAGAGAAAAGGTCTCATTAGTCAAAGTAAATGAATGATTCTCCGTAAAATTCCTATGTCAAGTCATTTAATCTATACCTTTCATAAATGGTCATTATTACGTGCTTCCCATTTTTTGAATGCTAAGCTTGATGACCTGATATCTAATTGATGGACATGCTGCTCAGTCACAGTAACAAATGGGAATGAGTGGGTGCTAAATTTTGAGCATAAAAAGCATTCTGAAAATAGCAGGAGTTAGAAATTTCAAATTAGGTAATCTTGCAGAACTTTTTCCACACTTTTCTGTTCTTATCTTCTAGTGACAAAATGGAGGTTCTTCCTTGATAGAAAAATTGTGATGATACATTAAAGGTTTTAATTTTCAAATATAATAGTGATGAGTCTCCTTCTCTGGAGAGCTTCAAAACCTTCCTAGATGCCACCCTATGTCACTTGCTCTAAGCTAGTTGCTGGAGCAGAGGGGTTGGACTAGACAATCTCTGGAGGTCCCTTCCAACCTCAACCAGTCTGTGATTCTGTGTGTGAGTGCTAAAGAAAAGTCCAGCAGACAATTTTATTGAAGTACAGTAGAAGAAACGGAAGAAAGAAAGCATAGAAAAAAATGGACATGTTCTTTTAAATATAACATATGTTCATATGATTAAAGTTTTTTCATGATGCATAAGCATCACTATATAAACTCTATCTACCTCTTGACTTTGTTAGCTCAACTGTTTTAAAAACTTTAACTTAAGCACTAGAGACTGATTTTTATGCAAAACCTCTTTTCAAGTGTGAAGAGGAAATTCTCAAATGTAATCTGACATCAAATATTGTCTAGATTCCTAAATATTTGATCTGAAAAATCATCAGATCTCATTGGATTGTATATAGTGAATGCTTAAATTCTTGAAAATCAAGACAAAAGCATAAGAGGCTGAACATGAATTTTGCATTATAACTTTAAGATCTTGTAGTTCATTTGGTGGTCATATGTAAATATATTAAGAAAAAATCTACATACTTAAAAAGTGCAACATTTATGCTTGCACCTAATGTTTTTCCATTGATTAGACAAAATAAGGTAAAAGAGTACCTAATAGTTCTTATCTTCACCTTCTCACAGAGCAAATCAATGCCCTAGACAAAACGATCTGATTCTACCCTTTACCGGTCTGATATTTCACAGACAGAAACAATAACATGAAATTAGCAGTTCAATGTAATTTTCTCACTGTTTGTCTCTTGCCTCCTGTTTCATTCTATATATAGACATTGTATATCTATCTCACACACAGTGCATGTATATATACCTAATACGTTACACAGAATCACATCAATCACACAGAATGGTTGAAGTTGAAAGGGACCTCTGGAGATCATCGATGCCAATTTATCTGCTCAGGCAAGAATACCTAGAGCATGTGGCACAGGGTCAAAACCAGGCAGATTTGGAAGATCTTCAGAGAAGGATAATCCACAACCTCTCTGGGCAGCCTGTTCTGTCACTCTTGCAGGAAAGAAGTTCTTCCTTATATGGAGATGGAACTTTTTAATTTATACCTATTTTTAATTTATACCTATTTTCATTAAACATCACTGAGAAGAGATTGACTCCATCCTCCCTATATTCTCCCCTCTGGTATTTACACATATTGATCAGATCAATTTTCTCTCAGTTTTCTATTCTCCAGGTTAAACCGGACTATACTTGTTTAGTCCTTCCTCATAAGATAGATTCTCCAGTCCCTTAATCATATTTTTCTCTTAAGACTGGAATCTCTCTAGAAATTCAACATCCTTCTTGTACTGGGGAGCCCAGAACTGCACACAATACTGCAGGTGCAGCCTCCCCAGAACTTAGTAGAGGGGCAAGATCCCTGCCCTCGCCCTGCTGGCAACACTCATCCCAATGCAGAACCAAGTCCCGTTGGCCTTCTTGGCCATGAGGGCACATTGTTGCCTCATGGTTAACTTGTTTTCAACCACAACACCAAGATACCTCTCCATGGAGATTCTTTTGAGCTCCATCATCCTCTGATTAGAGGTCATGCTCTAACCTCTACTTGTGTCTGGGGCTATTCTTCCTCAGGTGCAAGATTCTGCACTGGTCCTTGTTGAACCTCATGAGTTTCCTCTCCTCCCAGTATTGACCCTTATGCAACATCACTGGCCATAGGCCTCCAACTAGACTCAATCCCATTTTTCATGATTCTCAGAGATCTACTATCCAGCCAATCTACCTCTTTGCTCATTCATCCAACCCACATTTCCTCAACGTCTTGCTGAAGCCACAGCATTCTCATCATCCATCCAGCCTGTCATCCCTTCATAAAAGACTATTGGGTTCATCAAACATCACTTCCCCTGGGTAAATCCATACTAGCTACTCCTGATCCCTATCTTTTCCTTGGCATGCCTAGAGATGGTGCATAGGATAATCTGCTGCATCACTTTTCCAGGGACGAAGGTGTGGCTAACCAGACTGTAGTTTCTTGAGTGCTCGGTCCTGCCCTTTTTAAAGACTGGAGTGACATTGGCTTTCTTCCAGTCCTCCAGCACTGTCCCAGCTCTCCATGAGCTCTCAAAGATGATGGAGAATGACTGAGCAATAGAAATAATATCATTTATGAATAAATATTAGCAAAATATTTCACATAATTTGCATTCACTATGATTAAATATTTAAAGCAATTAATTGGCTTAACCAGTTGACTTTATTTCTTCATCCCAATACTGTGTTAGATTTATTAATCTCAACGACCTAACTTTCATCTCTCTATACTCAAATACTCAAGTTCTGTAGTCATTCAAAACCTTACTTTGAAATAGACATTATGACAGTTTAAATAGTAGGATATCTAGGACACCAAAGGACATGAAGTTTAAAATTGGTGCCAATTTTTGTGATGCTGAAACACAGACTAACATTTTTACTGTGAAGTGTCTAGCCTAATGTCTAACATATAAAAAATACATCATTAGACGACTCCTGCCAGAAAAGAAACAAAAAGGGAGGGAAAATGAAGAGACATATCTCACCACATTCACTGCAACTATTTATTCACAGAAATTTCACAATAAGCACTTTTATGTGCTTACAGGTAGCCTATTTCAGGGCTTTGTCACCCTCACTATAAAGAAGTCTTCTTCACATGCAGACGGAACCTCCTGTGTTTCAGCTTGTAACCATTACTCTTCTATTATTGCCCAATATGGAGAAGAGCTTGGTTGCATTCTCCCTACATGCTCCCCTCAGACACATATACATACTGATTAGATCTCCTCTCAGTCTTCTCTTCTCTAGGCTAACCGGCCCAATTCACTTAGTGTTTCACAAAATCACACAGAATCATAAAATGATTAAGGCTGGAAGGGACCTCTAGAGATCATCGAGTCCGGACTCCCTGCCCAAGCAGGGTCACCTAGAGCATGTGGCACAAGGTGGCATCCAGGCGGGTTTGGAAGATCTCCAGAGAAGGAGACTCCACAACATCCCTGGGGAGCCTATGCCATGGCTCTGTCACTCCCACAGGAATGGAGTTCTTCTTCTCATGCAGATGGATCTTACTATGTTTCAACTTAAAACTATTGCCCTCCTTGTCCTATCACTGGCCACCACTGAGAAGAGCTTGGCCCCTTCCTCCCTACATTCCTCGTTCATGTACTTATACATATTAATCAGATCCCCTCTCAGCCTTCTCTTCTCCAGAGAAAACAGCTCCAACTCATTCAATCTCCTCATATGATTCCATTCACTTAATTATCTTTGTTGCCCTCCACTGGACCCTCTCTTGAAGCTGCATGCTTTCATCATAAGACAGATTCTCAAGTGCTTTAATCATCTTTGTCACTCTCCACTGGACCCTCTATAGGAGTTTCAAATCGGTCTTGCACTGGGGAGCCCAGAACTGCACACAATACTCCAGATGCTCCCTCATCAGAGCTGAGGAGAGGGGCGTGATCATCTCCCTTTACCTGATGGCAACACTCCTCCTTAAGCAGGCCAGGATCCTATCGGCCTTCTTGGCCACAAGTGCACATTGCTGCCTCATGGTTAACTTGTTGTCATTGTTGACATGTTGTCATTGTTGACAGCTCCCCCTCCACAGAGCTGCTTTCCGGCAGATTTACCAGCATATACATTCTGAGTGCCTTCTTTCCATTATATGAACCATGTTCTTTGTATATAAATTTAAAAATAATAAAATAATGTTCAATTTACCAATGTAATTTTCAGATACATATGTTAGTAACCTTAAACATCTGTTCTTATTTAATGTCTTGTCTTTAATACAATCCACATTATCAGTCCAAAACAAAAAATTACTGAGCTTTTTCCACAAAAAAACCTTATTTCTCAACAAAAACAAGCTGGTAAATAAATCAGAGCATATTTACAATCACATAAAATATTATTGAGCAAACTAGCTCTGTTATAATCCCAGAAACTTTGATGCTTGCCCTATATGTTTTCACAGTCAGGCTTATTTAGTGAAATTATACTTTGACAAGTTAAAGCAATACATTACACCACTCGGGAAATTTTCTCTAATGTGTTCTCAAGTCATGGTTTATTGGAGAATTTCAATGAATATGCAGGAAAAAAATAAAGAAAAATACAATTTCTTTTAAATGAGAAGCATTCTATAAAAAATAAATGCTGGTTTCAGTTCAATTCAAAGGCATTAAAAGACAAGGTTCCAATATTACAAATTTATATGTGAGAGGTTAATAATAACCAGATTTTCTCCCTAGCACACCTTTAATCTACTGTCTATATTCAATTACTAATTGCAGAACAAGTCTAATAATGCTTTTATTTCTTTGGACAAAGTCGATGAAATACACTTTAGAAATTAACCCTGGATATTCTTGAATAGTGCAATGGTTTATGAAGTGGGCATGTCTAAGTGAGTGGCATCTGAAATATTCTGAATTTTGGGCATCTTTCCACTCTGAACCATATAGACATAACAACTTGTGCAGGAGCAGTTCTGTTCTGGCTTCAACATCTTTACCTTGCACAGCGTAGACATGTGAAACATTCCAGTTTCCATTACTTTTGACTTACATGATGTTGGCAAAAAGTGCTACATATTTCTGACATTTATTTTTCAACTGATTTTGTAGCTGTAGACTCAGATTTTGTCTAATTAATGGTGTATATTTATATATATTATTCCATACCATATGATACTATTGCAGTTATTGAAGTGGCTCTCTAACTCAACATAAAAAAATCCTGCAAGATCTACGAGTTGTTGTATAAGATGGTAAAGACTTGATTTATAAATGTATGTAGAATTTATAATACAGACACTGTGCAGTGCAAATAGGCTGCTACTTTTCCTTTATTCATGAGCAATATAGCGCTTAGTTATTTTTTCACAAATATTATTTTTCTTCTCTTTTGATCTTAAGTGTTTATAATTCTCACCCTATGTCAAAAACAAATGAATAAAATGTGTTCTCATGTAGAGAGTTATAAGGAAATATTAACAAAAAAAAAGAAAAAGAAAGAAGGTACCATTGCTTAGTCTTGCTACCTGTAGGCTAATATGAAAGCAAAAACTGCAGATTCCCTCCACTACCCTCAATAAGAACTCCATAAAGAAACTCAAAAGACAGAAACTGTGGCCCATGTCTGATATTTAAAAATGAGAGGACCAACTGACCAGTTTGAAATGTCTATTTATACGTTCTGTTTTGTATAGTGATTGAAAACCAGTGCTATTAAAAACAGAGTCCTATCATCAAAAGGAGAAAATACTCTTCTTGCAATTTTGTACAGGAATCTACTGCACTAATAATGCCTAAGTATATGTGAGATAAATGATCACACAAGATAACAGCTTTTAACATTCAGGTTCAGTGGTCAGAGCTTAGAAAGAAATCAAGATTCATCTAGAAGTATTTTATGTAACTAAAAAAAAAAAATGTTGAAGCATTTTGTACGCTATGGGAGACTAGGGTTCGCTTTTAATCTAGCATGACCAAGGAGGACCTCAGGACTGCACATTTGCTCAGATCTGAAATAAAATCTTCTTCAAAGAATCACAGAATCACAGAATATTCAAGGTTGGAAGGGACCTCTAGAGATCATCTAGTTCAACCTTTCCGCTTAAGCGGGCACACCTAGAGCACGTGGCACCGACTGGCATCCAGGCGGGTTTTGAAGACCTCCAGAGAAGGTCTCACTTGGAGACGGAATTTCCTGTGTTTCAGCTTATGCCCATTTCCCCTTGTCCTAATGCTGGCCACCAATGAGAAGAGCTTGCCCCCTTCCTCCCTGCATTCTCCCTTCATGTACTTCTACGTGTTAATCAAATTCCCTCTCAGCCTCCTCTTCTCCAGAGAAAACAGGCCCAACTCACTCAGTCTCTCCTCGTACGAGAGATGTTCCATTCTCTTAATCATCTTAGTTGCTCTTCTTAAATTCTTCTAGATAACTAGCATGGGTGGCATCAAGGAGCAAAGAAAGGTATTGCTAAAAAGGCATTAGTGGAGCAAGCAGCTAGCAGTGGAAGAGCAGTGAACAGAAATAATTTGTTTCACTACAGAATAAAAGCAGTGTGTTTCGAACTGCTGTATTGAGAAAAAAAATGGGAAGTATTAGTAAAAATTCATAAATGATTCATCCATTCTTTTACTTTTACCTCAACATTTATTTTAAGTTCTTGTCAAAGAGAAACTTCTAGACTGATCAGATTTTTGGTCTGATCCAATATATTTATTCCTATGAAAGAGTAAAATGTGGAGCACCCAGGGTCTTTGGCAAAGTCTCTGGACCGGACACTTTGTAAAGTAGTATAAACATATATTAGATATGGAGTAGAGATCCCCCTCTGAGACATTTCTAAGATCAAAATGAAGTTTTACAATTATGCTAATGAAAGTATGATTTACAATCACATGCTTTAAATTACCTGTCTTTACTGCTTTTACTTCCTTGAGGGCACTCAGATCTTAAATAGATCTTGTCAGCCTACCATCTGCTTCCACAAGCAGCCAAGGGGCAAAAACATTTATAACCACAGCAGTGAGGCTCAAAAGTGACATCTCTTCCATACGATTCAACAGTAATTAGGAAAAAAAAGCCTGAATCACAAAAACAAACATTATTGTTCTGAAAAAGAATAGCTACTCTCTTCACTGACTGCATGTTTGTGTTTATGATTAAATATGCAAAAAGATGATGTAAGATACTATTCCAGAGATAGTTTGGGGAAAATATCATCAGGACCCAAAAAAATGTGTGTCAGGACAAGTTTGGATAGAAACGTCTTCTACATATCAGTTTAATTTCAACTAAATTTCTTGGTAGTAGGTAAACCTACCAAAAGACTTCAGAGGCCCTAGGAACCATAAATGTCCTACAAACTGGAGTCAGAAAAGACTACCACAGTGTTGGGGAATTGAGACTAATATGCAAATGACATTAAATGACATATATATATTAATTACGCTAGCTGCTATGCTAATTACATAGCTAAATAAGTAATATAGTGTGAGAAATCCTGTAAGATTTCTTCCTATTAAATAAGAGTTTCTATGAAACCTGAGATTTTTTCCCCATGCTTCATGATATCTAATGTGCTGTTTCTCTACCTCTTAGCTCACAGACACTACCCACAATTCCATCTTGTACTCATTTCCATGTTAAAATAGTAAATATTTTAAAAAGAAACAAGTAAGCAAAATACACTGCCATGGCAAAAATATTTTTCAGGAAAAAAACTATATATTTATTTTCTTCTGCAAAAATCAGCAAATATATTTGCTTACCTCATACCAGGGCATGTTGGTAACCAGACATGAGAATACTAACAGAATACTAACTGCCATATTGCAAAGACAATATGGCAGAGAACCATTTCTCCAGAGATCTCCATGTGATTTAACTTCAACTGAAAACTTTTGCTGGATTTACCTAGTCTTAAATAAGCAAAACAAAAAAAAAACAACAACAACAAAAAACCACTTTTGAAACTCTGGATCTTTTGAAGAAATATAGGTTGTGTGCAGCTGATGATTCAGAATTTAGACACTGAGGCAATATATAGATATTTTCTAAGACCCAGAAGGAAAATTTGTCATATGTATCTTCCTTGAAGACTCTGGTACGGTTAGGTATCTGCTTTCAATATGAAACTATATTATGTACTATAAAAGAAGACATCTTAACTGTTCAAAAATGTACACAAAATGAAAAATAATTAAAGTAACAGTCCTCTATAATGTATTACTAATTGTAGAAGAAAAAAATCTGAAAAAAATATTTTATTTTTCCAAATCAATCAATCTTGATACGTCTAAATGGTTTCAAAAGCTTGCAAGAGCAATTTTTCTTCTTGCCTTTGTTCGTACGAGGAGAGACTGCATGAGCTGGGCCTGTTCAGCTTAGAGAAGAGGAGACTAAGAGGGGACCTTATTAGCATGTATAAATACATGAAGGGAGACTGTAGGGAAGAGGGGGCCAAGCTTTTTTCGGTGGTGGCAAGTGATAGGACAAGGGGGAATGGGTGTAAGCTGAA
>JAUBOD010001112.1:846596-862516 GCA_032353885.1 Nothura maculosa | reverse complement strand
GAACTTCTTTACTGTAAGGGTGACAGAGCAGTGGAACAGGCTGCCCAGGGAGGTTGTGGAGTCTCCTTCTCTGGAGGACTTCAAAACCCGCCTGGATGCCACCCTGCGCCACCTGCTCTAGGTGTGCCCGCCGGAGCGGGGAGGTTGGACTAGATGATCTCTAGAGGTCCCTTCCAACCTTATAGATTCTGTGATTCTGTGATTCTCTGTGATCATCTTCACACAGCTTATAAAGATGGTGATTTTTTTTTACTCACTTTTATAACAAGTAGTAGAGAATAAAACTTCTATATTGTGACTGGCCAATATCCCCTATCACAGAAGAAAGCCCAGAGGAGACGGGCAAAGAGTGAAGTAACTTTGCCCTTGAAGCTCAGAAATCATGTAGACTGTAACTTTTTAATCATATCTATTATACAGAGAACTGACTTTATCTCAACACACTGGGCACCAGAGGATGATCATTGTGTTAGGTAAGGAGTTGTATTTGTTGAATGGATTAACTGGTGTAAACTTCTCATCTTGAGCTGATCAAATGTATATAGATGGCTTCCTGAGCCACTGGTTCTTTCTGAGTCAGACAAGTATGAGGGAAGTGTATAAGTGGTTCACCCCAAAATAGGATATAAAACCTGAACAAAGGAAATTTGAAGGGAGCGATGGGCTTGAGCTGGCTTCAGTCCACATATTCCTTCCAGCAGTGGGGGATGCCCATAAAGATTGTGAACAACAATCATGTAGGTATTGTGATTGAACTGTGTACATGTGTACATTTGCATTGTAATTTCATTGCTGAATCACACTGCTGCATCAAAAATCTCTTTTAATATCAAGCATCTTAATATAAAAATAATCTTTTATATTAAAGCTAGCACTCTATGTGTGGAATATGAGAAATAACCTGATCAGAGAGTTCTAATCTCTATGAAGTCTAATCTAAAATATTATTGCTAGGGCTATCTTTTCAACTAAATAGAAAAACAAAACTAGGTATCAGCTAATTGCAATCCTCCAAAAATATCTTATGAAGTGGAAGACAGAGTACAAGAAGATTTTTGCAAAACCTTGAAGTGAGATTCAATTCTCAGGACTTGTCTACACTTGTAATTAACCATCTCAGGTTAATTATCTATTATTAATTTCATAAGTATGCTCCTATTTAAGAGAAACGCTCACAAATTAGACAAATATCTCAGATATTGTGTTTGTTTTTTTTTTTTCTTGTATGTTTTTAAGGTTGATTTTTATAACCTGAAATAATTGGTCCCAAGCCAATGCTCAGAATGAGAAGCTGGAAACAAAAGAGTATTTTATCTAACTCTGCTCCTGTGGGAAAATTTTGTTTGTATCTTTATCTCTCGCATTCCAAATTATTTCAGAGTAAGTGTGTATTCAGTGTAAATCCACCTACTATTACTTTCAAAAAGATTAGAGAAAAAAATCTAAAAAAATTTAATTTACTCTTTGATATTTAATCTTATGCTTCTAGATTTTTTTTTGTTTTTAAAATAAAGACACATTTCTGTTTATCACGGAGTATATTGTTCCAGGAAAAAGGAATGCAATTTGTCACACTTAAAATTTACAACAAGACCTATATTTCTGTTTCATCATTCTCTTAGTTACCATGTTGCTTTTGTTTTGCTAAAACAGTAACTCTGTCTCATATCTTTTGGTATGTCTTTTGTTATTAGTCAGCTAATCATTTCTACCACACAGTATTACTTCTAGGAATGCAATTACAAATGCCCCGATAATCGGAGCGCATTTAGTCAGAAAAAAATACTTGTATTTTGACCTGTAGAATAAAATAAATGGATAATTTGACTAAAAAGCTTTTATAGAAATTTACCATCCAAGTTACCTTCTCTCAATTCTAGACCACTGTAGACGGCAGGAAAGAGATATGTTGGATATATACTGTGCATGCCCGGTACCAAAAGATGCCTTAAAATTTTGTGTTCTAGTAAAGAATAGAGTTCATCAAGTTTTCTTTTTTTTTTTAATATGCAACTGTACTAGCAAGAATATATGGGAGAAATAATGAGCTTTTAGTCACTCATCCAAATCAAATAAGAAAGATGCTCGATCTTCCAAGCAGCTAGAAGGCAGAATTTTGTATTTTTCACATATGTTACTCTAGCTCATCTAATGAAGGAATAGTGATGTGATAGGGAAGCCCAGATGAAATTTGCTCAAGAGTAGTGAGGGAACTGGCAGGGGTTATTGCTTAGCTGCTCTCGATCATCTTCGAGAGGTCATGGAGAGTGGTGGAGGTGCCATAGGACTGGAAGAGAGCCAACATCACTCCAGTCCTAGGGATCATCTCTAGGCATGTCAAGGAAAAGAAGGTGATCAAGAGTAGACAACATGGATTCACTCAGGGGAAGTCATGTTTGACAAACCTGATAGTCTTCTAGGATTGCATGACAGGTTGGATGGACAAGAGGAGACCTTGACTCTACCTTGACTTCAGCAAGACTTTGAACAGTCTCCCAATACATTCTCATAGGAAAGCTCCAGAATTGTGGACTGAATGAATGGACAGTGAGGTAGATTGAGAACTGGCTGGATGGCAGAGCTCAGAGGGTGGTAATAAATAGGGGCAGAGTCCAGTTGGAGGCTTGTGGCCAGTGGTGTCCCACAGGGATCAGTACTGGGACCACTGCTGTTCTTCTTGTTCATCAATGACTTGGATGAGGGCACAGAGTGCAACCTGAGCAAGTTTGCGAATGATGTGCTGCCATCCAGAGGGACAGACTTGAGAGTTGGGCAGAGACGAACCGCCTGAGGTTCAACAAGGACAAGTTCAACCTCCCTTGGTTCAACTCCCCAGGGTCCTGCACCTGGGGAAGAATAACCCAAGGCACCAGTACAGATTAGGGGTTGACCCATGGAGAAAGATTTGAGAGTCTTGGTTGACACCAAGTTAACCACAAGCCAGCAGTGCCCTTGTGACCAAGAAGGTCAATGGGATCCTGGCCAGCATTAGGAAAAATGATGCCAGCAGTTCAAGGGAGGTGATTCTGCCCCTCTCCTTAGCTCTGGTGAGGCCACACCTGGAGTATTGTGTGCAGTTCTGGACTCTCCAGGGTAAGAGGGACGTGGAGCTTCTGGAGAAGGTCCAGCAGAGAGCAACAAAGATGGTTAAGGGACTGGAGCATCTCTCATATGAGGAGAGACTGAGTGAGTTTAGCCTGTTTAGCTTGGAGAAGAGAAGGTTGAGAGGGGATCTGATTAACATATATCTGCCTTAACATGAAGGCAGAATGTAGGGATGGAGGGGCGAAGCTCTTCTCATTGGTGGCCAGCGACAGGACAAGGGGTAATGGGTGCAAACTGCAACACAGGCAATTCCATCTCCATGTGAGGTGGAACTTCTTCGCTGTGAAGGTGACAGAGCCCTGGAACAGGCTACCAAGGGAGTCTCCCTCTCTGGAGGTCTTCCAAACCTGCCCGGATGCTCCCCTGTACTACATGCTCTAGGTGTCCCTGCTTGCACAGGAAGGTTGGACTAGATGATCTGTTGAGGTCCCTTCCTACCTTAAACATTCTGTGATTCTGTGATCAGGTCTATCATATTGAGACTGTTTTCTCGGATATGAAGCACTAAGCTATGGTGAACATACTCCATTAATAAATGCCAGGGAGGTTTTATATCAACTGCAGGCTGCTCAGAAAATCTTAAACTCCTTCAAGCATTGATAAAAAGTGCCAAGAAAAATCATAGGATTCCCAGAGTCATCTTTGTCGGTTAGGATGAAAGCCTTCGACATAGTGAAACATCAGCACATCTTCCAGGTCTTCAGTCAAAAAAGTGTCAAGAAAAATATTATCGACACAATAAGAGACTTATATTCCAATAGTGGAACGATCATAGAGTTGGAGGGTCAGTGCTTCAAATGAATTAAGATCGTCAGAGGAGTGAAACAGCATAATCCACTCTCCCCAGTTCTGTTCTATCTAGAATTAGAAGAACTGTTGTACAGTTTGAAAAAGAAAGGAATGGTATTTAAGTTTGGTGAGCAGCTGGTGACATCTCTGGCATTTGTCGATGACCTAGTACTGCTCAGGGACTCTTGGGACAGCATGAATGAAAGTATTAAAGTGCTTAAGGAATTTTGTCAACCAACCAGACTGCATATTCAAGCTTCCAAAAGCCACATGTTCTTGTCCAGGCCAACAAAAAAGTCATATACCATTAATGACTGTGATCCATGGAAAATTGCAGGAATGTATTTGAATATCTAGGTATGATATGTGTATGATAGTGTCAGATTGCACAGTACATCACTTGTTAAATCAAAAGTATTAGTGGGAAGAGAAGACAATGAGAAGAAAAGTTCCTGTACATGAGGTGGAAAATTCTTACCAAATCTAGTTTGCCAGTATTATTATAAAATCTTTCATGTTAATAGGAATAAAAATGACATTTCTCTTTTCAGTATTTGTGGTAGTACAAATATTCACAAACATATAAATCAGATTTTGCAACTTATTAACAGTATAGTTCTTTTCTTCGGTTGCTGATGAAGCAGCCTCTTTGAGTCAACATTGACTTAATTTAGACATGTATACATCCAGAGATAAACACAAAATAATTATACTCTTGTGAAATAAAGAAGTAAAACTTTGAATTCGGAAGAAATTGCAGGTGTGTATATATAAACATATAATTTTAAAGACTACTGGAAAATAAAAAAATCCTCCTCCTATTCTTTACATCTTTTGTATTACGTATTACATTTCTTTTGTATTACATATCATTTCATTATTGCTATTGGTCCATTTCTAATTCTAAAGTATATAAACGCTACTCATTTTTGCAGTTTATGGTCTAAGACTTAGGTTAGTTTCTGCTGTGAAGTTTCACAGGCAATGAACCAAGATGCTTACATAATGTGCTATATTTGCATTGTCAGAACCTTGGCATAAATATGTAGTGTCAATTTTATAACAAAGACATGGTAAAGTGACAGCTTATTTCCACACATCTTTTTGAATTGACCTTGTTTTGAAAAAGGAAAGTTTTAAAGAAAATAATAATAAGCTGTCGGAGTTATCTGCCAAAGACTTTGCTCCCTAACATCTACTTAATCACAGTTGACTCTCAAGAAGCAGGTTGTTCTTGGTATCTTAGCTTCATTTTCTCTACTTTTCAACCTAATGCAGAATTTTATTGACATGTTACATTAAAGTAATGCAAATTGGAAGTGGGTTATTCCCTAACTCTAGGGAACTTAGAACAGTTTCAGAAGTTCCTCAGAAAGGAACACTTTCTGAGTTAAGATTTTATTGTTACATAATTTCAAATTTTCATCTCTTTTGTCAGTTTTTCTTTTATGGACTTCCTTCAGTGAAAGCTTGACACTGCCACCTCCTTGCAGCCTATGAGTTATTGTCACACTAATTTCTTACGTAAGAAATGTAACAGGAACTATTTCATATCCTATCCACTGGAATTGCACTATGTGAAGGACAGAATAGTAGTACCTGGAAATCTATTCCATGTTTTTTATTATTTTTATTTATTTCCATCCTGGATTGTTTACTGGAAATTCCACTTAGTGGAAGTAGTAGCAGACCTTGCTGACTTCCACGACCTCCTCAGGCTTCCTTGTTAAATATTTGTGCAGTGTCACAGCACACAGAAGGTCCGCCTCAAAACTTAATTCTCTCATGCCTTAAATCCTCCTGAAGCAGCCAAAAGCTCATATTTTTCTCCAATATGAAGTCAGGCCAGCCTGCTTCCTGGGTGCCAGCAGAAGAGATGATCAATTTTGATGCTTTTATCCTACTAGAACTCTGCCTTCTGAGAAGGGTAACTACCTTCTTGTATTGCCATTCATTCGTGCAATACTGCAGAAAAGAGTAAGGGATGTCTATTTTGCAGGTGTTGTACCAAGTTGTACTCAAAGGAATAGTTCCATCTCAATTCTGTAAAAAAAGAAAGGGACTTCCAAGGCACTTTTAGTTCATGTAATTCCATTTTAGTGTGTACTGTGCCTTATCAACATTGCAGTAAATATTAATCATTTTTGTGTGGGTTTTTGATTTGTTAGATCTACACTTTATCAAGCTAAAAAAAAACAAATATCAAGGTAGTCAATGATCTTTTTATACTTCTGACTATATTTCTTGGTCTAGCTCTTTATACAGCAGAATTTTAAGGTTTTCACTGTTTTCACACTGTGATATATAATTTCTTGTAATTCTAGCACCCTTTGAAAACAGCTTTGGAACTGTAAAAGAATGCTGTTAGGAATATGAACTTCGGTCAGAAAATATCCTGAGTTAATTTACAAATGTTCTTTTGGTTCAGGATAAAAATCTAGCCCAAATGCAACCAACTTAACACTTTCAGTTGATTTTTTTTCTCACAGTGAGGCCAGGAAGAAAAATTAAAAAGATGACCTAAGGTTCACCAGCACCTGTGGTTAATATTACATTAACATGACAAAAAAAATTAGGATATAGATTTTACTTCACTTTTTTCAAGATTTACTTCCATAAGCTTTTATTTATTTATTTATTATTTTCACTTCAATAACAATATCTTAACCTAGCAGTCAATTATTCCACTGTGGATTTAATTGGAACAAGGATTTCATTGGCAGTTTATTTATGTGCTCCTTAACTAATCTATATCGACTTCCTTGAAATCAGTAAGAAAAGTCTATATGTTGTTAATTAGAAAAAAACAACCAGTCTGCCTGAGGTAGCTTAAAGCAGAGTCTTAAAAAATCTGCTGGAAAAAAAAGAAAGAGTTTAATTCCTCATGCAAGTTTTGTAAGATTGCAGAACAGTTGAGAATACTCTGATTTTTTACAACCAGATCTGTCAGGGGAACTACACTGGCTTTCAGTGAAGAGGTTCTCCAGCCTAAATTGGATGATTTCCTAATAAACAGAATTATAACACCTCCCCAGTACCTGATAAGCCAATGATTTAAGTATATCTAAAGGATGTGGAAGATTTCATTCAAAGGTCTTCCTGACATCAAAGTTTGTAAAGAAGGAGGAGAGCCTTACTTCTGAAAAGAAATAGCCAAGGGGTCAAATAGTCTCTGAGAGAAAATCAGGAAAGGGAATTAGAATCAGATGACAATACAACAAAGACAACACTTACATAGCTTAAGAAATCCTACCTAATCTTGATGACAGGTGATCCTGTCAGGCATTGGCATTTCTAATGTCTAATCCTCACTGGCTAGTTTTTACATACAGACTAGGCTCATGTTTCCAAGCTAAATTAGTGTCTCTTCATAAGGATTTTTTAGCACCTACAGTGCCTGTTTTGATGTTTCATGAGGGGAACATTTTTAAAGTGCAATCCTTTTTCCTTTTTATATCACAGAGGCTTACAGACATCAAGAGAGAGCTTGAGGGAACTTACTTATTATTCAGCAGTGTTTTGATTCAAAAACCAGTGGATGATTGTAAACTAATTCACAGATTTCTACCAGATTTATTTCCATAGCAACAAACATTTGTATAAGGAAACACAATTACCCTTCATAGTCTGTCATTTTGCTTGAAACAGTTCAAGTTGACCAATAATATTCTTTTTTATTATTGTGGGTAGATGTTCTCATCAGTTTCTCCCCTTTACATTTCTCTATCATCCAGAATCTTACAAACAACAAATTTTCTTTATCTTTGAATAACTTCGTCAGGCCCAGACTCCAGCACTATTTCCTAAAAAGATAAATGCCTTCCAATATTTTTTTTTCCCTCAAAGCCACTGTTCACAGGTTGAAATACCTCCTGGAAAGTTTCCATCAGAATAAGCAGTAGGCTTCTTACTTTCTTTTATCTCAGTTTTTCTCACAGTCTGCCAGCAGCATCAAAGAAGAGTTTTTGGTAGCTAGTGTGCTCCATCCAGCACAGAACAAGACTAATCACCAGGGCATTATAGGACTGGGAGAAGGGATACATTAAATTTAAGTCCGGGACGGAGACTCGCATATGTGTTAGTCATTACTCACAGTAAAAGATTTTATTATGTTGCCATTTTAGATTTTTCTGGTTTAAGGACTTCATACGGTGGGTGTTGTTTCTTTTCTTAGTAGCCCCTGGAGTATCTCAGATATTACTTCAGGTTATTGATAGACTTGGCCACTGTCTTTGTGTGAAAATTTCTGGAGAAATCGCTGTCATTTACTGTTAAACCTAATTGGAGAAAAGAAGTCAGCCACCACATATATTGTGTATATATTAGAAAAATAAAGGAACCAACAAACTAAAAACTCAAAATAATGGAAATGGTAGAGTTTCTTTTGTGGAATCACAGACTGCTGAATTGCAAGCCATTTAAATTGTGCCCAAGGTCCCTGGGCACCAGATATCTTCAAAAAGCCCCATTGTGATTTTTTCTGCTGTGAAACACGAAAAAGCAATGTTATTAAAAACAATGAAACCAATGTATTTCATTTTTTAACACACTGATAATATACATTTCATTTCCTTTAAGGCTCAAGAGTAGCAGTCGCCACTATATAGAGAATTGTTTAGAAAGTCCATAATCAGTATTATGTTCTAAAAGGAAAGTTTCAGCACTCAATCAAATTAAGTATTAGCAGTGGTTGCATCAAGATTTTTGACTTAAAATTTTACCTTTAATTCCTTGCAGTCCTCCAAAGCCTATTAAAAGAAGACATCACAGGTGTTTCAATCCACTCCATTTATTTTTGAACCACTTTCACATAAAGATAATCTTGACAAAAAGCAGCAGAGATTTTAATTATTACTTTTTCCCTTGAGAAGGCAGTTATCCTGATGCTGAAAATTAGATCTAAAACAGTCCAAATCTAAATGTCCCCCAATGCCACTTTAGTTTCATCTGTGATTAGACCCGGAATTAGACCAAACCTTTAATGAAGGTCTGAAATATTCAGATAACATTTTATTTTTATGTATGCAAATTTTCCTTCTGGGTTCCAGATGGAACTGCAGATGATGAAACACCAACAAGGGCTGCTGCAATATTTCAGAACCAGAAGGAGAACAGCTGCATATTTCCCAAGAAAAACTCTTCTTGTGAGATCTCCAGATTTGTTCTAAAAAGCTCAAACAGTCCAAAGAGATCAGAAAGATAAACTCTGGCTATTCATCAAAATTTACTCTGTTTAGATGAGTCAGAGCTAAACCAAGAACATTTTCAATTTAACACACTTTAATGAAAATCCATGTTTAATGTACTTCCAGTGCCAACTAGCAGGAAAAGTGGGGAAAAAAAAGAGATCTGGAAAGACATGGAAAATCAGAGAGGAAAGGTAGAAGTGAGCATAAAGAAACACAATATTGGTCATAACATTCTCATTTGTAAAAATAGAGAGGGATAAAGCTCTTACTCTGTGTGCTTATTGCTTAAACTCATATCTATTCGATTTAATAAGATTCTTACTGACTGGGCTTATTCAAGTTCTTAGTGAACAGGAATAAATAGAAAAAAAATACAGAAAAGTTCTATTATCTGCCTTGCAAATGATTGTCAGTGAATAGCTATTTTTAAGATCCAAAAATATATGGAAAATAAATTAAAAAAAGGAAAAGAACAGAATGGAATAGAACATCCTAGCACATTCACTGAAAGAATTTAAGCTTAAAGGCACCATTAGTTGTTTTTTATTATATGATCTGAAAACACAGAACTTACATGAAAATATGTGAATAATTTCCCACCTTCTCAAGTCAAGGAAATGGAAATGTCAGGAAATGTAACATTGTCAGGAGGGATTTTTTGCCTTTGTAACATCAGACTTCTTATTCGGAAGCCAAGAAGCACGCACAAATATAAATAAACCAGAGTTAATTTGGTGCATGCAACCTTGCTAACCATTTTTAAAATGTGATTAAATGCAGTACTCTGTGAATGAATCAAGAAATCCTTGTATACCTTTTAAAACTGTGGAAGGCCATATGCCCAAGAAAACTTTAATAGGGCATGACTATGTAATTTGTTCTTTATAACTCTTAATTCTCTTCCTATTTTGTCTCGAAACTGGACTACCTTCCATTTGCTCTTTGTAGCTCGGGATAATTAAAAATCCATTATATTTCCCTCTCTGCTATGACAGTACATAAATTAAGCCTCAGCAGTGTTGAAACACATACAAAAAGTGATATAACCCTTTGAAAGTGTCGCTTATTTGCAATGCAAATTTCTCTTGGGCAATCAGAAATTCAGCAAATATTTTTAATTCAAAACTCAACCTTTTACGTCTAAGTGACATTCATTTGTTGATTCACAGTTCAGAAGTTATTGAGGTGTTTGTTTTAGTTAATCAAATATGTAGTTCCCCAGTTATTTTTACACTTTAGAAGTTCAAGTACTTCAGCCTAAAGGACACCTCAGTGATTCTCAACAGAGATCTGTGGAAATATGCAGCTAAGCTTTTCACTTATGGAGGGTTTATTTTCAGAAACTCAATAAGATGCCTGTATGACAACAATTCTCCTACATGTAAGAGATACTTCCTTTCCATTTTATTCCCCCCTTCTTTTTTATTTACATATCTCTGTTGTAGATGTGGGAAATAAAATTAACTAACTCCAGAACTCGCCTAATCTTTTCTGAAGATGCTGCACAAACTTTCCACTTCTCGTGCTCTGACTCATGTTAATAACACTTATTTTGAAAATAACCTTAAAAATGTTGTTTGGAAAAAATCCTCTGTAGATTTAGTACAGCCTCCTATTCAAACCAGGAATGACCTCTGCACTGGACCTGGTTAGCAAAGTCTTTTGCTCAGACAGATCTTGAAAACCTCCAAGGAGGAAGATCCCACTTAGGATAATCTGTTCCACAATCCCATGCTCTTTGAATGATTTTTTCCCCCTCTTCTCATCAACTTGAATCTGACAAACTACAATGCATTGTCATTATCCTTCATTTTGTATTTTTCTACAGGAGCTTATTCCCCAAATTTTGTAGCTCCCTTTCAAGTAGTTGCAAGCTTCTTTTAGTTTCCTTTTTAACAAACAAAACAATTCTGAGTCCATTTACTCATACATCATGAACACCAGGCCTCTGACCTCTTATGCAGCTCTCCAGTTTTCCAATATCTCTCTTCAACTAGAGACCTCAAACTGGACATTGTTCAGTTGTACTTTCACCAGCAATAAGGGGAAGGACATAATTTACCTAATTCTTATGGCTACTCTACTCTTAATGTAGTCCAATATTACCTGATGTATTCTTGACAAGCATGCAAATTCTTGCATAGTATTCAGCTTGATGTCAGTCATAACCATATTGTTATTCACACAAAGAGAAAAGTACCAAAAATCTGTTTTTATTATCCTTTAAAGAGTTGACTTCTTTATAATTTATGATCACTAAATAAACTAATATCTCTACTGTCTTTAAATTCAAAACAAAACTAAGCTATTTACCTTCCTTTCAACATTTCTTCTTTTAGTATGCATGATTATGAAAAGATTTCCAAAGCAGAACACTCCAGTGAAGTTTCCTAAAAGATGTACATCGCTATCAAGGAAAGGTTCTTATAATATGAACTCACTGTGTTTAATCTAGATTATTTTAGCAGGAAGTGAAAACTTTCAAGAAATCTCTTTTTTTTCCTTTCATTCATTTCACCCTTATTTTCCTCAAAGAATGACTTCACTGAAGTCTCCACATTATTTTCTGGTGTATTGAACTTCTTGTAGTACTTTTGCACCATTAGATGTACAAAAACCAAGGGAAATCTAAAGAGTTTGGGACTCCTTAAGAGGCCCTTACATCTCTGCTTAGTCTCTGTAAAGATTGTGTTCACATTTAGAAAGTTTTCTCTGTGTTTAGTGTAGCAGCTATAAACCTTTTCTTTTAGTTCAGCTATACTAAGTTTATTCTTTTAATTAAATATGTCTTAGATATCAATTAAATATCTATTCTTTGATTTCATAATATTTCTTGTTTTGATGTATTTGTAAAAAACTATTAGTCAACTTTAATTTATTCTATTTTTTCTTTTTTCTTAAATACTCTTCACTATTTTTTTTCTTGCATATCTGCTCTAAGATTCCAGATTAATCTCCAGCATCTGAGCACAGAGTATATAGCATTATAATGCTATTGACTGATATAGTTATTTATATAACTCAGATATGAGTTATATAAAAATGATTTTGAATCAATGAAGTCTGATATTCTTGCCTATTAAGAGAGAGAGAAAGCAAAAGCCTCCTATAATTCCAACAACATATATACAGAAGGATGATAAAAATGTGGCGATGCTTTAGTATTGACACGGGGACACATCATACAGAATTCTGTGCTTCTTTATGTAAAAAAGAAGACTAAAAAGACTGGGAAAATGGTTGTGTTTGCTATGTCAAATATTATGACAGAATTTTTGTTATAGCAGAGATTAGATTCCCTACATCATTCTCTTCTTGAGTAGATCTTTCTTTTTTTAATACACTTCCAATCACAGTTCTTCAGTACCAAACTGCTGAACACCTTGTAAGTGGAGAAAACATGAATCTTATAAACTGCACACCATCCTATGCCATGTGGGAATAAGGATTCATTTCATCTGACAAGAAACTAAGATGTGTTGAAACCTGCTTCTGTTATGATCTCAAAGTTGGGAGGAAAAGTGAAATTAATCAGACTTTTGAGAAACTGGCAAGCTGACCTCTTGGCCCTGATGAAGGAATACAGTGGCACACTGGTCTATGCTGCACTTTCTTTCACTCACTCAGCCAAAGAGTTCATAAAAAAGCTGAAAACCATCATGAAGAAAGGTAATAAATGAAGAAACAGTTCTTAAAGGAGTTAGAGATTTGATTCCTGTTACCACTTTAAGTTCTCCAGTTTGGGATTACATAGAAATAATGTTTTTTTTCTCATTTCTAACAATTTTTGAATTGGTGTCAGCATGTCAGGAAAGAGGATAAGGCAAAGTCTGAGACAATATCTTAAGCTTTACTCTGCACTACTAGGACATAGGGGAATAGGAAAGGACTTTACAACATGGATGTTCCTGTGAGTACCAGAAAATAAAGGGAGGGAAGAAAAAAAAAAAGAAAAGAAAAAGACACATCCCAGTCTTCCTAGATGAAGGTTTGAAGAGAGAAAAAATATTTTCTTCAAACTATTTTTTTGTTTGTGTCAATGAGTTTATAGGAAGTTATCACACATTCAAATATATAAGGCCAAGATCCACAGATTCTCCGTTGTTTGTGTGCAAAGTAATGGTCTTCTGTAAGAATAAACTTATTTTTCATTTTCAGAGTTACTTTGCTATGACTTGCTGCCTGCAGCTACCAAGTATCTCCTGAGAAATTATTTTAAGTGAACAACGGCAACGGAAAAAATATCAACAAAAATAGCATCAATAGAAGCAAACTCTGCATGCTTCTCCAAATAAGTGTCATTTTAGCTAATAAAAGAACCCCTGTCTTGAATTTCTCTGGCTCCAATTCCTTTCTAAGTTGCCTTTTACTTTTGTATGCCTCTTTCCCCTTTTCCTGTGATTGTTCCCTATGTGCAGCTGTTAAAGATATTTTTAGATACAGACAGAGATTGCCTGTAGCACCAACTAAATGAGACTGTCACATAGGAAGGCTGTAAATGCACACAAATAATAAAGCAAAATCTATGACTTTGGCTACAGCCACCTGTTCCTAATATTCTTTCATGGCCCCTGGCAAAGATAGAAACTGAAGAAAAAAACAACGATTCCAACTGAGTGAGGGGAGAGTTTTGCCTAGGTGGTACTATGCAAAGGATCTATCATAAGAATGATTTTCAGTGAGGAGGGAAGGGATGTAGAAAAGACTTATACTTCATTAATTATATACACATAATATTTGCATATAATTTACATGATATTATTTTATATAATTATAATATTTATATTATTATATATAATTATATTTCATTAATACTTATAGTGCCAGAAGGCGCATTTAGGCATTTGTAGGAGAACCACTGCGAAACTTTATTCCTGCTTGTGGATAATCAGCATGTGAACTTGTCACTGGACACTACCTCAATATGAAAAGCCATGAGAGGCCACAACCATTTGCTCAGAAGGAAAGGAAAGGTCAGTGAAGTGTCAAAACACTAAAGAACAAGAAATATACCAAATGCTAATCTCTACTGTCAGCTATTCCTTACATGGCCCACTTCCCCAACGAGCTAGTGGCTGCTGGAGACTCCCTCACCTCAACCACCAGTAGCACTCCAGTACACTTCAATAGCTCTGTTCTACTTATAGCAATACAAGTGTACTTATTTGGCTACAGCTGCTGGGCCATAGCTTACCTATAGTTCTACCTCTTTAACGAAACACTTGTTTACTCCTTAACCAGCCCATCCTTGAGCAGGTCATTAATAGGTCTATAACAGGCCTACTAATAGAACTTCAATCAAGCAGCAGAAAATTGTTTCTTCTTGCTAAGTAATCCAAATATAAAGATATAAAACCACAATTTCTGTTTATACAAGTGATCAGCTCCTATGCATTACTGCATCACTGTAAATTTCCCATTGCTGTCATCTTTCAAAATGCATTTTCTAATTAGTTGATTATGCTATTTGTATGCTGAATATATACATAAGCTGAAGTCATCAGTCCACTCTATTCTGTACATAGTATATATATTTTAATGACATATTTGATATTCTTCCTCCATAAAATATCATGGCATAATTTGACAGTCCTACTTTACTACAGTACTACAGTACTTTGACAGTACTACTTTGATAGTCCTATCATAAACTACAACATCCTGCTCTTTCGACTAGTGTCCATTTACAAATTGATTTCCAAATTCCTCATAGTAATTAGGCATCACATTTTTTCAGACCTTTTTCAGACCTTCAGACTTTGGTTTAACATAAAGTCATTGAACAAGGAGGAAAAAGGCAAATGTTGCTCACAGTCCTCCCATACCAGAGCTGGATGACTAAACTGCAGTAGCACTTTCAACACGTTTATATGCATTTCCCAGGCTCTTCAGCCTTGATTTTTCTGAAATTGAAATGCCAGAGGTCCCTTCTAACATTAGCCATTGTCCGATTCTGTGAACAGCTGTCAAGCTCCAGACTGGTGCCTCCTGAGGGGTAGCACATGTCTACATCTGAACTCAAGTAGGCAGCAGTTTCATGGAGATCCTCTGGAATTAGTTGTTTTGGCGACAGAGGCATTACCTGCCAGATACTTTGGAGAGCTTTTCTGGGCTCCCATGCTGTGCAAAAATAAATAAACTGTATTTCCCAAATTGGTAAACTCAAGGCACAGAAAAGAGCTGTCATTGACAGCTGATTGAGCATCTCTTCAGAGAACAAAACTCTCCATTTTCTGATATGCTTTGATGTAGAGTGGAACAGTTAACCGTCTTGACATTTATAGATTCCCAAAAACAAGTATACTTACTAGAGCATACTGCCTCATACTGGCCCAAGTCAAGCTCTCAATGTCAGCTATATTTACAAGTTTACAATGTTTTTGCATGGAAGGATCATAATTAAACTAAGATGAAGAACAGATGAAAAAACTGAATGCAGAAACATTTTATACATATATCTGTAAATATATGTAGTGCTCTTCTGTCACATAAATACGGGTAAAGCTTCTTATGTCATTCCTAGAGATGAATTGGGTTAGGGATCCTGAGAAGGATTGGGTTAGGGATCACTCAGGCAAATTGGACCCAAAAATCTATGGGCCCAGAGGTGATGCGCCCAAGAGTGCTAAGAGAATTGACCAAGGTTATTGCTCAGACTCTCTCCATCATCTTTAAGAGGTCCTGGAGAGCAAGGGTGATGCCTGAGGACTGGAAGAGAGCCAACATCACTCCAGTCTTCAAAAAGGGCAAGAGGAAGGAACTGGGCAATTACAGGCCGGTCAGCCTCACCTCTGTCCCTGGAAAGGTGATGGAGCAGCTCATCCTAGAGAGAATCTC
>JAUBOD010001112.1:797166-846496 GCA_032353885.1 Nothura maculosa | reverse complement strand
GTCTCCTTCTCTGGAGGTCTTCAAAACCCGCCTGGATGCCACCCTGTGCCACATGCTCTAGGTGTGCCTGCCTGAGCAGGAAGGTTGGACTAGGTGATCTCTAGTGGTCCCTTCCAACCTTGAAGATTCTGTGATTCTGTGAATTGTCTTCTAATAACATAAAAAAGACATTAAGATTCAGTGAGCTCCTATAGAAATAATTTAGGATGCATACCTGTGTTTCATTGCCATAAACATCTGCTGGAGTAAGAGCAAAATGAACAGGAACATGAAATAGAAATAACATGTACTTAAAATAAAAAATTGTATGTGTGTATGCGAGCAACTCTGAGACAGAAATCCTTAATGAACCCACATCTTGCCCATTAATCGATTCTTCCTCTAAATCTCAGAATCAATATTGTTCTTTCCAAGCTCAGCATGATAATCTGCTCCTCATTTAACTGTTTCAGAAGTAACACTTGGGATTCTTTAATATGGTTTCTAAGCCTAGAAAGCAAGCCTACTGAATGGTCCTCTTTCAGGTTTTTCAAGTTTCTATATTTGAACAGATATTAAGGATGGCACTAGTTAAGGAGCTGTCTTATGGCTGTCAGAAAGATAGATGGAGAAGGAGGCCACAAAGCCCTGGTTTCTATATTTTACCTTCATCCCCTGAAGGAAAGAATGAAAGTAACTCTTTCTATACTTTGCAAGATTCCAAGCTGGCTCCATTTCCCCTGGCAGTAAAGATTTGCAAAAGCATGCATTCAAACCAGAGAGAAAGAAGGTGATTTTCTTCAGATGACACTAAGTGTATGTATGACCTCCAGAAAGGAGTATTTTTAACAGATTGTGTTCGTTTCTCTGAGATCCGTAAGCATTGAAAATAATCAGCACATTCCTGTGTAGGTTCCAGCAGCTATCCACTACTTAACAGCACTGTTCTCAGAGCATTAGGTGCTAATTCTGAAGGACATCTATGAAGCAAGATATTCTAGATTTTTTTTTCACACGGATATTAGGTCAAACTGATGAATAAGTAGGGAGTAATGATATCCTTTGTCTAGACTCCTGAAGCCAGCAGCAATAGCTGAACAGTCTAAGTATCCTCTTTTTAAAATATAATTCAGGAGTAGAATCACTTAAATTCACATAACTATAGAAAAGTTAAATCAGAGAGTATTAGAAAAGTTTAATCAGAGAGTATTAGGCTTTTCTTGTACCCACTGTAAACACCTGGGACTAATATCAGCTGGATAGTAAGCATACAGACTGGGCAGCAAACTAGATCCTACTACAGAGACAAGCCCATTCATGTCACTTGAGAATCACCAGGAGGTCTCTGAACTGACTGTTCTTCTCCTAAATTGCTCGTAGTCCCAGTGAGTCCACTTTACAGCCTTGCCTTGAACTCAGGAAAAAAAAAGTCTTTTTAATTTTCAGCTCAAAAAAATCCATACTTTTTTTTTCTGAAACTTTACTTTTGTGGCAAATCTGGAATTTACTCTCATTAAGATTTAAAGTTCCCTTGCCGATTTGGAAACTGGCAAGAGGAAGTAGGTGGGAATATGATTGCTGTAGTGAAAGTAATGAAGCAGGAATTGAGAGAAGACATCTGATTAAAAAAAAAGTAAGTGAATAAAAGTAATTGGGGAGTATGAGAGGAAAAGGACAAGGAGGCCAAGATAGCACAACAGTACTGTGGTGTCTACTTCAAATAAATGTTGTTAGAATGAACTGATCAATCAAAGTTGAGGGCATAATATGATTATCATTCATAACTCTGTGAGATTAATTTAATAACTCCATATGTCTTAGCCGCTAGTGTGCAAGTTAATATTTTGGCTAGCTGAGATCATATGGTTTGCAATACAGAGCAGAAAGTTTGCATTAAATTGACCTTGTAACTCCATTGTAATCAAGTGGAGCAATGCCTTAAACATCACATAAAATCACATCTAACTGATAATTTTACAATCTCCCACTGACATCTGTGAAAGTTGAGACCACAATTAAAAAGAAAATTGTCCTTGTTCATTAAATAGTCCCTCTGATCCACGTCTGCAAAGGGATACCATGACATTACCATGTCATAAAAGTTGTCATAAAGGGATGCTTCAGAACTGTGCTGCAAAGTCTGTCAATTAACTATGTCAAGATTCACTAATGAGGATAGACTTTGGACATAGACAAAACATACACTATCACACTTATTCTGACAAGTTATGAGGATTTTCAGTCAGGTATTAAAGGTGAAGTATGAATTGTATTTTCAGGGTTGTATTTTGAAAACACAATGTCTATTAATATTTAATTTCTAATATAACTATTTTATAATCTCTGTTTACATAAGGCAGTAAGATGCTACAGTATAATAAATAACTATGTTATATTTGTAATATAAGCTATTTTTAAAAATATTACAAATTATATTTGTATTACAATTATATTATATTACAAATATATTTGTAATATAAGCTATTTTTACAAATGAAATTGAGGATCACAATGTACATTCATGTGCCAAAATGATAAGCTGTGCTTTCTTTAGAAGTGCATGACTATATGCAGATCATTGTTTGAATTTCTGAAAATATGTGCATATATGTCTAACCCAACATCTCATAGGAAGTATTTGTACAAAGAAGTTCAGGGTTTATTTTTTTTAACATTTTCAATCAAAAAAAGATGACAAACAAGCTAAAGTATGGGATGATCTACAACAAAAAATGTTCACTAGCTTAATTGAATTGTAACTTCTTACATCTACTGCCTTTGACAGAATCTTTCAACTGCATTCTGATTACATGGCACTGTGGCATTTCAATATTCCTTGTATTTATAACTACTCATTATAGGTTATATCAATTACAAAAGCTAAATTACATAATGAAATCCCTTTATTACATAAATATGTATTTGACTTTGTTGTCATTAATGTTAATTTCCTTAACTCAGATGTCTAAACATTTAAGACATGACAATAGAAGATGAATTAGGTGGAAAGTAATTTTGTTGCCCTATATATTTTGTTAAGATTCCTTTAGACTTCTTCTCTTAAAAAAATAAAAAATAAGAAAAAAAAGACTTTTGCCTTTCCTTCTAGTAAAATTCAAATATTTCCCTAATTTTATGTGAGATATTTGATATTCATATTGCAGCATTTAGAAAGAATATTATTCTGGATCTTTGTGATTATAGAACTGGAAAGGATCTTAGAAGGTCATTATTTCCCTCTGCTACATATAAAATTACCTGAAAATCTGCAGTGACAACTTTTTAAATTGAAAAATACACCTAAATTTAGGAAGATATTATAAACCAGAATCTTGCAATGATCAGAGTTCTTGAGATCCCCTTTTAGACATCTGCTCAAAGGTAACAAAGTGAAGAGCTTTGAGGAAGAATTGCAGAATAACACATCTATATGTACTTTATAATCTACGGAAGATAACCTGCAGGTTAAGATTCACTTTTTTACCTAAGACACTTAAATTTAAGTGTCTATATGTGTATATTTCCACTTTGTTTTAATTTGGATGGAATATTCAAACAAGGCAAGAGGGAGGAGCAAGGAAACTACAGGTCGGTCAGCCTCACCTCCATCTCTGGAAAGGTGATGGAGCAGCTCATCCTAGAGAGCATCGTGAGGCATACGAAGGAGAAGGAAGTGATCAGAAGTAGTCAGCATGGATTCACCAAGGGGAAGTCATGTCTGACAAAACTAATAGCCTTCTAGGATGGGATGACTGGCCATCTGGACGAGGGAAGAGCTGTGGATGTTTTCTTGTCTTCAACAAGGCTTTCAACACCATCTCCTATAACATCCTCATACGGAAGCTCCAGGAGTGTTGTATGGATGAGTGCACAGTGAGGTAGATCAAGAACTGGCTGGATGGCAGAGCTCAGAAGGTGGTAATAAAAGGAGCAGAGCCTAGTTGGACGCCTGTAGTCAGTGATGTCTCCCCAGGGATCAGTCCTGGGCACGCTGCTGTTCTGCTTGTTCATCAATGACTTGGATGAGGGCACAGAGTTCCCTGAACAAGTTTGTGAATGATACCAAGCTGGGTGGAGTGGCCAACACTCTGAAGGGCTGTGCTGCCATCCAGAGGGACCTGGACAGGCTGGAGAGTTGAGCAGAGAGGAACATCGTGAGCTTCAACGAGGACAAGCGCAGGGTCCTGCACCTGGGGAGGAATAACCCCAGGCACCAGTACAGATTAGGGATTGACCTGCTGGGGAGTAGATCTGCAGACAAAGTCCTGGGAATTCTGTTGACATCAAGTTAAGCATGAGTCACCAGTGTGCCCTCGTGGCCAAGAAGGCCAATGGGATCCTGGCCTGCATGAGGAGGAGTGTTGCCAGCAGGTGTCAAGGGAGGGGACCTGCCCCTCTACTCAGCTCTGATGAGGTCGCACCTAGAATACTGTGTGTAGTTCTGGTCTCTCCAGCAGAGGGCAACAAAGATCATCAAGGGACTGGCACATCTCTTGTATGAGGAGAGACTGAGTGAGTTTGGCCTGTTCAGCTTGGAGAAGTGAAGGCTGAGAGGGGATATGATTCATATGTATAAGTACATGAAGGGGGAAAGTAGGGAGGAAGAGGCCAAGATCTTCTCAGTGGTGGCCAGTGACAGGACAAGGAGTAATGGGTGCAAGCTGCAACACAGGCAATTGCACCTTCATGTGAGGAGGAACTTCTTTACTGTGAAGATGACAGAGTCCTGGAACGTGCTGCCCCAGGGAGGCTGTGGAGTTCCTTCTCTGAAGGTCTTCCAAACCTACCTGGATGCCACCCTGTGACACATGCTCTAGGTGTCTCTGCTCAGTTAGGGCAATTGGACTAGATGATCTCTAGAGGTCCCTTCCAACCTTAACTATTCGGCGATTCTGTGCATTATGCAAATGTTTTGAAATCAATACTTATTATTTTAATTTAAAAGATTTGCCAGGGCAAAACTTCAGTCATTTATAAATAATGGAGAGGTCCACTGATCTTCTGAGCTCCTTTCCAACACTATATTTACACAGATCTAGAAAAACTAGATCTGTGTAAATGATGGCAGCCTGAGAAAATGTCAGATTGATTTAAAGTGATTATCACTAGAATGTGATCAAATTTCAGAGCAATAAAAATCTGATATTTTTTGTCCATAGCCAAAAAAAAAAAAAAAAAAAATATGATATTTTTTGTCAATAGCCAAAAAAAAAAAAAAAAAAAAAAGATGAATTGAGTAAGTTTTAACCTTTCTACTATAAGATGCACTGGAAGTGAGGAGATGACATCTTGGCAGAACACCTCTGCATGTACTGGTGCCCTAAAATAGAGTGTAGGGTAACACTCTGTGGATATTCCTTTCTCAGATTTCAGTAAGGGAAAGGGCATAGACATAGAAAGAGGACTGCTTTGTTCAGTATGCCAGCAGTAAAATGAATCAGGGTAGAGGGTGCAGTGGATATCTTGCCAAGAGATGTTTAGACCTAACGTCCTCTTTTCATATCTGAGAGATATGGTAAACAAGCCTGGCCCTGCAAAGAAAAAGCATATCATTGCTTTTGCATCAACTGTGCACCTAGAGGCTACCCAGCCATGCTGCAGTGAATCTCCTGCCATGGTTGACTCAGAAGAAGAGGACGCTAGGTGATCTCTCTATTCAGACTGTATTTGGGCAGAGTAATTTTGCATGATTGCAGAGAGGACTTTCTCCTTCTTCTCCATGATCAAGAATCTTAGGAATGTTTCAGTCTAGGGCTCAAGCACATGCCAAAGGATCATCCTGGCACCCTCAAAACCAGAAAAAAACTAGACTGTTTATTGATCTCAAGCAGTTAGTGCTACATTTTCTCAACAACGGAGGATTTATTTATAAGATATATTTTCTGGGTATTCATAAGTGATTTAATTTTGCATGTACAAAGCAGTCCTTAAAAATCTGTTCTTTTTTATGAGAATGTTTGAAATGGCAATGTATCATCTCCTATTGGTATTGGTTTGTATTTTCTGGCTTTTTGTTTGGTTTTCTAGCAGGGAGTTTAGAAATAATTTTGAGAATATAAAGCAACACAGAGATGACCAGCTTTGAAAGACAGTATGTATTGTTCACTGTGATTTGTATGAACTAATATCTCTTTGGGAGAATACATTATCAGCTGAAGCTTATAGTCCATTGCATACATTAGCAATGACTACTTATTGATCCCATAACCTTTCCTAATTAACAGAGTAAATTCTAAAATGAATACCAATTGAATGTATCCAACGGTAAAATATATTCAGCTACTTAATGTGACCTTATGTTTGTCAAAATATTTATGAAGTGATGTGTCATAGGAATTATCTGTTTTATTTCTTTTTTGTTTGCTTATAGTCAATAAGAAGTGCCAACAGTTGGCACTTTGTAACACATCTGTGTCAACCATAGGCATGGCTGGTAATATTGCAATATTGTCATTGTTACTGTTGACAGTGCAGCTGTTCTTATATATTATTTGGTATAGCACTTCCTTCCAAAAGTAAAACCAATGCAAAATAGATGAGTATAGTGAAGGACAGATTTAGCCCAAACATCTTAAAGATTTGCAACATACAAACTAACTCACAGCATGAGTGGTATTTATGAAAAGTCAAGAGTACTCCATGGAAATTCTGTTGTGCATGTTAGAACTATAGTGCAGACAAAAGTTACTGCACCTAGGTAGCATTATGGTAAAAGATAAAATGTCTAAAGAGATCAGTACATGGTAACATGCAGAAAAACAAGCTACCTACCAGGAACTAAATCATTACGGTCATGATTTAGTGAATAAATCATAAACATGAAGCAAACAAATAAACAGAGACTTGATTTACTGATGAATATCTTTTTTTTTCTAAAGGAAAGAAAGAATTTATGTACAATTCTTTAGAGGCACCTGACTCATTCCATTATCTATATAGGAAAAACAGAGGTTGTGTTATACAAACTGTGCTGTTTATTCTAGTCCAAGAACTAAACTAAGTTCCTAGAACACACTTGATGGAGCACTTCTGTGGGACTTATTCAGGCAAACTGGATCCGACTTTAAAATAGCTACTTTAGAATGAAAGCACTTCTTTCTTTGAGTGAAAATAACACAAATTCCAGTACACATCTTCAGAACCAAAACAAATTTTATACTGGGAAAAATTGCTTAAAGAAAATGGGAAAGATGAAGCATCTAAGCGGAAAAACAGAATTAATCGTCATTCTGAAACTTCTAAAATATCCAGCTAAGAAAATGGTGAAGTATAGTGATTTGTCAAATAAAATAGGCAGCAAGAGACATAAATCTGACAATAATAGCTATGTGTGTATGTGTGTCTTTTAATATAATTTATGTGACTGAGAAAATATGTATATATGAGGATAGCACCATTAAATCACACATGATCAAAATAAATGTCTCTCTTTCTTTGATTTAATGAAGTTAGTTGTTTAATTAACATAAGCAACTTCCAAAGGAATGATACAGAACAAAATTATGACTCCTTTGCAGTGGAGTAAGTTTATCCCAGAGATATTTTATAGATGTTAATCCATAAAGTGCATCAGATACAAGACCAGTTCCTAATGATGTGAAATAAAGAACTGTGGAGAAGCTTTCCTTGGTCTTCAGGCCATTTTTATTTTTCATTTTATTTTTATTTTAAAGTGTAAGTATTTTTGCTATTGCACTGAAACTACAAAGATGAAGTTTCTAATTGAATAGAAATATGTTGCATTACTATGATGCAGCTGATCTTGTAAAGAACTTCTGAAAATCAATTATTTATCAGTTAACGCAATTGCCTTGCCACCTTCCCATTGTCATTTCCATTTTTTACCACTGATGCTGTTTAAAACAGTTAATTATGTTTAATCTGTTGCCTATGTCAATATGGATATATTTAGCATTAATCTTTCATGTTATACTGCAAGAACTCTGTCTTTCTTACCTATTCACCACAACCTTTTTTTGCAATCAGAGAAGCAATGATCATATCAACTTATATTTTTCCAGTAAGACAGATCTGAAGCACAGGACATCTTTCCTGCAGTGATATGAACTCTGGAGCTACCTCAGTAGTAGGGGTCCTCTCAAAAGGAGAGACATTTTACCACTCCAGTCATAAGTTTAATAAACAAATAAGTTGAAGTTATAGACCTAGATTATTTATTTATTTATTTATATATTTTTAAATCTCCTGTCACACACTTTCTATCCATGGCAACTGCTAATTCCAGCTTTGTCATATAGCTGGTCATTAGCAGCATGGAGAGGACCTTTCTGCAGGCTGAAAGTCAATGCTGTGACTTCCAGACTTTCCATCCTCTACATGCTTCCTCCTGCCCATCCTCCTCCTCTTCTATTTTCAAGAAACGTCTATTTTGCACCCATTCTTCCTGGTCTCAGCTTTGGTCAATAGGAGACTTCCGTTCACCTTCCCCTCTGATCCCAGCTCAGGAACAGGCACCTCCAGAGGACCTCCATCCCCATCTCCTTTCCAACCATTCGGCTTCACAGTGTCCTGTTCCTCTTGAGCCCTTGTGTGACAAAGCAGTGAAATGGAGGGATATGAGGGAGGGAGAAGATGGTTCTGAAGCAGAGGTTTCTGTTTGATCTTATTCACTGAAAAAAAAAAAAGTGGACAATGCCTCTCATCCTTTCCTGAATCCACGGTTATTTGTCACCATCTCTGTCATTGAATGTATATCATCTTACAGGTATTTCTGGCTAACCCAGTCTAAAAGTACTAGAGGATGAAGTTTTTCCATTACAAGGGGACGGCCTGCAGTAGGAATCAAAATAACATTATTCCTTTTCACAAATTCCCAAGAACTCGTGACTCTGTAGTGTCGTGTTTTACTATAAAAATGTGAAGTATAATCTGGAAAGTATCTGTGTTGTTTTTTTTTTTTGAAATCTGGCCCTGTGTTTCAACAGCATCTATCAGGTTACCCAAAGTATGAAATCTGAAAAAAGTAAGAAATTACCCAAATTACCCAAAGTAAGAAATCTGAAATCCAAAAATCATGGTAGAGAAAGGTGGGAAAGGTGGGAAAGGTGGGAAAAGATGGTAGGATGTGTTCTAAATATTAAAAAAAAAAGATTAAAATAAATATTGAAAATATTAAGAAATATTATTTCTTCAGGAACAAAGGAAAAATGCTTCCTGAAATAAAGCTAAAATGCCAGTTATAATTTCTTTCCAAAATAACAAAATGAATTCAGACAGCAAGATAGGTACCTACATCCTATGATAGTTCAAGAACGTTACATAGCAGCTAGTAGTTGTATTTAACTCTCTGCTCCTCAAAAGGACATTGTGAAATAAAATCTGCAAGAATTAAAATTTTAATTAGCCATATTTTGTTAGTTCAGTGTAATGCACTCAGCCCATTAAAGTGGGATAACTGTGTTGTGAGGAAAAGCATGCGTGCTGATAATTGCACTGGTGGAAAGCTTAATGTGAGAGGGAAAACAACTTGATTTTTTGATAAAGATGCCAGAGAGAGAAGAATCAGCTCTCCAGCTGTGTGAGGAGAGACCATTATCAATCAAACACAAATTTTAATGAGATTTGATCTCAGTGGGAATGAGGTACTTGTATGACAAACCGAGAAAGCAGCAAGCTAGGAGGAATTAACAAACATACAGTACTAAAATATTTCTTTTTAAATAAGTGGGAGTGCAGAGCTTTACTCTTCATTTGCAAGGTTTGTCATTGCGGTTGCATAGACAGATTAAACAACCCAGTGAACACCAGTTACTGGTCATTTGTATGCACAAGGTGCTAGTTCGTATATAAGAGTAAAATGAAATATTAAAAAAAAAACCCAAGCTCTTGAACAGTAAGCTAGAAATGGAAGACAAACTGCAGATGGGAGAGCATGCTGAAACAGAGTGCTTGGATATTGTTAGCGTTTCCAACACTTTTGTCCTATATAAACACATTTGCTGAACAGTAAGAAATGCCTATGATTTTGCAGCTCAGGTTTCCAGATACAAAAGCTCCTGAAATGTGAGATGCGTCAAAGTGAGATACAGCTTAGTTATACTCAGAAAATAATTAATTCTATTTCCCCACATTTGTACTTCTGAAATGATCAGGCCAGTCAGCAAGCAAACAAATGCTCAGTCAGGGATCACAGCCTACAAGATCTTTCTGCCTCTGAAGCAGAAGCTATCAGAGGTCACTGCACAGAGATGACTTTTGTGTAAGCTACATTTCCTTCTCACTACAGTCAGTTGCTTTTACAAAAGCTTTGTAAAAAACATCAAACAAGAACACAGATATTTATAAGAATGAAGACATATTTGAAGCATAAAACAAAAGATGTTGGCATTTGTGTTGTTGGCTGACGTGGTTTTGGCTGGAAAGGAGAGAGGCTAATGCCTGAAGCTGGTGACTGCTATCAAGAATCATTACATTAGTGTGGCCATAGTTCCGGGTCTGTCTAGTACTCTACTATTTTAAAAAGAAAGTCACAAAATCTAGATTTAATATTACTTAAAATACTTAGCCATATATATATTTCCATCCAGCAGATATTCTACTCTGTATTCAAAATATGTCTTTATGTTTTTCTTTTTATTTATTTTTTTACCAGACAAGGGAATACACATCTGCAATAACACATTTTTATGCTTATTTGTTTGAATCTTGCAAAGAACCTAATGAAGATTTTGACCTCTATATCTGACAACTGTTTCATATCATCCAGAGCTCTGTATTCTTACTTATTTCACATGGCAAGCTAAACATAAAATACTGTAAAACATGTATCCAAGCAACATAACCATGCTAAGGAAATTTCCTTTAATTAGGTCAGAGAGAACCAATGTTTTCCAGCTAGTAGAAGGGTACAGTGCACAAAGTTTACAATAAAAGCTAAAGGAATGCTTTTGAAGAATAATATTGGATCTATATTAGTAGAGATTAATCTAAAAATCATTACCTTCTTTTGGTGAACTATCAAGTAGTTATTAATGTTGGTCTGCATGGCTATGCTCATCTAATCTGCATAAAACACTAGTACGTATAGGACAGTCTTAAGAATACAAAAGAGTCTCACAGAGCACTGTGAGCTTTGAAAGTGAGATAAATTCAAGAAATTGTTTGTTTTACTGAGTTTTAGCTCTTGTTTTGACTTGGTTTTCTTGTTTTCAGTGATTACTTAATCTTTTTCTAGTATAAAAGATCCGATTATATCTTTATGGTGTTCAATATGTTAATTTCTTGGGATGTAGAAAGAAGAGAAAACTGTATTTTAAAAGCAGATTTCTGTTCTTATTTACTTATTTATTTATTTTAATGTTAATATTTACAAAACAAAAAGTCAGCTTTTCACCTCAGCAAAGAAGAAAGGTACAATGGCAATTCTGTACTGGTGGATTTGTAGTAGTGTTTGACTTGTTTTTCTGTCAAAGAGAGACATCCAAATAGCACATTTAGACTCTGAAAATTCAGTTCATTTCAGTATAATCATGATTTCATCAATTTCAGTCCATGGGATTTTAGCAGCTATCTTGTATACTTGTACACTTTATGTGAGAGGCCTTTTCACACTCTATAAATTCGAGAGATAGATGTGGTAAAAGTACTACATATGATAGTGACTAATTTCTTAGCTATATAGTTTTGCTCTGCTTCTGTAATCTTGTTTGAGAATCTGTTATCTAGCAGTGAGCAGAATGGGACCTATCTGAGGTCTGGCAGTAAAAAACAACCTGTTGAACGCTGACTGAAGTAAAAATGCATCTTAAACATTGAAATAATGTATTCTTTAAAAACTTTTAGAGAAGGGCAGGTTCTACTTTTCTAAAAGTAAGGCATAGAGGGCAGGGAAAACTCACTTGGCAGGAAGAAATACTATTACAAAAAAAAGCCTTCCTACTTTGATTGAGACAAAACTTAATATTCCTTGTAGAAGAGAAATCTAAACTGTCCGAGATTTAGTTGCTTGCTGAGATGGCTGAGAGATGCCTTTTTAAACAATGTGCCGATGTTGCATTACAACAAACATTATATCTGGTAGAAGAACATATGGTATGTAGGTCTGAGAGTTGTTACAGATAACTGTGAGTACTTAGTATTGCTGAAAAATAATTCCCTCATACTTATGAGTTGGTATATTAGTGATTGTAGGTACCAGAACTATACCTTTCTTTTTAGTTTGAAATCTTTCTTTCAGGACATTCACATTAGCAACGTCTCACAGAAAACACGGGAACAATAACATGTGATTTACCAGCAAAATTGTTTTTATATTTTCTAATATCAGAAGATTTTTTGGGCATGTTAAAATATGTCCATGTTGGTCTCAAAAAAGAGAAGGAGATGAAAAAAAAATGAGTTAAAAGTAATATATAATTTTAAAACTAAATCTCTCTCAAAAAAGACGTGGAGGAAGAAAGAGAAAGAAAAAAACTTCCAAGAAATAAGAAAGGAAGATTAATTTTGTCAATATATTTCATTTAGAATTAAAGAGTCCAATCACATTTATTTGATCCTGTTTTACTGTAGAGTTGTACTACCATAGGCTTTACACTAAGGATAAAATACACATAGCTGACCTAACCCCTGGTAGCATGTTCACAACTTGTCCACCTGAGAATTGAATATTCTGCTTTACTACATATAGTTCTTTGAAAACACTGTGATTCCTGGGAGATATTTGCCACCATCATCACATATATCTCAGTTTGGATCTAAACTTGTGTGGTAAGCATTTGCAAAAGACATTATGTGCTCTATAACTAAAAGTATGAATGTACAATTACCACACAATATTGCATAGCTTTCAATCAACTCCTGCAGTTCCAGTCTTTCATAAAAAAGTATTTTCTGATTTTTTTTTTGATTTTGAGTGGCAAAGAAAAGGTACTTACGTTGAGAATGAGTTTATGTTCCTAGATTCCCAACCTATAACATGCATCTTCTATTTGTAGTATTTTGTTTATGATATTTCAAAAAGCATTTCATTCTGTATGACAGTAGTATGCACTTTACCATTCTTGTATCTGATAAAAAGATAGGTGCAATATTTTGTGAAGGGATCATAAAGTAAAGTAAGTAAAGGTTAATAGGATAAAGATCATAATAATAATTTTAATGGAGTTTTAGAGATTTTTTCTGTTTTCCCAAAGGGTGCCTGAACATTTACAAAGAAAACTTAATGATATATATGCTTGTGCATGAAAAAAAAATGGCACATCAGTATTCCAGAAGTGAACATAAAACCAAGGAGACCTCTTTGGAGTATGTTAATTGTTGATTTGTCTTTAGGATACAATGCTTAAATTATTTTATCTGGAAGTCATGGCAACACAGAGGTGCGAGATCAAGTACAGATTGAGTTCAAAGGATCAGATTGTCATGCAACATCTTAAATGAACTCTAGCCTGGCACAGATCTCCAGATATATTAGTGCAAGGTAAACCAAGGCTTTTAACTGTCATTGTTATTTTTCCTTGCTGAAACAAAGACACTGAAAAAGAGATGAGAACAGACAATGTAGCTGGAGGGTAGATGTCACACAATGTCTTTAGTTTCTGCTCTAAAAGGGTTCCTAACAATATATGTTTAAATAAATGACAATTATTTCTAAGATTATGTTTTATTAAATAATCTTCATCATACAGAAAGGTACATAGCCTTTATTCCAGAACTTTGAGAGTTGGATGACTCACCTTGAATACAGTTATTTTGCTGCAGTATTTGTACACAAAATATTCTGATACATCCTCTGGATGTATATGTGGACTTGGGCTTGTATATGGGCTTGTATATGTATGCTTTGAGGAGGTTGTGTACACTTTGTTTTGTTTGTTTGATGTCATTCTTACCTTGACTGAAGGATATTGTCCAGCCATAAGCAAGGCATAGAAAAATTTCTAGATATTTTCCTTATAAAACCTTGAATGATAATAAAGCTTATGTATCCACGGAAACTGCATAACCCAAGTTTCTTTATAAAAGGTGGTAGTCAAAGGACTGTTGAAAACATTCACATTACTTTTTAAGGCTTAGATGTGGATCTGGCCTCAGCTTTGGTTGAAAAAAAAATCTCTGCTAATACTAATATTTGTTTCTCTGCCATATTTCTCTGGCCTAATCTTTTCATACATTTATTTATACCTGATTTAGGATGTTTATTAAGAACTTCAACTAACTGATGAACTGCAATTCTTTTAGTTAAAATGGTGTATCTTCTGAAGCAGAGATTAAATCTTATGCCTGCACTCTCTTCTCCCATTTCTCTATTTTTCACTCCATAAATATTACTTATTTCTTAGAGCTGGTAACAGTATTCATCTCTTCTTTGGAAAATGCTGCTTCTTGTTGATGAAAATGAACAAAATCACAACGACATAAGAAGGACAGAAATTTTATGGATATTTTTTACATGGAAAAGTCTTTTCTGTCATGCCCTTCTCACATCTTCCTATACTTTTCTTTGAAGATTGAGAGTCCTTCCAGTGCAGTGAGAGTACTGCACTTAGGAATCATTTCTGTCCAATCAAAGTGACAATGACAAAAAGCTCTTCACTTGAAGATACATCAATCACATCCATTGTTCATGGTTGGATAAGAATCTGAATGTGGAAGAACTTGAAAACTGCTTCTGGATTACTGTTGGACCTTGGTAGAACTTAAGAATTTTGGGAAAAAAAAATCCTATTCAAATAATAGCTGAATTGAGTAGTCAGATTTGGAGAACTGACCAAATATATTCAAAAATACTGGCCATTGCACTGCTTATTGTGCTGGACTGGGCATTTCCATCAGATGTTACAGTAACTTTTAGAATGCAATTTATTACAGGAGGAGGAAAAGGACTAAGTAGAAATGAAATTTTTTTGACTGTATCCTTTATATTGGCTTATACCTGCCTCACTAGTAGTGCAGCATATAAATGCATTTTTAAGAGCAAGTGAGGACTTTGACAGGAAGGACTTATTGTAGAAAAGAGTGGAATTAGGTCTTGCATTGTCACAAATAAAGATCCATTGCTGGGGGACTTGGACACAGAGCACAAGGGCTTTTCTTCCCGAAATTGCAATTATAAGGAAAGATATTTAGGAATCTTATAGGTCATGTGGTATGTGTTGAAATGAAGTGCTTACTTCAATCACTATGACTTCTCCTAACATCATATTGATAATATCTCCAGAAAACACAGTATACACTGTCAAGCCAATGGTATGTCACTATGAATTGAGCAGCTAAAACTCATTTATATTTTAAATAAATATTATGTTAATCATTTCTCTTATGGTCACATGAAAATTGATTAAAACCTATTTTTGTTATATTTCAGGCTTTCACAATCAAAGTCTGTGAACACATGATGGTTGTCATATACAATAAAAAGAGATCACTAGGCAAAAAATAGAAGAAGAAAAATATAGACAGACATTTATGTGCAACTGAATGAATCTTTTTGATGAAATTGGAGTACTGAGTGTTCTTAAATGTCATATTTATTTCAATTAATTTAAATTAGGCAAAATCAAATGAAAATTAATCACAGAATCACAGAATATTCAAGGTTGGAAGGGACCGCTAGAGATCATCTAGTCCAACCTTCCCGCTCAAGCTGGCACACCTAGAGCATGTGGCACAGGGTGGCATCCAGGCGGGTTTTGAATACCTCCAGAGAAGGTCTCACTTAGAGATGGAATTTCCTGTGTTTCAGCTTATGCCCATTTCCCCATGTCCTAATGCTGGCCACCAATGAGAAGAGCTTTGCCCCTTCTTCCCTGCATTCTCCCTTCATGTATTTATACATGTTAATCATATTCCCTCTCAGCCTTCTCTTCTCCAGAGAAAACATGCCCAACTCACTCAGTCTCTCCTCGTACGAGAGATGTTCCATTCTCTTAATCATCTTTGTAGCTCTCCACTGGACCCTCTCTAGAAGCTCCACATCCCTCTTGTACTGGGGAGACCAGAACTACACACAATACTCCAGGTGTGGCCTCACCAGAGCTGAGTAGAATACTTAATATTGAAACACAGATAAATGAAACATACACAGATACTTCGATCATCAGATGTGATTTTCATTTTCATGATTAATGGAATTTGCAGAAAGTCCACTAAAAATTGTAAATTATCATTTCTAAACAATCAGTGGCATTAGGTAGGCTTCATGATATGACAAGCGTTAAATAGATTATTATGCTTTAAAATTGCTAATGAATGTTGACATATGTTTGCTATTTTTGTTAAGATAATTAATAATGCATAAGAATGGAGAGTGTGCTGCTTCAACACTGAACTCTTTTCAGGGCTTTTCAGCACTGAGTTATTTTATATTTCAGAAAGTTTCACCACTATAATCTTTAGAAATGCATACTTTTGTTCCCATTTTATGGAGGATTCCTTGCTAAATATTAAATTGCACTCTTGTTAATTAGGAACTGCAGACTACAGAAAGAAGCAGTCTGGATCACAGCCTAGTTAGACTATTTTCTAGTCCTTTAGTCCTTCCATTAAATAAGATCATCATCATTCTTTGGCTATATTATTGTCCCTTGCTACATTATGTGCCTTTTAGAGCAAACGTAACATCAACACTTCATGAAAATCCATAGGGAATTCATGTATGCTTGTAGTGCTTTCTTTTGTTAAAAAAAAAAAAAAAGCAGAAGCAACTGAGTCAGATGTTTTACTAATATCAGTTTACCAGTTTACTTCAGCTTTGGAAAAAGTCCATTTCTATTTTAAAGTAGGTGAAATGGAGAAAAAAAACTTCATCCTTACAGTCAGTGATTATGTTTCTTAAATCAAGATACTTACTCTGTCCAATATTATAATCTTCTGTCTAATTTAGCCTATTTTAACATTGGCCAGAATAGCTGGATGAAATCATGTGTAAATGTTTATATCCTTTTATAGAGAGAATAAGATCATAAAAGATCAGAAGATACACCTGGAGGTTATATTCTGTCCCAGATCTTCAGTGATTCCAAAACTACAACTTCTGTGTTGCTTCTTTCTCCAAAATTAGCCTAGAGAGCTTCTGTGTCAGCATGTCAGTGTGCTGAACCTATGTGTTTAACTTTGGTGCTTACAATTTAATCAAAAATGACCTTCCTGCATTAAATAAATCTATGAAAAGCAGTCTGTTGAAAAAAATGAAAAGAGCTCCACTGGGATCCTAATGAAAGTTCTATATAAAGGTCAGAATGAAACTGACCGTTTCCCATGAAAGATTAAGATTAAACATGATTTATCAGACATTTGCCTTTCTTTACATGTTGCAATGAGATATGTCTCTTGCACACCACCTATACCAATAATTATTGCAGCGCATTTTGGCCTAGAACTTTTAATTTCATGCTTTCTTTTCTGTTCTGTTTATGAAGGTCAGCAGAGCAGGTGTGATTTTTGTATCTCTCTTGCTGTGTACTCTTATACTTGATGCTTGCATACAGTTTTTCTGTCTTTTAGCTTATTTCCTGTCCTGGCAGCAATGTTTTATTTCTCTAGAGCAATAAGTCAATGTGAAGATAGCCAATGCTGGGCTTAGCTACTTTCTATTTCTGCATGAAAAATCCATCTTTCATCTCTTATTTAAATATTTATTTTCCTCTGGTGATTAATTTAACATAGTCAGTGTTCCTTTTTGTGACCCATGTAAAAAGATACATTTTATTGCTGGATAGTGGTTGACCTTCCATGCATTTGGATTTATCTTTTCTGAAAGCTTTGCATTGTTCTGTTGTTGCATTTTTTTCTCCAGCACATTCTACATCGTGATCTTTATGGTAAACAGTATCCTAGTAACAGAAATAATTGGCTCAGAAAAAAAAAAACATTAGTTTGCATTGAATTTCGAACAAAAAGCTGGAGGCAAGATTACAGACACAGCCTGCAACTATGGACTAGGAAAGGTCAGGAAGGGAAACATCTAGAATTTAATGCATATTAGCTGCTAGATTTTTGCTCCAGAGTAAATTAAAGACATTGATGAGTGTAAAATGTTATATATGAATCATTCTGTGTATCTATAAGGGTTTTATCCAGCAAAGTTCATGAACACAGTGAGGTATAATAATTTTATATCCAATATGGTGCGAGATAAATATTTGGAACTTAAGAAACAAACTGTAATAAAAGCTTTGCAAATAGATCCCCAAAGTACTTTTTCATGTATAATTCAGTGAAGCTTTTTATTTGTTTGGCTAAGAAATATTTCAGTATACAATATGGTACATTATACAAAATACATAGCATACAATATATACAGTATATTACTAAAGTAAAGGATATAGCAATAATTAGGAATTACAGGAACTAAATTACTGTATATATATATATATTTATACAAGCATGCAATAAAATGGAAAATATAGGATAAGTTTATAACAATGTAGAATTTTTAACATGCAAGGTTAACCCATAGTACAGCAGAGAACAACAGCTATATGTTAAGTGGCATAACTTTTCTTTCTGTTCAGCAACTGAGTTCAGTGGTTTTTCTAGTCCGGTTCACTCAACACAATTATAATAGATGTTAACAGAAAACGTAAATTGGAAAAGATCTTAATTTACTGTTGGCTAAACTCTATTCTAATTGAAATATCTCATCATAGTGCAATAATTAAATTGTTGGCATACAAAATGATTAATATGACCTTAAAAACAAATTGCTTGACCTGTATAATGATGGCATTTCTTTTAAATACATTTAGTAGGATATTTATTCACAGCATGCTGGAGTCAAAAACAATAAAGATTGGAGACAAAAGTCAAACACTCAAACAAATAAAATTAGTGTCTTAAAAGAGGATCTGAGTGAAATACTTTATAGCAAAATTATGATTGTGAAACCCAACATTCAGATAGTATTGGAATAATTTAAATTTCGTACATTCCTTACTTTTTAAGACAACAGGACACAGAAGTAGGATTCAACTACCTAAATTAAGATATCATAAGAACCCAGCTATGCTGTTTTTTAAATGCTTCTTTTTTAATCTATTAAAAAAAAGGAAAAAAAAAAACATTCTTAGGCTTGATTCATCTCATCTTCAAGTAAACACACAAGCTAAACTAGACATATTTTGGTTTTTCCCTAGGTAGAAATAGAGGCTTTTTCAGCTCTAACTGTACTTTTTACATGTCTAAGCTTAAGTAAGATAAATCTCAGCACTGGAACTGTATCTCTGCTTTCACAGACTCATTTCTAAACTCTTCTGGAGCTATGGACAAGGTTGTATCAATGACATCTGAGGACTCTGATCCTATTTTAGAATATTCCTGACACACTGCTAGCATGAGGTTCTTGCTGCACACATACAGTTTTCTCTCAGATCTTGGAATCAAAATGATGATTCTTCTGACCATTTTCTCCTTGACATTCTCCTGGATGGGATATGAAAAAAAAACACAGCACCCAGAAGAAATTGGCTGGGGGTGAGAAGAGTGGGTGCAAGGAGAATCATAGAATCACAGAATGATTAAAGTTGGAAGGGACCGCTAGAGAACATCTATTTCAACTTCCCTGCACATGCAGAGCCATCTAGAGCATGTTGGATGCAGGATTGCATCCAAGCAGGTTTTGAAGATCTCCAGAGGAGACTCCACAATCTCTCTGGGCAACCTGTTCTGGTACTCTGTCACCCTCACTGTCAAGAAATTTTTCCTTAAATTCCTTGTAAATTTTGATGCTTTAGTTTGTGGTCATTTCCTCTATTCCTATCACAGGCCGTCACTGAAAAGAGGCCAGCCCCATCCTTCTCATTCTCTTTCTCCCTTGAGGTATACACACTGATCAGATCTCACCTTCCCTTCTGCAGGCTGAACAGGCCCAGCTCTCGCAGCCTTTGCTCACAGGGCAAATATTCCAGGCCCCTGATCATCCTTGTAGCCCTGCGCTGGACTCTCTCCAGCAACTCCACATCCCTCTTGTACTGGGGATGGACACAAGACTCTAGATGTGGCCCCACCAGGGCTGTGTATAGTGGGATGATCACCTCCCTCGACCTGCAGGTGATACTCTTTTTAATGTACCCCAGGATCATATTGGCCTTCCACTACTGCCTCATGATCAACATGTCGTCCACCATGACGCCCAGGTCCTTCTCTACAGAGCTGCTGTCCAGAAGGTCAGTCCCCAGCCTGTACTGGTGTCTGGAGTTATTCCTCCCGAAGTGCAGGACCCTGCATTTGCCTTTGTTGAACTTTATGAGGTTTCTCACTGCCCAATTGTCCAGTCTGTCCAGATCCCTCTGGATAGCTGCATAAGCACCCTCTGTGCCTTGCCCCTGAAAGCTTTGCTGTTCTGAAATAAAGTAACATAGATTCACTGGCTCAAGGATCAAGTAATGGAGACAGAAAATGACTTCGTAGTTATAGGGTTATGTCTCACTCTACTCCAAAGGCAATCATTGTACCTTGACCAAAAAATACTTAGTCCTGAAGTTTTGTATCAAAGCTGTCATCACAACCCAAGTGAGTGCCCTTAGAACTAGGGAGCCTCACTCTCTTTCTGGCTCCTGGATTATAAATTGTTACTCAGTGGCACAGTTTCAATAGGAAGATGAAAAGTGATTTTTTCCCCATTCCTTATCTTCAAACATGTACTTTTTCACCAATCTTGACTTTACCCCTCAACCCCTCAACCTTCTACTGACAGTTTTGCCTCCCCTAAACTGGCGTGAAGATGCATTCTGTGATAAGCTCTGCAGTCTTTTTTGTTGTTGTTTTTCAGATTAGACACCACATCAGGATGTGTGACAGCTCCCACATGCTGCATGAACTCTGTCCTTTTTCTCCAGAAGAGAAAACCTATCCAGGGAGAAAATTGTGACTGGGCCCTGCAACTGGTGTCAGGAGCTGAAAAGCATGCCCAAGGCACTAGTTCATAGTCATAAACTGAATTCACTGCAAAACATTCATTACTGTACATCTTTTGTGATTACTTATCTCTTCTGCTTTGTCAGATTAACATAACTACAAGAGCACCTTTCAAGGAAAGTTTTGGTACACTTACGATGAAATAGATGAAAAGTGCAAGGGATTATTTAAGATTCAGGACATTTTAGAGGTTCAGTGACTTACAATTCTCTCTGCACTAACCAGAAAAGGTTTTTATTGACAGCAAGATTTCAGTGAATGACAAAAATTCTGGTCCAATTTGCACTGCCTTCATGACATGAGAGGAACTATGGCATTAATCAGCATTAGGAGGCTCATACTGCACAGCTGCCTTCCTACTCTCCCCTCAGAGATTAAGGCCAGAGTCTGTATGTTAATGGACAGTAACCTTGATTTTATCATATAATACTCTCCCTATTATCCCAAAAAGGGTTTGCATCCACAAAACAGTCTTCTACAAGTCTGCCAAGCCAAGGTTTTTCAAAGAAAGGATATTTCCCCACATAGGTCTGGATAGCAAAGAGGAGAATCACATGAGATATGTCAAACTGAGTTTAAATTAAATATATAAATATATATACACATATATATAAAAGCATCCTTTACATCATCTGACACTGAATGCTTAAAAACTGATGGATAGAATAACTATCTGCAGCATTCATACACTGCTCATTATAGCTGCATTAATGCAGATGTTTAAACTCCAGCAAAACACATCTGTCTCTGTCATTAATTTCCAGAAAGGACAGAATGCCATCTAGCTGCTAGGGACGGCCTCTCACAACTGAATTTTGCTGAAAGAAAGTCAGAGGGCTGTCATTCAGTGGTATATATCCCTTTATTTTTCCCTTTATTTTTATAAGTATCACAGAAGAGAGGGCTGAAGCACCATGCTGATCCTATTGCATAATACATTTTTTCAAAGTCTACTGAGTGATGAGATGTCACTGGATAACTGTGCTTTTCATATGTATCAGACAGTGAGATCTTAGGATTTAAAACTGGTATTCCAACAATATCCTGGAGCTTAAACTGTTATACGGACAGTGACGAACAATTGCTTCCCATGCATTACATATGACAGTGTAAGATTATAAGATAAAGACTAATTGACGCATTTTCCTAAACCTGACTATTTTGTCTTTTTTTTTTTCTCTTTTTTTTTTTGAGGGGAGAATTGCACAGAAGATAAAACTTAGAAAGTAATATTAAAGAAGGTCTTATATATAATACAAACTCTGACAACCTTTTCTATCACTCTCTCCAGGCAATCCATTTGAAGGTGGGATTTACAGAGGAAGGTTTCATTAGCTTACAGTGAAATCATATTAAACCAGAGTTATTCTTCTGCAGCCCAGCCTGAGTCCATAAGACTTTAAGGCTTTTGAGATGCTTTGACCCAAATATATTGTAATAAATATTGTTACCCAAAACCACTTAATATCAAACACAGTTAAAATAAGTGTTACAATAGAATACTCTATCTTATAATTTTTAATATTTTTTCAAATGAATCAAGTGTGGTCAAATATTATTCACATAGAAAGGTTTTATTATTTAATAAAGCAGAATAAATTATAGTGGAGGGGCTTTTCTACTATTGAGTTGGCCATATACACTGAACCTTTTCTTCCAATATAGTTTCTCTTTTCAATAGAAATATATGAGACATAATTCTGTTGTGGATAAGAATAATATTAATGCACACAGGAAATCTAGTATGATTAAAAGAATATGACTCAGTTATAAACTATCTAAGAGATATTGTGCAAGCATTACAACATGTATGATCCAGATCATCCAAGATCTGCAAAAAATAAAAATTTTGGCCATAGGATAATTAAACTAGCTTTTATATTACTAGTTGTGTGTTACTAGCTGACGTAAAATCATCAGTGGGAGTCGAAATCAGCACCTTCCCTTATGGCTAAGAAGGCATGCATTGCTGAAGCTCACTGCTTTCAATACTGGACTAGAAAATTCAAGCTATCTTGAGTAGTCTTAAACACAATTTTGAGCATCCCTTGTGTCCCATGTTAAGTTTATAGGCAGATTCTTCTTGTTTTTAATGTAAATTAGGAATAAAAGCTGGAAAGAATATTGAAATGCTTATAAAAAGACTACATAATCTATCCAGAAATGTTTCCAGGACTCAAAGAATATCAGAATAAAAAGAGTGATGGAGAGTGCAGAGGAGATCTGTAGATCACCTTGTCCAAACACTCCTGTTTAAGGAGGTCACATAAAGCACATTGTCCATGATTGAGTCTGGACAGCTTTTGAAACCTCCAAGGAAGAAGATCTCACCACCTCTCTAGGCAATCTGTTCCATTGCTCTATTACCCTCATAGTCATTTAGCTTTTCTTCATATTCAGACAGAACTTCTTGTGCTTCAGTTTGTTTCTTTTACCTTGTGCTGTCTATGAACAGTACTGAATATAGTCTAGCATTATTCTCTTAACATCCTCCCCTCAGACACATTGATAAGATTACCTTCTTCAGGCTGACCAGTCCCAGCATTTTTAGCCTTCCCATCTGTGAAAGATGTTCCCTTCTCATAATAATCTTAGTACTTCTCCACTGGGCACACTTTAGTAGCTCCATATCTTTCTTGTATTAGGGAGTACAGAACAGCAGTCCACGTGTGGCCTCCTTAGAGTTGAGTAGGTGGGAGAGATCACCTCCCTCCACTTGCTGGCAATGCTCTGTCTAATGTGACCCAGGGAAACCATTGGCTTTCTTAGCTGCAAGGGCATATTGATGGCTCACTCTCAACTTGTTTTTCACCAGGACTCCCAGGTGGTCTTCTCTGCAGAGCTGCTCTCTTGGTGCATGGGTTACAGGACTTTGTACATCCCTGTTCTGAACTTCCTGAGGATCTTCTCTGCTCATCTCTTCAGCCCATCAAAGTCCCTCTAAATGCCAGCATAGTCCTCTGGTGAATCAGCCACTATTCCCACCAAACCTGCTAATTCACTTTGGTGAATCATCCTGGGCCTGGCAAGGGACAATTTCCTTGTAAATGTGAAGGATATAGATGATATTCATGTGGTTCCTTGCAAACTGCCAAGTAGATTTCCCTGTGCTGTCATACACCTCCAAAGGCCTGTACTTCTTTTTTTGGAGTATGTAGGGATTAGATTTGGTTAATTTGGAGGCTATTCAAGACATACTACTTTTTAAAAGTCAAGAATATATGACCTCCAGTCCCATGGGCAGAAATATTTAAAACACTCCATGCAATCCTCCATGTCTGCTAAAAGAAAACTTTGGGAATAATTAGAAAAATATTGTTATTATATTTCTCTGAAGCTCTAGTACATAGGGGTTTTTTAGGCATCTAAAAAACTCTTCTTGGTCCCGATCTCACACATGCTAAATAGTAATGGTAAATGGTAAGCACAACCTTCATGGTCTGCAGACCTGAAGTTAAGGATACTCCTATATAGTCTAGTTCTTCAGGTCCTAAACATTTTGTAGAGATGTGGCTTATTGACTAGGAAGTTCCCCTTTACCAGTTTATCACTTTTAGTATTCTTTGTTCTTTCAAAATTCCCAAGTCAGAAAATACTGTTATCCTTCTTTGAGTACAGATGCGGAACTGGCAAATGCAGAATTAAAGTACTTGCTCAGGATCACACAGGGACTCTGTGACAAACTAGGATATTAATCCAAACCCAGATATTGACAAATCATAGAATCACAGAATGCTTAAGGTTGGAAGAGACCTCGGAGGTCATCCAGTCTAGATTATTTCTCCAAGTATTAAATGAAAGAGCATGTGAATAGAATGAAAAAGAAAAGTTTTATTCCTCATAGAATCTTTATTGAAGGAACAATTGAAAAAAATGAGTTAAGATTTACTGATTAAATCAATATATTAAGGTAATATTAAATAGATGTAAGCAAATTTGAAATTGCGCCAGAAACAAAAAAAAAGTATGTAATATTAAGGGTGTGTTGGGTGTGTTTTAAGAACTTAACTCCAAAATGCACAGTTGATCCTTGACAGACTTCAAGTAGAAATAAATAGGAAGATAGAAGAGTGAAGGAGTCCTAAAAAACACATTTTTCACAAGCAATAATTTTTATTATTTGATAGATTAGGAGCAAAGTAGCTGCAGCAATTAGTAAATGGTAGGACAGAACAGGAAAAATAAGTTAAAAAAATTGGAGTGTGGACATTTTTAGAAAGGAGACTAGAGAGATGATGCCAAAGCCAAGGGAGGGCACATAAGAAAGGTCAGATTCAGTCAGGAAAAAAACAATGCAGTAGAAAAATAAAATACTGTATTGACTATCTTAGTCAGGTAGCACAGACTAGCTATGTCTAACAGAACAAACCATTATTGCAAGTGAAGAAAGAAAAGAATTAGTAACGTAGCATCTTCCTAAGGAAAAGCAGATGCAGATATTCTTAAGAATAACCACTAAGATCCCTGTCAAGGTCACAGCCAAGCAACCACAGGAGAACAAAAAGATCCAAGGGCATAAAACATCTCATCTCAATTACTACTGTATAATTAGCAAATGTATTTTTGCCTATATGATTCAGCAGGATTGTTAGTTTGAAACATTAATGCAAGCTAAACCTGAACCATGAGACTTGGAAAAAGCATCCCCACTCTGATCTCTGTGCCTAGGCAACCTGTATCTATCCACAAGTTAGGCTGCTGCTAGGGCTCAGCTCCCCCTCAGCTCTAGAGCCTGCAGAGCTGTAGGTATCAAGCAACCAACATGATGTTCTGGTGGCTGCTTCATCTGAAAGTCATGGAATGGAAATTTGGGCTTTGTGGATCCTATCTTGAAATAGAGATACAGGCACAAGGCACTTGTGATGAAGCTTGTGACCTCTGGTTCTAAATTTATGCTGTATATTCATTCAGTAATTAAATAAATCAAATGGGGAATTTCACTGAATGAATGAACATCTTATGGCCAACTTTCCACATACAATATACATAGTTCTTAGTAGTTATCAAGGAAATATCCAGTGTGTTACTTTTTCCATAGGCACATTATTTTGCTATCTGCAGACAGATTGCAGGGCACATACTTGAGTAAAGATACACAATCATAAACATGAGGTGGACAATCAGAAATAGAACTTCAAGGAAAGAGTGTAAGATTTCCTAGGATACTCATTTGGATACTGTTAAGAATGAAATTTTGAATGAAATCGCAGCAGAAAAAAAAATCTAAAAAAATACAGATCTTACAAAGAGAGGATTATACCATATATATCTATATTTTTTTTATAGGACAGGCTTCAATAGTTCCCAAGAACTGGATCACAATCTTAATGCTGGCTGATAAAAGCTATTGCATTATTACCAATCAAGATGAATTTTACACTAGGGAGGTGCTAATACTACTACACAGATTTTTATGAATTGTAATGCTGGATTTAACCATTATTTTTCTGATAAGGAACAAGTCACCTTCTGTTATCAGGCATGAAATCATTTTAGTATTTTGCTGATATGTTCTCCTTCTTTTACAATCTGCTAAAGAAAATTGTTTGGCTGAGTGGAAAGAAAATGTGACTGAATAAAATGCAGATAACATGGATACACAAATTAGTCCTGAAATACAGCAGACATCCCAGGGTTTTGCTAAGAACTCAGATACAATTATGTTTGGCTTTTGGGAAGATGTTGGCATTTAATAACAGGTTTATCTCAAAAAAATGGAAGACCCTATCTGGATAGCTTAAAATATAGCAAAAAAAATTAAATGAGACTCTCAATTTTATTTATTTATGTTGCAGCTTGCACTCCTTAGCAGAAGAGTAAGTACAGTATGTAGATGATGAAAGACATTGTTATAGTATACTGGGAATTTGGAATTCAGATTAAAAGCTTGGACCAAATCTTTCATTTGGCAATCAGCTTAAGGGTCTAAGAACATATCTAAATTATTAATATAAACAGAGTCTATATGATATTTGGCATGCATCCATTCCCAGAGATGTCTAGTGCACAGTGAAGTACATTACTGATACCCTGGGCGTGTTTTCTCTCTTCTGAAACAAAGACTGATGTCTAGCAATAGTACATTAGCTAGGAAGTATCATTTCAAATGTGGGTGCAAGGATCTCCACTGTGCATCTCTCTATGTTTGCATAGCACATGCAATATTAGATCGTTGGCAATCTGTTTGTTCAGATGGGGGTACTACTTGTTTATAGAGGTTCTTCTACAAATCTTTTCTGTATCTCTCCATCGTTTATCAAACTAGTCACAGATGGTCATCTTCACTACTCTATCTATCTGGTTATAATTTCTTAGTGCAATGTCTTACCAGTGGCAGATAATACTTACAAAAACGGATAGGAGAGTGCATATATATTGATCTCAGTCAACAGAAGGTACAGGTAAATTCTTTGCTAGATATGAACAAAGCTAGAGTTGAGAATACAGAAAATAAATTCCTCTGGAAAAAGCCTGCAGTCTATCCATTTGAAGATGTGAGTAGGCTGTCCACATAGTCGGTACCCATGTAGACAACCTATGCTTCTGACTTTTATTTCAAAGACAGAAAAGATGCATCTGGACTGCCTCTTGGCACAGGATTTAAAGATAAGTCATTTTACATAATAAAAACTTGTAATTTAGTTAAAAAGGTTAGTATTGTGGTGCTCTAACTTGAAATACCAATATACTTCAACTGTGTTTCATTTACCCAAAATACATCTCTGGCAGGTTTTCTATGGACTCATAGTCACAGTAACAAGACTGAATGAGGGTTGAGCAACACACCTGGAGCCACGGCTTCCAAAGCAGATTGTCCCATGATAACTGGTCAGGGACAGCATGTAGTGTTTTGGTGTGGTTACGTACTGCTTGCTGTATCACATGGAGTATTTCATAAAAATGACTCTCCAGTTCTGGAGTCAATGGCACTTTCTCTTCAGGGTCCCTGGAGAGATCAAAGAGGAGTGGAGGATCATGATGTGTGACAGATCTTCCAGAGCAAAAGCAAACATGAGAATCATAGCAACCATTGGAGTCTTCAGGATTAAAGTTTGGAGTGAAAAAGATGACTTTCCAAACAGAATCACCTGCAATTTACAGACATAAAACAGCTTATGAAAAGAAGCAGACTAAAGCTCACACCTTAAGAAAAACAAATTTATACCACAGGAAACCAATCTCTTGGTTCAACCTCCCTGGGTACAGGCACATACTGAAACAGCAAAATAAAGCAAAAAACTGCATTTGTCATGCTACACAAGTATATGATTATGATCAATTAATTCCTTTGGGATAATTCTGATTAACTAAATCCCAGAAGACTGGGATTAGCTTTATGTTTTTATATAAACAGTGCTAAAAGAAACCCAAAAAACTAAGACAATCTACATAAATGTTCCTTAAGATTTATTAAAATAGAACTTCAGCACTTGACTGTTGTTCCCTTTGTGAATCAAATTCATTTCATGTTTATCTTATTTTCTGCTCGTCTCCTTTTTTAATAGTCAAAACTTTTTCTCATATTCTTAGACTATTTCTGGTCTTGAGAGAGAGCCTCTCATTTTATTAAATGTGATGACATGAACTGAGCCTAATTCCTGTCTTAGGTCTCTACCTGCTTCTGCAAAAAATAAATAGGTGCTAGGGTGTTACGATTTTGAGGTGGAACTCTGCTTTTTAATATGAGGATCAGGCATGTCTTCATTTCACTTGTTTTGTACAGAAATTGAACTGTCTGCACTTGTTTTACTGCATTCAGTATCTTTGCTGTTTAATAATATGAATTAACTCCCGTATTAAGAATAAACAAATACAAGTTGGCTCCTTCAAGAGGTAGGTGTAAAAAAAAGGTATGTTAGAGAACCTGAAAATACTTAATAGGAAATAAATTAAACAACAGATGTTTAATATTTTGTTCAAGTATCACAGTACAGATTATCATAATTTTAAGGAAAGTATGTAGCTACAGTTTCCCAGAAACACACTGGAGAATAAAGAGTCACAATCCATGCTTTATTCTTAATAAAAAAGTGGCATATTAAATAGCTGAGGTCTCCAGGCTAGTTCTATAATGCCTGATTACTTATTCATTGGAATGTATACAAAGATTCACTCAGTACTCTAATGCCAAAACCATTTTCTTAACACTGTTAAGTTCATAGTAAATTTGATAATCTAGTAAAAAAGCAGGCTAGCGTGCATTTATATGTGCTATAGTGCTTAATATTCATTAACTGAGTCACCAGTATAGCAGAATGGAAATGCCACAAAAATGTGGGAAAGACAGAGATAACTGGTATCACATGCTTTAACAAACTCAAACTTTTCTTGCAAAGATAAAAACACATATAAAGACGATGTTTCAGTAGAAAAACAGAGTCACAGGCTGAAGTCCTAGTCCATAGCATGATTTTAAAATACAGTATGTGACCTCAACATTCTTTATAACTTCTTCTATCCTTCAGCATTTTTCACTTTGTAAGAAATTTTACCTTTAGGAACCTATTTAGTGTTAGAATCTAGAGACTTTCAGTTCACTTAGTCTGCACTCAAATCTGGGTCAGAGAGGCGAAGGTTGTTATACATGTTAGGCTGGAAAAATCTCTGAACATCGCTTGGAAGTCTGCAAAGAGGAAGGAGTTTTAAAGGCTGACAGTCTCACGCAGACAATAAGATATGGCACTCTTTGAAAGGCAGTGAAGGCTCTCACTGTGATAGCAAGTAGAGCACATTCATTTTGGGGGACGCGAAAGGGGAAAAGAGAAGGAGAAGGAAAGAGAGGGATGGATGTGTTCATCTCCTTTTCCAGAAACATTTGAAAGGTCGGTTTGAGACTTGAGTTCTTTGCTGTTTTCATATGGTTCAAAATAAACAAAGATGGACAATGAGGAACAAAAAAAGCCATCCATTTCACTGTATATTTTCATTGAAATGCAGTATTTACCTCAGATGAAAATTTGATTCAGAACTTTACAGCATTATAAGAACAGAAAAAAAAATATAGCTATTAAAATGTCGGCTAAAAGAAATTCCAGTAAGACCATGTAAATGAGAACTTTGTGGTCACCTTGTCTTACCACAGATCTCTTTTTGAGGATGCATTTGTGCTGAGTGACATTAAAAATAACTTTTTAGCCAACTGCTTCATTACTGGGCATTGTAGTACAAGGCCAGTTCAAAGGCTTGCAGACAGCATTATTAAGTAGGGAATTCTGAGTTAATGCAAGTCATTATCAGTGACTCAGTTAAGTATAAAGACATGGGGAAAAGGAAGGGAAGGAAGGAGGGAAGGAGGGAAGGAGGGAAGGAGGGAAGGAGGAAGGGAGGAAGGGAGGAAGGGAGGAAGGGAGGAAGGGAACTTTTAATTCCAGAGAATAAAAAGTTGTTCAGATTTGCCTCTCTCTAGAGCATATGGCATACTGCAAATGTACATGTTGGGTGGGGGACAATATATATATGATCTTGTATTGCATCTGAATTACATAGCTATTAGAAAAAAAGGAAAGAGCTCATGGTAATTTATCAATTACGTTGCTATAAAATGTCATGGCCATGCTATGCAAAACAACGTCTGTTGCACTGCAGCAATGTTTCACTAAGGATCTGGAGCTTTATGAAGGCTGTAGAAAGAGCAGTACTGAGTTTACTCACTGATTTCCTAATCAATACAAAAACTAAAGCATGTCTGTCAGTGTCTGTAGCCATGGAATGGCCAGTGTAATGTACTAGGAGACATAAAAAGCTGTTATATTTTTAATCTGTAAAGTTGATAAACTTTGTAAGTTTGCATATTAAAAAGACAGGATTCTTTCCCAGGGTCTGTTATCTTGTATAAAACCTCATTTTGTCAGAGGGCTAACCAAAAGCATCAAATTAATCTCTTGGTAATTAAGAATACCTGTGTTCTGCAAACCATTTGAATAATGGGCTCTCTTTTTATATGAAGATAACTATGTGTCTCTTCCTTAGTGAAGGCATAGGCTTGTTCAGCCTGAAGAACAGAGGGCTGAGGAGGGATCTGATTATTGTCTATAAATACATCAAGGGAGAGAGTGAGGAGGACGAGGTTGGTCTCTTTTCAGTGCTGGCCACTTACAGAACTATGGTAAACAGCCACAAATTGAAGCATCAAAGTTCAACAGGAAACAAAGGAAAAACAGTGAGGGTGACAGAGCACTGGAACAGGTTGCCAAGAGAGGTTGTGGAGCCTCCTTCTCTGGAGATCTTCAAAACCCTCTTAGATGCCACCCTGTGGCATATGCTCTAGATGACTCTGCATGTGCAGAGTGATCTCTAGAGGGTTAGAGGGTCTCTAGAGGTCCCTTCCAACCTTAAGGATTCTATGATTAGGGGAATTGCCAAGACATCCTTCCATAATAAAGTAGACCACATCCTCTTCTATAGCACAGCAGGCAATATTGTAGCACCCCTGATGCCCTTTTCCAGATGCTTCCCAGATACTTTAATTGGCATTCATTTTTTTCCTGCAAAGGTTCAGCTTTGATGAATTTTCCAACAGTTTCACCTGTTCACATGTCAGAATATCACTTTCCTCTCACTTTTAGAAAAAGCAATGGTACAAAAGTTGTACGTGTAAACATTCTGAAATTAAAATAGATTGCAGTTAGTTCAAGCAAGTGTATGAATGTAATCACTAAGAATTTAATCTCAATATCAGACTCCTCTTTTGTTTCATCTTTCACCTACCAGTAATCTATTCATCCTCTCATACTCGAATGAACTGAGCAATTTGGTATCTTGCAATGTTATGCTGTTAAATCACTCTAAAGACAACACATGATATCCCAATGTAGGTGGAAAATACCTGAATAGTATTCAAAGATATAATGTTAGTTTATGAGAATAAGTTGTATCTAGGATAGTCTTGCATAAAGAACAGCACAAAACATGTATTTGAAGTGGAAAAAAAAGAAGAAAAATAGTAATAGCAATGATGTTCAAATTTTGTAGATTTGAAACTGCAAGTTAAGTAACTGCTAGAACATATAGGATTGTAGAATGCTGCATATTTAATTATCGTATGGAGCAACTGGTGGAGAAAAAATGCACAGTGAAACAAGACACAGGGAAACCATGTTCAGGCTCATCTGAAACCTCATTTGTATGACATCAAAACAGTTAAATTAAAAAAAAAAAAAAAAGGAGAGAGAGCCTTTTGTCTCCTGAGAGTTTAGATAATTCTTAGGTCAAGTTTTGACTTTTTAACCTAGCTTACTGTGCAAGAAACTTGTGCAAGTCTTTTAAAAATATGAGAAGGTTTAAAAATTCATTCAGAAAAGTCAACAAAAGGTTCAAAAGATTTATGGCTTGGCCCAGCCAAAACAAAAAGTTTTGGAAAGAGAAACTTCTGTAAAGTAAGTTAACTTCTGTAAAGTAAAGGACTTTTTTCCTTTACTTCTGTTATTTTAAAATAGAAATAATGCTTTCTTTTAAAAAAAAAATGAGTGATGTCTCTTTTACTTGATGATACAGATATTTCCATGGTAGGCCAGGATTCTCAATATCCAGAAACCAAAAACTATTTGCACAATGAACCATTGCAAAATGTATACCATTTCCAGTAAAGGAGGTCTCTATTTCAACTTTACCCAAGGAACTATGTAATTAGGAACAGCTGAAATATATACATATACATATAATATTACATATTAGTTACATATGTGTGCTTATACATATATAAATATATAAATATACATATCTACATATAAAGAATTATTCTATTCTATTTCTTTTATTATTTATTTTATTTAGCTTTCTCTCCCAGAGTAACAGATGAATACTGGTAGAGAGTGGAGCAGTTCAAGTTGCAGGGTATGAAAAGCTCTAACTGATAGCCTAACAATAATTTTGCCTCCACTGTCACAGAGCAGAGCCAAGAAAATACTGTAAGAGTGTTTGTCATGCTTGTCAGAAGAAACACTTTTCTACCTGAAATATTGTTAGCAGAAATGTGTATCCATTGATTAGGTCAATTTTCTTGAGCTGGATATAAACAATTTTATGGTGTCTGTTCAAGTTAGAAATGTTCTTTTCCTTTTCTCAGTTATGTTATTTCACACTTGCCAAATAAGGAGGACATACTATGTCACCCAAATTCAGCTGCAGCTGCTCTAATGCGAGATTCAGATAACAAATTAAAATATATTATGAAACAATTTAGGCAAATGGCATTTGATGCCTTTTCTGCTTCTTTCAGCTGTTGTGTCTGGGGGACACAAACAATTTTTTGACCATTCTTCTCAGTTCTTTTATGACACTGCTGTATGAAAAAAAAAGTGCTATATTAAGAAATGAATATTCTTTTTATTTCATGATATGATATTATTTCTTATACATCCATATTTCTTATATACCATTAAGTGATTATCTGCTGTTTTAAAAGAGAAATAGCACTAATCAAATTACATAACCTTAAAATTCCCATCCAGAAAATTCAAACTTGAAACAAGGCTTCCATTGCATCATTCTTGGTACTTAGTGAAATATTCATGTTTGATACATTGTGAAAAAGTGCTTCTAATTCTCAGCTCAAGATAATTGGTAGGATTTACTGTTCATCAGTATGCTGTTCCTTAGTATGCAATCTGACAATTTGGTCTAATCTAATCTAACTTGTGTATCTGCAGTGTTGAGTTATTTAAATAAACTAGTCAGTAGCTTATACTATTATATTGAGCCTGCTTCTTAACTTTGTTGAAAATTAAGGACTTCTCTGTTGTAGATGTTTGTGTAGATGTCTACATGTCATTATTACTATCCTCAGAATTTGAAAGAAAACAGGTGTCTGGGCAATAAGAGCACTGACTGGCATTGCTGTCCCTGTGCAGCCTTTCCCAGGCCGCCATTTTAAAACCAGCCTGGGCCTGTCAGTGGCAGGGATCCCATGATACCATGGAAGTACCAGCTCATAGCCTTGCCATTGACCTATCTTGTAGGCTTGTTTCCAGATGGTTCCATCTCCTGTTGCTCCTGACTCACTGCTGTAGATGACCTTGGACTTGAATCAAGGTTTTCCTTGGTAAGATTGACCTTATCTAGTCAGGGACCCCATCACCAGCAACCAGCTCTCACCACCCTTCTTGAGTACTGCAGGACTGTGCCCCAGTCATTAAGGGGACTGCTGGTTCTGGGGTCACAACTGGCTCCTGTCTTGTCCTTTCGCAAGGAGCGATCCTGCTCCCACTGCTCCCCGAAAAGAGGTATAAACCACTGTAATCTATACTACAATTATCACTGAATCACAAAATCACAGAATGTTTAAGGTTGGAAGGGATCTTTAGAGATCATCTAGTCCAACCATCCTGCTCAAGCAGAGACACCTACAGCATGTGCCACAGGGTGGCATCCAGGTGGGTTTTGAAGACCTCCAGAGAAGGAGACTTTATTTATCTGTAAATAATTGTTCTTCAAAGACTTCTCTGAAACATACTTTGTTTCAGTCATCAGAACTAATGATGTTTATAAAATGATAGTTGTTTTTCTTTTCAGCTCTCTATGTAATTACTGCCTAATAACCTTTATGACTCAAATGCAAGGTTTGACCTTTTGCTCCCTAAAGGCAAAATAACTGCAAAAATAACCAAGCAGAAATCAAGGATACTAGGAGAGCTTGCATGCATTACTATTACAGAAGTTCCGATTAAAAGTACTAATCTTGTAGTCTTTTTGGTAATCACTTTTGGAGTGAAACAATTCCTTGAATCAGAGAGTTACACTTCTTGTTACTCCAGTGTCCTCTAGTGAACCTAACTTTTCTAAGAACATATATCTGCTTGCGAAAGATGCCAAAAAGTTCTCAAAGAGGATCAAATATCTCCTCTCAAGTCTGCATGTTTAACTGAAGTGGCTAGAAAAATCAGAGAAAAGTTTGTGAAATTTTAAATAAATTTTCATTTTTCATATAGACTATTCGTGTACTTTTTCTTAACAAGTCTTATTCATCCTTAAAAATCACTCAATGACCTTCAAAATGTTGTGACAAGCTCAAGTTCACTCTGTGCTACGCTGAGTACAACTGAAGTGACCTTGCTTATGCAATGTTCATCTCTTTTTCCTACAAATATATGCATTTTATTCTGTTGCAGTTACCAAATAGAACAAAAAGCTCATTTCAGATGCTTCAAATTAATTTCTTTTTTGTCATTTAGTTCATCCCCCTGCCACTGCATGATTGTTCCCTATAGTGTATTTTTAGAGCTGTCTTGATGGATGGTGTCTTCTATTGTAACTTTTGTACTACTATCATTCATTTTCTTTATTGCAGAAGACAAAGACACATTTTATTGGTACACTCATTTAATTTTTTATCTAGTAACTTTTTCAAACAAATATCCTCATTTTCATTAATTCCTGTTACAGTTTAAATAAAGACTTTAGCAGAAGAAATTATCTCAGAGTTCATCTGGATTGCCCCATTCTCTCATCTATCGGTTGTACTGTCTATTCTAAATTCCATTTCTATATCATCTGTAGAGTTGTGGTTCACCAAAATGAATGTCAAATTTCCTTTGTATTTATCGAAAAGGTGATTTCATCCTGCGTGTTCTCTTTGCCTTCAGTAAAGCAAAGTATTTGTATCAACTTATATAATACTCTGGTAATACTCTCACACTTATCCCTAGCAAAACAGTGACTGAAGCTACTTGTGTTCTCAACTAACATTTTACACAAGATCTAAATATGCCCAAGTCCCATCATATCTCCTATGTCAAGTATCTTAGAAAAAAAAAACAGTCAAAAAGTTGAGTAAATTTATGTTTATAGGGATCTGTGCTACTGCTTGCTTAAAATGATTTTATTCACTACACCAATAGGTATATTCTGAGTAGTTTACTTGATGTTTCAGAAGCTGGAGAAAGAAAAAATCTGAATCTAGTTTTATCAAGACTAAGGTAAGTATCATTCACTCTAGACAGCTCTTCCTTTCTAAAAATCAGTATTAAGCATTCAAATCCCAGTTCTCTGAAAACTGAACTCATGTCTGCTTAGCAACAACTTCTATCAATTTCTGCTGAGATAGTCTGGAGAAAAAAGGTCATATCCAGATGCCATAAACTCTATTCATCTCATGTGCTGAGGATATCAATCAAAATTTAGATTGCTAGAATGTGACCTACAACTTTAAATCCTCTCAGCTGAAAATGCAGCAAACTTGTTTGACCCTGAATCTCTTATAAGGAGCTATGTACATAAGTCTTATATTATTCAGCAATAGTTAAGCATTGAAAAATTCTAAAAAATGAAAAAAATATACATAAGGTACATAATTTGTTTATTGAGGTGAAGTTATTGCTTATATGTAAATTGTAATTATATTAGAGTTTTCTGGGCAAATAATGCTGGTGAAAAAAAATGTTGTTATTATATGCCTGCATAGACTTGAAAACATATCAGTCTCTAGAAACTTACATCCTGTCCTCAAAAAACTGCCGTTCCTTGTTTTTGTCATGGATGAGTCCTGCAGACTAGAGTCAATCAGAGAAACATGTCGATAACTGAAAATGATTTAGAAATTCATCCATCACTTTCATGCATCAAGATCCTTAAAATATTCATTCATGCCTCCCATAACTCTTAAGATAAATGCCTCAGTTGTCCACACTTCCATCTGTAAAATCTGGTGGCCTTTTTTCCTTTTGGGATATATACACAGGTATATACAGCTATGCCCAGGGAAGTACAAGTGCTACTGAGCTACATTGTGCATAAGCCTTGTTATAATATTTGGACAAAGCCTTTCCTATGTCTTGGAGCTTCCACAAGCAGAGCTATGCCAGAGACATTCGGCAACATGAGTAGTCTAACATTGGAGGGCCCAGCTAACCAACACTGAAGGGAATTTATCCAAAACAGAAAGCAAGCCTCAATGAAGCTGGCAAATTCCAGAATTTTTGCTTCCCTGGCCATCGTCCTTCATCTTCTACCTTACATTTTTGTATGTAAAATAGTTTGCTAGGATTTTAGACTTCTGATTTTTTTTCAGTTAGTTAGTTGGTTCTTTTTTTCTTTAAAAATGCCCGTAATCCAGATTCTAAGGTAAGACTTCTAGCTAATCTCTTTCATGGGTCAGTGAGTATTCTTTTCCACACTATGAGTGATGGAATGAATTCTGGTAACTTCTACCAATTCCTGAAGCGCAGTTGTAGAAAGACTTTCAAGTGGTACACTGGGAAAGAGGTGGCAGAGATAATCTTCCTTAGCCACTATATTAGCCTATATTCAAAGAAATGTTTCCCAAGTTTACAGACGAGCAGAAATGTCCTTCCTTTTCAGAATCAAGAATAATTCTCCTTTTGGTATCATATAAAGCACACTTCGACTTTTCCTGTCATTGTTAGAATCTGGAGAACTGATGACATTTTGGTTTTCTATTACCCTTTTTTGGCACATAGATTAATTTCTTCAAGACTAAAATCTTTTAATCCCAATAATATGGGATTATCTTGCAAAATGCTATGCTGCATGAGACATATGAGTTCAGAATGAGTAATTTATTTTTTTTTCTAATCTCGAGTATTATGAAAGTAGGAATTAGGTTGTGTAAATTTTAAAAATGCTCTCAGAATTCTGGCCAGTAATTTCTGAACTTTGTTCAATTGACATTAATGGAGAGTATTAAATTGCAAATGACAACATATGCATAAACACTTGCAAAAAGTATCTTGCATTTAAAGATATATTGTTGGTTTTTGTTAGCAAACTTGGAACAAGACTGCAAACTAGTCTCTATCCATGCCTATTTCAGTAACAGTTTGATCTCTTCTTATCAGTAAGAGATTCTGATTAACATTGACCACACTTATTCTCCTTCTTCTGTTTGGCTTGCTCTTCTAATTTAAAAAAAACCTTTATCATTCATTGCAATAATTCTAGTATGCTTCAGAAGAGTAGTCTTTGAAGAGACTCTACTTACATCTCAAATCTAATTCAGGAGTTGCTATTTCTTGTGGCAATAGGAAGATCAGGCTCAATTATGAAAGTTATCTACAAAATAGAGGTAACAAAAATATAAAATTCTACATCATTTTTCTGATCTAAGAACAGGCTCAAGTAGATTATGTTCAGGATAAGGGTTTAACCCATTATTTTAGGAGGTAATAATTGGTAATATAACAGCTTACAGTCTGAAGTTATCCTAAATTACAAATTGTACTTCCTCCAAGCCACTGAAAGTGCTTTTGGCATTACATGACAAGATATAAATTTTATATATGCCCTACTTCCCTACTGTAGTTATGAGTGATGACAGCACTCAAAGGATACTGCGAAAAACAAACATCTGCATGCTGGTAGTTGTTTGGAGGGTTTTGAAGTTTACATTCAATTTTTAAATCATAGCTTAGCGAAATCAGTCTACGTTTCTCACATCTCTCTGTACTAGGCTTCTTTACCAAAATGTTCTCTAAAGATCTATGACAATAATAATGGTAACTGGAAACATTAGAAAATATTTTTCTGAACACAAATATTGTTCTCCACAAGCCAGGTAACCGTAAATGCACCTCTCATCTATTGTAATAGAAAGAAAAATACAGTTTATAAATGATTTTCATGTCTATAACAGGTTTGTTTAAATATTCAGTAGAGGTTTGCAATAACCCATTCTATTTCTTATTATAGTGAATTACACATTGACAGCTGTTCATTACAATCTCAAGTTAGGGTCTAGAGATTCAAATATTTAAACTCAGCAGTGTCTAGAAGGTTGCTAACTTTCTCTTAACAGTTTCTCAAAAGGCTTCTGCCAGGCCCATGCTTAAGCTGTTTCTTTGTTAATACTGAGGCAGTGTTCTGCACACTGTGGGTGCAGACATAAAAAGGAATCTGGATTTCAGTTAAGAACAGAGATTAGAAAATTGTTCAATAAAAGTGCATTGTCAGAAGTCAAGCCAGGCAGATAGCCTAAGTAAGCAATTTCTCCATTACTCAAACTACCATATTCTCTTCCAAGGTCTTCCCACTGTCCAGATTCTCATCAGTCTATTTCACATTAACTTCACAGTTTTGGACCACTAATTTCTCACTGTCTACAAAATAAAAAAAAAATAAAAAAAAAAAAAAAAAAAAAAAAAAAAAGCAATAGCAGCAGAAACAACAACAAATTTACAAATGTGAAAAAATATCTAATTCCATACTTATCTCACCAAGAATAGGCCCATACGCCCAAATCAGAGGAGAAAGAGAGTTCTATACAGCCATGTGGATTCACACATCATATGACCAAAGAACGTTTGTGCATAAAGGCTTTCTATATGTTCTCCTCTCCCTGCCTGAGACTTTCAGTCTTCTGAGATATAATCTCATGATACTTAACAACTGAGATATGAAATATAACACAGAGTATAGCAAGAATATATCTTATTTCATCCACAAATTTAATAAATTGCTTAAAACTGGCTCAGAAAAATGAAGTGCAATCACCATGAGAACATTTTATCTTGCATCTAGTCAGAGACAGCACTGACTGGTTCAGTCTAGCACTGAAATTCACATGTTAATGAGGTAGAAAACCTTTTCCAGCACTATTTTGCCATGGCAATAGCCTTTCTCTGAGAAGAGTAGTATGATGTATGTGCTTTCTGATCCTTTGATAATAAAAAAAAAGAGAAGGGAAATAGATACATAGCTGTGTATGTCCATAGACACTGTTCTTGTTAATTGCAACAATTTGCCCACATTCTAAAATTGAGGAGAACCTGCTATTGCAATAATTCATTTAAATATTTAAATAACTTAAATTTCATTTTCACACTTCATTAAAAGATAATTTATAAGCTTCTCTAAGTTTAAGCTATGTTAAAAAAACACAGTAATATGCTGACTTTTGTACAGTTTCTGTCTTATATACTGTCTTCTTATTTTGTCTAATAAGAACACCACCTTATTATTGGGTTATAAATGTTACCACCTAATAATCGGGCTAAATTTTTTGAAATATATGTGCTCAAAAATATACTTAAGTATACTTCTCAGAAATTAGTGGGTTTTTTTTTCCTAAAATCAATATGTCATAACTCTATTTCAAAGTATTGTCAAAAATAAAGAAAGAAAGAAGAATGAGGCTTTTGACAATTTCCTGGAATTACAATGTATAATAAGCATCAAGTTCCAGAATACTATTAATATATTTCTGAGCACCTGTTCTTGATCATTTACAGAAGCACAGAATCACAGCATCATTAAGGTTGGAATGGACCTCTAGAGATCGTCTTTTCCAACCTCCCTGCTCAGGGAGGGACACCCAGAGCATGTGGCACAGGGTGGCATCCAGGCAGGTTTTGAAGATCTGAAGATCCAGGAGGGTTTTGAAGATCTATTGGACACCAAGAGCATGTGGCACAGGGTGGCATCCAGGCAGGTTTTGGCATCCAGGCTGGTTTTGAGAAAGAGACTCCACAACTTCCCTGAGCAGCCTGCTCCAGTGCTCTGTCATTCTCACAAGAAAGAAGTTCTTCTTCACTTGGAGATGGAACTTGCTGTGTTTTAATTTATATCTAGTACCCTTGTCCTTCCACTGGCCACCATTGAGAAGAGTATGGCCACATCCTCTTAACATGCTCCCCTACAGTACTTATACATTTTCATCAGATCCTCTTTCAATCTTTTCTTCTCCAGAGAAAACAAGCCCAGCTCGCTTAGTCTTTCCTCATATGACAGATGCTTCTGTCCCTTTTGTCACTCTATGTTGTCACTCTCTAGGAGTTCCATATCCCTTTTGTGCTTGAGGAGCCAAGAACTGCACACAATACACCAAGTGTGGCCTCATCAGAGGTGAGTAGAGGGGCAGGAGCCTCTCCCTCCACCTGCTTGCAATATTCCTCCTGATGCAGGCCAGGATCCCCTTGGCCTTCTTGGCCACAAGAACATACTGCTGACTCATGGTTATCTTAGTGTCAAATAGGTCTCCCAAATTTCTTTCTCCATGGAGCTGCTTTCCAGCAGGTCAATCCCTGATCTGTCCTGGTGCCTGGGGTTTTTCCTCCCCAGGTTCAAGACCCTGCACTTGTCCTTGTTGAACCTCATGAGGTTCCTCTCTGCCCAACTCTGCAACTTGTTCAGGTGTCTCTGGATGGCAACACAGCCCTCCAGAGCGTCAGCCACTCCATCCAGCTTGGTACTGTCTGCAAACTTGCTAAGGGTGCCCTCTGTGCCTTCATCCACGTCATCAATGAACAAGTAGAACAGCAGGGTGCCCAGTACTGACCACTGGAGGACACCACTGGCCACAGGCCTCCAACTGGACTAGGCCACATGTATCATGGATCTTCTGAGCTCTGTATAGCCTCACTGTGTTCAGCAACATGGTTTTCTAAGTCAACAGTCATATTGCTCCTGTACAATGCTGCTATTTATAGCAACATGTTTCTCTTGAGATTGCCAGAATTTCTAAAATGACTGAACAACTCTGTTAGGGAAAACTGTATGAACTGAAGCAAAAGAATGCACAATCTGTATTTTTATACTTTTCTTTCTGCAATTTCCAGATGCCTTTTTATATACTGACATATATTTCCACTGACATGCTCCTAAACTGAGACATCTGTGGTGAGTACCTAATCTTGTGCTAAAATAAGCTTATTGATGCATTTGCAAAATTTTTGGAAAGGTAAACTTCCAAACTGTTAATGGATGACATTCTAGTTAGTAAACTTTATTTGTATAAAAAGAGTAATCATACTAAATTTGATACATTCATCCTATTACAGATATTATAATCCAAACAATTTCATATTGTTTCTATTTTTACTTGATTAAACAAACAATGAGTTTTTCAAATAGTAAGCTTTAGCGTGACACAACAGCTACATTTATTCTTCTGTCTATTTGCTTGATTGCAGTGTTGGACTTTTTATGCTGAACAAGTGTTATACGGAATATTTCCAGATAATTTTTCATCTTTATAGTAAATTCAAAGCTATTAAGCAATATTTTCCTCTCACAGAACAATTCAAACCTTCTTCACCTCTGTGAAATGTATTTTTATTCTAATACTTAACATGTATCTTCATGTCTGCACAGCCTAAGTAAAAATGTTCCTAACTGATGAAACTGATGTTGACTGAAAAAAATAGTTTTCTTTACCTTTTGCCTTCTGTTTGAAAATGGAACCATATTCTCATGGGTTACAGTTACATCTGAGTCATACAAGTATGTGCTTTTAGAGGCTCTTGCTACCAGTAAATATTGTCTTTAGTAGCAATTGTATTTTTGGAATATCAAAAAATACTGCCAGCTGTAAATACTACAAGCATGTTTCCACTAAGTACTATAGAGCTATCAGTATAATTTTCTGGCATTTGAAACTCATAATTTTAAATCTGCATATAATACTTGAACTAAAACAAAGCCTGAGTATGATTTATTATAGTGAGCCTGCTGCGGTCTCAGAAAAAAAAAAGAGTAGTTTTCATGCTAAAACTATCATGCTAACTTTAAATTAAATTATTATTGGAGCCAAGTATGATGCATAAATCAAAGATGTAAATGCAAAACAAAAGCCAAAGTTCATATAAATGTCTTTTATTCTTAGGATTCCTGATGGACTTGCTAAACATCCAAAGTCCACATGTAGACAGTAACAGTTTATGCCCTAGCTGTATCTAGAATGAAAACTGACAATTGTTTAGAACCTCACAGCAATGTGGACTGGGGTAATTTGAGAGATACAGAAGAGATATAAAGAAAGGGCTAGAAAGTGTTTCTGTGGCCAATTGCATGAAAAAAGGAGGCCAAAACTGTTTCAGAGTAAAAGATTTGGAATTCTAAGATGCTGTGATCATCAAGAACTAATACATCCTTATTTTAATATTTTTCACAATGTGCTAAACTTGGAGAAAAAATGTATTTAAAAAGAACTGTGTTGAGATAGCTTTCTTTGAAATATGAGTAAGAAATTTTACATTTACATTTATCTAGATTACTTACAGTTTCTTGTCTGGCATTTTTACCTCATACCTTTCTATAGCTTGACTCAAAATTGTCATATTACTGTGTATTCTTTATCATTCAAATTGTATGGTTTAACTTTGCATCACCTATTGTTTTAATACTTTTAGAAAATGATTAACACTGCTTATGGGAAGCTATTTATTATTTGCAGAGTTTGGGGGGGGGGGTTGGGTTTGGGTTTTGTATGTTTAGGAAAATATTAAGCAAATCAACTGAACTTCCCAAATGACAATTCCATACAGTCTGTTTGGAATTGAAAACAACACAGGCTGTATGCAGAGCAACTTATAAAGTCTTGCGAGGAAACTGCTTTTATTACTGAGAATATAAATTACGTTAAAGCTGCTAAAAACTTTTAGGACTGAGCTTGTGTTACCACATGGCACTGAACAGAAGTATAGGGACAAGTGAGAGCTACGTACTGCAATCCTGACTGCATATCATGCTGTGAGACTGAAGAGAGTTCAGGTAATAAAATTAAGTTAATCTTTAAGACTCTACTGAAGCAAATGAGATGACTGAGAAGCTTGCTTCATTTCATATTGCTTAAAAATTAATGTATAACAGACAGATAACAAGTTGTAAATGAGAAATTATTCCACACACCTGGTAAGGACAGAATTATAGTATACACGGAGTGCTATTACCTCCTAATAATAAAAGATCTGACATTTCTTCACTGCAGTAGTGCTAATGCTATATATTAAAAAATGTTACTCTTTTTTTAATGTCCTACTGAATTTTAATTTTGTAATTAATTGCCCTATGATTTCTACCTTTCCCCTCCTACTAGCAGTGCTATAATCCTATTTTACTTTACAAAATGATATTTGCTTATAAATTATATTCTTAATGAAGGAGGAATTATTGGGGAAGGTGTAAACAATCAAATACCATGGGCCTTGCATCAAAAATATAAGCATTAGTGACAACGTTATTTTATTTTGACCCAAGCACATGTTTTCATGATTTAAGATAATATAGAAATGACACACTACTGATCTTTAACTAAATTCTGAAAAATGTTGAAGAGCAGTCAATGAGTGAGTCTCTCATACACTTGCATTTGAGATCCACATCTAGGAGACCAGAGTCAATAAAAATAAATGCATAAATGCACTCTACTTTTTATTCTGCTGAATAGCTTATCTCTGATCTGCTGCTGAAGAGTTATTTATGAGAAAATATTCAGTAGAACTTTCTGCAATAAATTTGAACAAAGTCACAATCTGTTTTTAGAGGCTCGATCTTTGCTATTCATAGGTTTCATTTCTACTAAGAACTCACTGAAATATCTATTACAAATAATTTATTACTGGAATACCATCCTTCTGTTTGAAATAGAAAAGTCTGTGTTTTGTTTTTCCCTCTTTCAAGTTTTGGGAAATTTTGGATATTTTAACAAAAGATAGTGGAAAAAAATATTGCTTTATAAGTCCTGTTGTATTTTGAGATGAAATACAAAGCTTTGAAGTCAACAGGAAACTTACATGAGCTTTTTTCAGGTTAAGGACATTACGTTGAGAGAGATATATTTCTGGATGTTTTGACTTTCCAAAATACTAACCAGGAATTATATTCAGAGAACATCTTAACTGTACAGAGTTCAGAGGACTACATTTTATTCACAGACACTCACATTGGCCTCCAGCATACCAGTGTCCATGTGCACCCACTCTCTGAGTATCCAGTATTTTCATCTGTAGTTATTTCTTCTCTCCTTAATGACACTGTCCTTTATGACATACTGCTCTCAACAGCCAGCTTTCTAGGATTTTTGCTAATAAATACATATTTTGCTGATTTTTCAGAAGTATTAAGATGTCAGAGGCTGTGGCACACTGAATACTCTATGTGGTTTGTGTATGCAGTACCTACTTCCCTTTGGACATTGCTTAAGACAACACGTGTCATCTGAATCCAATTTTGAAATTAGGATGAATCAGTGCTATGTTCTGAATTTAACATGCAGAATGCTGTAGGCTCAAATCAACACTGAACTAAAGATATTTTTGAAAGTGCAGTGCTCCAGAAATTGTTAAAGATCTACTTTTCACGTTCCTTGGTAAACTGAAATTCATTTCTGAAAGTTGCAACATGCTTTTATCTACTGTTTTATGCAGTGATTATTATTTATTTTTCCTTTGACTAGTAATTTCATTAATTTTAATACACCAAGAGTTGTTCTGACTTGGATCTTTAAAAAAAAAATAAGTTTTAGCTGAGGTGTATGTTGAATAAAAGCTTTAAGATTTTCTTTTTTTCCTTCTTTTTTATTATCACAAGTGCATGATATACTGTCTGACAGAAAGTCATTCATGCTGAAGTTTAAATAACATTGAGTTACCTCTTTTAAATGCCTTTGCCTTTATGTGATCATTGAAACCTGTCAACCTTTCTCTGTTCAATAAGAACATTACTAATTTAGGTCAGGATACCTTGTATTCAATAGACCAGTATGTTATAGTTGCTATTTTTATACAAAAAAGCACTGTGATATGATCGCTGAAAGACTGTGTGTATAATGTCAGTGTCAGAGGACATTTACCACAGTCTTTCATTGAGGGAATGGCGCTCTCAGACAAAAATGTCTCCTATTTCAAACGTGCTCTATCTAAAGAGGTTTATTCTTTCTAAATAGAAAACTGTTTTTTAAAGTAAAAATAGGAAAATCTTATTCCTTCAAATGCTTTTCCTTTCATTCTCTTCCTCTCGCATCTGCTCTCTTCTCAGAAAAGATATGAGGTTCATATGATAAGATTTGATTAGAAAAAGATAGTTCATTGTAAGAAAACAAAATGGTTCCCTGGCAGCAGTTACAGTCACGCAGTGTTATTATTTGTCCTATTGAAGCATAAACTGAGAAAGGAGACAGTTGCTTCCTGAATCAAATTTCTACTAAATTTATCTTCCTTTGTATTAAGCAATGAAAGCAAGTAACTATAACTGCTTGCATTCTCAGGATCAATGTGAATCCTTATTAATTGTAATAACTTCCTGTAAATCCTTTCTTCACTAAAGAACAGGCAAAAAAACCCAAAAACAAAACAAACAACAAAAAAACAAACAAACAAACAAACAAAAAACAAGCACACAAAATCCCCAGGAGAACATGTATAAATTGGACAAAGCTACGCACAGGTATGGGTTCTAATGGTGAGTCTGCTGAGAGAATCATCCGTGACATTTTGCATAGGAAGCTACCACAGCATTTATTCACCTTATGGCAAAGCAAATAATGAGCAAATCATCTTGCGATTATGAAGAAAGTAATGAGAAAAAGGGTTGGAAACCTGTCTGTGAAGCATCATTGAATGTACACATTGAAATGGCTTCTTATTTTAAAGAAAATAGAACAACTATTTAGTATCTCTTTAATATCAAATATTTAGAGATATCTCTAAAACTTTAAGAAAAAATAGAAATTTTTTTTGCTTTGAGGATAGCTTAATTATTTTATTTCTTCAATATTCTAAGCAGGCTGAATAAGAAAGGCATGAATTTTCACATGTATGCATGTGAATATGTTATATTCAGACTAACACATTTACATATACTACTGACAACGGCTAGGCTCACCTACTTTCACACTGAACCCTTCAAAGACGAAAGAAAAGATTCAGATTAATTCTATAGAGCTTCATAGACATTTCCCAGTTTTCAGCATCTGCCTGGATTTAATTTCCTGTATAGCCTTTCTGAACAACATTGTATTCACAAGTGGATATTCTTTAAGCATATGGATTCTATTCAGGTTTTATTACTATAAGGAAGATATTCCTTTAAAATGGTACTTCTGAATACTTCTCAACTGCTTTGCTCTCTGTAACTCTAATGCCTTTAGTCCTACTGAACCTGGACAAAACTCTTAAAAAAATCACACAAACAAAAAGATTGTAAATTAGTTCTACAAATCCTGTCTGAAAATTGCAAATCACAAAATATCCCTCTGTTATCTGTTATTGCTTGTTTTTAACTAGTAACAGCTGATACCACATAGAAGATTAATTACATAAGTGGGAATATCCACTCACTCCTTTTTAAAATAAAATCAAAATGTATTATATGCTTAAAGTGATGAAGAGTAGATATTTTCTTTTCTGAAATTCAGAAAAAATATTCTTAGAAATATACCTATTTAAGAGCAGAGCTGTTTGGAAACTTCCCTTTCAAAGAGAACTGCCTGACACATTTTTGCCATTTGCCCAACATCTTTTAAGCTGTAATACTTTCCACAAACTGAACAGCACTGAAGATCCACTTCTGGACTTCTTCCACTTATGGCTATTAGTGCACTTTAAAGGAGATATTATAATGTTTAAAACTGAAAACAAATCTTTATCTGCCCAGGGAGGTCGTGGAGTCTTGTATGGAGGTCTTCAAAACCCGCTTGGATGCCACCCTATGCCACATGCTGTAGGTGTGCCTGCTAGAGCGGGAAGGTTGGACCAGATGATTTCTAGAGGTCCCTTCCAACTTTGAATATTCTGTGATTCCGTGATGTGGATATCTCCCAGCTTAAGAATTTAATTACAGAAAAAAAAGAAAAACGCTAAATTAACAGATGATGGTAGAGGCTGTTATTTAGATTTGTTTTATCAGATATTGGAAAATGTTGATTGTGTATTTTCTGAAATTTTTAAAGTCTTTCTGCTGATTACTGATACACCTAATCTTTACTTTTACGACTAGGGTATTTTGTTGTTTCTCCAAGACTCCTCTGCCTTTTTTTGGTTTCATAACTTGTGTGGTACATAGAAAACAATGTAAATAATTATATTTTTACTATGGATGATGTGAGAAATATTAACTTGCTGAAACAATTTTAGATTTTTTTATGTCAACATAATTTATCTGTGAACTACATCCTTTAAAAAGTCATTATACTTGCCTGACGAGCTAATTTGGTCCTATTGTCTGCTCTTCTTCAATTTAACTTGCCATAGCAAAGATCCTTCTCATTTGTTTACTGAATGACAATATTAGTATATAGAACAAATACTTCTGAGAGTGTAAAAGACGAATTAAAATCCTTATTTCTAATTCACTGTTTCGTAAATAACTTGTTCTACTTGACCTTACACAAATTGCAGAACAGTTTCCTAAAAAACAAACATGTATTACATGTTTATATTCTTTCCTTTTCTTAGAATAAAAATATTTCCAACTGATTCTTTAAATTCATTCTGAAATAGCAAACGTGAACTGATATAACTTTTATCATAAATGTTATTATATTTTTATTTGTAGTTCCAAACTATTGTGAAAAGTTGTATTTCTTTATAATGCATACTGTACCTTGTTACAATTTTCGATATGTGTTACATAGGACTACAATATATTTCCTGCTTATCAAACTAAATTCTGCCACAATCAGCGAAGTCTGAAAGTTACAATGGACCCATGAGCAACTGCAGATTGCTCTTTTTCTGATAATTTTTTCCTTATAGTTGTCATAGCAAGTTGTCATAGCAATACATGTTTAATAATGATGATTAGTGAAACTGATTAATACTCAGTACTACTATTTATGAATATGCTCCTGATAATTTTCCAATATTCAGGTATATTAAATTATAACTTTAGCAAATATTTAAGTACCTAAGTCTTCTTGCATTAACAAAAGAACATATGATCAGAGTTAAATTCTAAGTGATATGAAGAAGAAAATAGCATTGTTTTCTCTGTAGGTGAGAAAGAAGGAAACCAGAAACAAAGAGAGATTCTTGTCTTCAAGGGAAGAGGGGATATTATCAATATGTATAAACACTTGCAGGAAGAATATAAAGAGGCTGAGGCCAAACTCCTCTTGGTGGCGGCCAGCATTAGGACAAAGGACAATGGGTACAAATTGAAACACAGTAAATTCCATCTCTGTAGAAGGAAATTCTTTCCTGTTCTCCTGTGAGAGTCCTGGAATAGGCTGCCTGGAGAGGTTGTCTGGAGATCTTCCCAACCTGCCTGGATGTGTCCCTGAGCCACATATTCTAGGTGTCCCTGTTTGAACAAGGAGGTTGGACTATATGATCTCTAGAGGTTCCTTCCAATCTCAACCATTCTATGTGATTCTGTGAAGACTCTATAATCTCTCTCTATATAAAACTTAAATTTTAAGAAGCTGTTTTTAAGAACAGCATTGAGAAAAGCATTATGTTAAACACATTGTCTAAATGTGTCCTTCCAAAGAATGAATGTAGTTACTGACCTAATAGATATGTTTTAATGAAGGTGTCCATTGATTTATTTAGGAGAAATGCTCAGCCTCTGAACCTTTTAAAATACTGGACAGTGATAAATGTTCACTTTGAAGTTTATGACTTTCCCTGGAGGGGAGAGAAGTTCTCCTTCTTAAAAATCATGCAAGCCCAGGAAAGAAGGGCAAGTTTTATAAACTAAACTTATCCACTAAAATCATAGAATCATAGAATGCTTAAGGTTGGAAGGGACCTTAGAGGTCATCTAGTCGAACCCCCCTGCACACACAGGGTCACCTAGAGCACATGGCTCA